>JAQLOL010000014.1:8484106-8498186 GCA_029783665.1 Naso thynnoides
CTGCTGTGAAATGACCTGTAGCCTACAACAAGAGTTTACATGGAGAATTTAGCGTAATTTCCATTTTTGTTTTACCGCTAATTTCATCATTACAACTGCAGGATCATGTTGTACTTACCGCTCTGCTGCTCTGAGTTTCTTTTTCTTTCTCTTTTTTCTTGTTTTTTTTTTTTTTTTGTAACAGGAATAATGTTTCACAGTAATTAAATTATATTTGTACATTAAAAGCTTGCTTATAACAAGGCTGCAAAACTTTGAAAGTACAAGCTGTCGAGTTTCATTCATGGTAGTTTAAGAATATTGGGGGGATAAAAACATCTCACATGGCTCCTTCTGTACTAATTTAAAAAAAAAGGTACACCAACTATCAAGCCAACAGGTACACATGATGGATGTTTTAGAGTGTGCATTAACTGGGAAGCAAAGCAAAATAATATGTTTAAACTAACTAAAAATAGGCAATATACTCCTTTCCACCCACCAGTAGATGAGTTTGCCTTTATATCAGTGCTGTCGAAGTGTCGAAGTTAACCTGCTAATTATGCGTTAACGCAAATTAATTTTAACACTTTTTTTTTTTAAAGCAGCTTTTTTCCTTCTAAAACCCCGACCCTAATCCTGCTAGCTCATGAATGAGCAGCTGATGTTTGCTGTTAAGTTACAGCGAGCTAAAAATATAGCAAACTGCTCAAACCATGTTACAAACTAAGACACCACTTAATTACTTTGACCTACTTGACGTTACTCCTTCTCCATCGTCTCTCCATCGCAGTTTGTCCTGCAGGTTCAGCTTCACCAACACAACAGTTAACAAATAATCATAGAAGTTTCTTTGCTCACTAGCATCATAAATATTCCCATCCGGTAGTGATGATCTCTGACCGGTGTTCCAGTGTTTCTGTCCGCAGTCATAATGCATCACATGGCTAATTTGCATAAAAAGCACATAGCTAATGTGCATATAAGCTACTACACTTCATCAAATATATATCATAGTATTTTTCATTGATTTGGATTGCTGCAATAATTATAAACATATGTTTGCATAAAGCAAGTATATTTTTTATTGTTTTCTTGTTTTTAGGTTATTATTTAGATATTTATTTTAGTTTAAAAAGATGTGATTCATTTGCGATTAATCACAAGTTAACTATGGAAATCATGCGATTAATCGTGATTAAAAATTTTAATCAATTGACAGCACTACTTTTTATCTTTTTGCTGGTTCGACTTAATGACTGCTCTTTCTTTTGAACATATGACAACTGAATACTGCTAAAGCACCTCCTGAACGGAGATGGATAGAATATATGCTATTGTATATCACATTGTCTCTCACAGAGACAATTCTTTGTTCCTTTTCCACTTGAATCAGGAGAATTTCTCTCTCGTCTTGGTCTTGCACAGTGCTGCTTCCTGCATAAAGAACAAAATGATCATTGCACGTTGATCCAAGGCTGTGAAAGCATGCATCATAGCATCCCACCAGAAAAAGGTTGAAAATTAGCATTTCCAACCATAGGTCATGTTTCTATCACTGCAAATCGGAGCTGGAGCCATTGTACTTGGTCGTGATGCCGTAGACATCTTGAACATTATAATTCCCCTTCTCTACTCACTGAATTTAAGTTTAATATAAAAAAAATACTGCAAATATTCGCAGTATGTGATTAAATGGGAGACAGAAGTGAGTAGCAGGGATGTGTGATGACATTTGACAAAGGTCCATGGCTTCAATTCAGACCTTGACTGTCATGGCTACGTGGCATGAATGAAAATTCGCAGACATGCTGTGCACATATGTATGTGCTGCATATGGTTGGAGAGAGAGAGGCTGTCAGGATTCAACATTAATGTAGTGCACTCTTCTGAAATGTCAACTACAGCAGGAAAGATTTTAAAAAAATTTATTTATGTAGCGCACACACGCACTCACATAATTTGTACACATACCCAAAAAAACAGTCCATTGTATTAGGCATGTGCAAAGAAGTCTTTGTAAATCAAAAGAGAAGAAAAAATTTAAATAACACAGAACTAAATGCTCATATCAGTAAGTTAAAGAAGAACAGAGAAAAGAGAATACAAAACAAAGGTGAAATAATGTAAGAAAGAAAGTAAAATAAAATGTGAAAGGAAAGATAATTTTAGATTGTTGTTCATATGCTATACATGAAACAATCAAACTGTGCAGGAAGAGACAGCAGAGTAATCATGATTGAGAAATAAATATTGTTTGACAGCCTTTTTAAACATGTTGGATGAGAGGTCAAAAAAATGAGAAGGGAGTTGATTAAAAACTTTGGCTCCCCTTAAGTGAAGACTAAACTGAGACAGGGATGAGTGAGTAGATGGCAACAAAAGCTGACTCTTATTTCTTGTGTTACAATAATGACTTTCTTCGCTTCTTCTAAAAACCGATGATGAACTGCTTTGAAGACAAACTGTGGTGTGTGGACTGTAGATTATAACTCCTGTGAGTTTTCTATTTTGTTCTATGGATTTACACATATTTTTTAGAGGCAGCAGTAATTTATTTGGAATTGAATAAAAAGAATCTTTAACACGGCAAAGCCCAACGCAATGCACAAACACACCACCAAATGGTACCTGCAAAAGTAGAAAATGATGTGAGCCATTCAGACAATGTAAAGTGATACAGTTGTTTTGGATTAGGTGTCATCGAAAAGAGACAAGATTACAAAGATGTCAGCCACGACTGCTACAGAAAGCACGCAAAAAGACATTCGAACAGCCAAATATCTTGTTTTGTTTCCTGTGTTTGATGCACATTTTGCTCTATCCACATAAATAATGTGGTCTACATTGTTTCCTTCAGATCCTCTGCCTCCAATGAATGAATGTTGCTGTGAATCTCATGCAAATCATGTCCTGATCCACTGCCAACAGTCTGGAGAAAGTCAGCTACCAAAATGCTCCTCCAAAGAGCTCCAAAGCATGCCACATGGCATGACGCCACCTTTCCCAAGCTAAATATAAAAATTAAAACCATACAGACTTTCAATCTCTTTCTGGGACAAACTTTGTTTTAAAAGAACATTTTTAAGGGAATCTCTGCATTCAAATAAGGTGCAGGGTGTATTTTGGCCCTGCCTCAGTCAGCATTGTGATGTGTTGACTGGCCCACTTGCTGTACAGTTAGGCAGCTTTCCAACCAATCTGACCCAACCCACCCAGAGGCACAATCATTAGCCTATCATCAGTGACCGTGGAAGGATCATTAATGACAAACTGCAACGCCAGAGGCAGCAGTCGGGGGTCATCATCATCCCTGTCCGTGCATTTGAAGCCGTGGTTACACAACCTGCCAAATCTGAGCAGTACAGTCTGTCCTGCATACTGCGCTGGCTGTATGCATGTGTGTGTGCTTGGACTAGTTTGATCTCTACAGCAGCAAAAAAGCAGGAGCACAGTGTTCCCAGTCATGCAGAGCTGTAGCCTCTGCCAGCTGATACAGAGCCTCTGACCTATTTGGTCTCGATGCTTCTGTTCAGTCGGATTGTTTAAAACAGAACCGTGTGTTTAGTGTTGTTTCACTGCAGGATCAAGATGCTAATTGCCATATAATGATACAGCAGGCAGCCGGCATCATCATCATCATCTAGCATCATTAGCAGGCATCGTGGCCAGTGAGATCAGAGCAGAAACATCAGAGAAATTATGGGAATTGAAATCTGTGTTTGCTTATCCAAAACATGGCCCTTCACACAATGGCAGGACTTGTGTACAGTGCATACCATGGATGCCTGCAGAAGAGGTACCCTATCAGTCATTCCAGCTGTTTTGATGCGTGGCACAGAGGCCTCCCTGTCCCCCTGCTCAGGCTCAGTATGTGCAGCCTTTTGAGATTGCCGACTGTGGAACAGACTAGCACCTTTTCACTGCCTTACTCTAACGAATATTGGCATTTGTGATCTCTTCAATGCAGCATGCAGGACATCTCTCTGATAGTTTTGCTTACTGTCACCTTGGAAAGCTTGATATTTCCCCCAAAGTTTAGATCTGTTTGATGTTTTCAACTATTTTTACATTGTGCGGATGACTTGATTTGGTGCTTTTCCATGTCATGCAATTGTCTGTAGCTGTTTTTTCCATTGCAGGGGAATTGGCCAGGGGTGTTGCAAGATTTTCATTGTTTTGAAGAGGTGCGATCAAAAACATGTGGCAGTGTTCTTGCTCACGTTAAACAAAGCACTGCACAGTTATGTAGCAGGTGCAAGCATTTATGCATTCCTAGTTACATCACTTGATCATCATCAGCACCTCAGTAAAGTTTTTGTGACCATGAGTATGAGCGCATTTGCTCTTCCACCTTGGACCTAAACCTTAGATCTACAGCTACAACCCAGAGACCAGACTTCATTTAGAGGAATAAAAACAAGTTGCAAGGGCCAACTTCCACGACTAGGTGGAAGGGTGGGTAGTGACAACTGTCTTGCAGCAAGAAGCTTTTATGTTTTAATCAGGCCACAGTTCAGGTTGTTTTGCACCAAATCTTCTCCCTCTGACGCCTTGAAACTTCACAGTAGTACTCGACCTTGTTTGCTGACCCTCGGGTGATGAATTCACGTTGCACAATCCCAAAATTTCAGAGGAAACCACCAGCTTGCTCTTGGTTTTACTCTTGACCTCACACACCTCCTTTGGTCTTTGAGATTATAGGTTCTTCTACGATTAAGACTTCTGTTTGGCCTCTGGGTCGCAGCAGTGTAGACCACCAAAGTCAGTGGCAATGATCTTTGATATGAAGTTTGGATTTTTCCATGTCTTGAGATTAATATAAAGAAAAAGTGGATTTTGTTGCAGTAAGGGTGTAAAAAATTGCTTTGTAAATTTTGATGCTCTTTATTTGGCACGTCTTGAGCTGTATTTTGTCCAAGCAGTACAATGCAATTTGAGACACTGATACTCTCAGAATAATAAGCTCTACATCTGGCTTGCGTTTCCATTACAAACCATAGCCTTTCTTGGTTGGCGGGTCATATGTCGCGTGGCGATAACCGCTTCGGCTACGTATCATGACATCATAGGATTGCAACACAGTGTACCCACCAATAAATTCAATAAGGAAGAAGGAGAGACACTCAAAAAACAAAAACAGTCCTGAGTCTTCGCTCTTGTTGTTGAGGAGATATTTAAACATGGCGGGTATTGTGTTTGTTCTTTACACCCCCTGTTGCATAGAGTGACGATTCTGTCGACCAGTCAATGGAATATCTAGCTCCATTAGGTGCCGGATCTGTGTGCTAGCTACCCAATGGTGACCAAAAAACACGAAAATAGGTATTGGGTATTTTGGTACCATCCGCAACTTGCTATAGCCGACCTGTACTGCTTGATTGAAACACAGCTTTTGTGCCTTCCATTAAAATCCATTTGAACGCAGCTGCTGAGTCCAACCTCACTACTTTCAGCATCTTTAAACTTTTCAGGGCTACTTTTGAAAGCAGAGGGATGTCTGATACAACCAGAAAGATTTTGGGAGAATTATTCTGCCTCAGCTCTGGCTCTAAGAGACTGCATCCATTCACTCTTTATCCTCTTCTCAACCTCCAAATACTCCAAGATCCAAGGTCTCTAAACCTCTAAAACCAAGGTTTCACTCCGAGCAGATGAGCCTCTCTAACCCAATTGTTTAAGATTTTTCACTCGTCTTCTATTTAGACAGCTGGTCTGTGGAGTAGATGAGTCAGGTTAAGTGTCTTGGTCAACTGCACAAATCGGCAGTTTCTCCTAAGAGTCCCATACACTGACTAATGGTTCCGCTACACCCACTCATTTGTTCCCACCAAAGAGCTCATACAGCAGTCAGCCTGGCAGCAATCCATGAGTACATCAGACGCAAACATGAATGCACTGAAAGATCCATGAGTGCATGCATTTGCTTTAAAAAGCTTAACTTGGGCAGAAGAAGCTGCATGGTCATTTGTCCTAGCAAAGACAGCTCAGAGGTCTGAGGAAAGGTTTTTAAGTTCGAACCAGTGTTGACTCTACAAAGCAGAGTTTTACCGATACATGATATCTAGTGTAAGTTTTGACTTTGCATTGTCAGCAAGAAGGTAATCTAGACCGCACTCTGCGGTGCCTTGTGTTTATTTCTACACTAAGCTGGCTGGCTAAGCTATAATCATTGTTAGTGAAAAGGACATCTTGACACTATTATTCCTGTTCATTGTTTCATTATGTCCTCCTCAGCATTTAAAAAAAAAAAAAAAAAGCATCCCGAGCAGCACCTCATACAGGCTTACCTCACAGACTCAAGAACATAACCACAGTCATATTCTTCCATTTCTAATAGTTTGAAAGAATGCATCCAGAAATGATGTCCTTGTTTTCCCAGCATTTAAATTCTCGTCTTGCACATTCCTCTCAACTTTGCAGACTTCTCGACCGCTTCTTGACCGCTTGAGGAGGAGCAGGAGAGGTTAAATTGGCAACGTTTGAAATTGGCCATGTTATGTCCACTGAGTCATTCTCTGAATGCCTTCTAGGGTCTTACAAACTTGCTCACTGTTGGTGGTTCACCCATGACATGAATCAATTCCAAGCTGAGTAAGCTGCATGAGAAAACTTTTCTACATTCCTGTGCCATCTGAAAGTGAGCTTAGATCTTTTAAATGGGCTGGGATTTAAAAATCAATACATAGATCAATAGAAATAAAAAATCCAACTCTAGTGAAGATCACCGCTGTTTCCTAAAGCCTCTCCTGTAGAGTAAACTGGGCAAGCTGTGGCACTTCTAATGTGGAATTCGATCTTTAGTTTTCCAGGGAAGTCGTTGTCTGTCTGGTTTATTTGTACTAGTTTATATTGTTTGGCTTTATGGCCAGATGTTTTTGGTTGTCCATGGTGCTTCCCATCAGTCCTATGGTGTTTTGACAGGCAGAGCAGATCATGAGTCAGTGTGACTTGCCGTTTAACAGGAACACTGAACTATCTCAAGAAAATCCCACCGTCCTCCTCTCTGTTCTCATTCATTCAGTAATGACTCAGACAGAAACAAACTGAATAACATATACTGTTTCCATGGTGATGTCCCATTCCTGTGCTTAAGTACAAGGGTTACGTCACCAGTTTTCAATTTTGTGTTAATGTGTACTTCTAATCCACTAGATCTTAATAGTAAACACTAAACAAAAACAAAGTGGAGGAGGCTCTTATAGATGTTCCTTTAATGGAGCACTTGTACCACCAATGATAGAGACTGTCATGCGAGGAAATGGGCTGACTATCCACAACATTTAGGGTTCAGTGCTCTACTTAAGGACACTTTGACATGTACGCAGGAAGAACCAGAATTAAACCCGCCACTGCCATTCTTTCAATTAGTAACAATCAATTCTGCCAACCCCTTCATTAGCTCATGATTGATGAAGTGCAGCAAGATGAAGTGCAGCTTGTTTCAGCAGACTCTTCATCAGGCCTACATTTTTTTTTCTTACGCAATAAGCGAGCTATTGAATGTTAAAAAATCTCACTCCAAACTACTTTTTATTCATTCATTTATTCATTCATCTGATTTTGACAACTGTAAAAAATAGTATGTGCTTTGAAATGTTACACAAAATTGTATACCGCATTTCCAGCTTATTAAGATCTTTACATCAAATCAAATCTGAAGATGTTAAGTTGGTACAAAAGTTGTTACAGCTAAGATTTCATTGTGTGGGTACTCCTTTTACTGCAATTATTCAAATTAAATCACCCATAAGTGTATAAAGTAGACAAAATTAGCACTCCTTGCAATAATAATACTCTAAAAGGGGCATACTCTACTGCACAATGAGTAAAAAATGATACGGTGTAACAAATACAGCAGGTGTGTTCTGAGCAACTTATTTTCTTGACATTTTGACGAAAGTTCAAGACCAGTAAAAGTGTTAAAAACTAACAAAAAAGTCCAAATTGAGCAAAATTTGGAGTATTTTGATACTGTAGTAGTTCACTGAAGATATTTTTACAGTTACCTTAACTTTTGCAAGTCAGTATTTCACAGCAGTAAGAAGGGGAGCTCATTATCTCCCGTCATTCTGTGTAAACTATTTGTCAAACTTTCAAAACACACTATCCCACATTTCCCACAATGCAACTGAATAGTTTCTTTCTTTCGACTCCCGGTCAAACTTACACACGCCGTTTGTAATGGAAGCTGTTATCAATTATCCGTGTCCGAGCTTCAGCTAAGATAACCCTGATGATGTCATCAGAGTTTCTCCCTGACTTTTTCAAGGGTTTCTGATGGGTGAACAAAACTTGAAATGTAAAATCAGTGGGATGCCCCTTTAAGTAAACTTTATATTCTTGGGCTTTTGCTTGTAACTGAGTATTTTTGCAATGTGGTGTTGATATTTTTGCTTAGGTGAAGGATCTGAATACTTTGCCACTTCCTGTTGTTTCCATACCCACAATAGTTAGTTATTGTTCCAGTGTAACAGCTGCACACGTAGAAAGACGTCAGATAACACGCTTTTAGCTCTGAAAAAGGTCAAAGCGTTTGTGGCCATGACAGATAAATTTAAAAATTGCCTGGCTGGCTGTGATGCCTGCTCATTAACATCTCGTGTGTTCCTCCGGTAGGTTGCTGCCAGAGCCGGAGTTTATGACATCCTCAACCAGCTGGGCTTCTCTGAGTTCGAAAACCCGAGAGACACGCCGCTGGCCAGGCTGCGCTGCCGCTGGCAACGGCAGAATGTTCAGTCACTTCCTTTCCGAGGGGAGTTCATCTGAGAGAGGATCACTGTGAACACAGCAAGACAGTGCTGTGCTTTTCAGAATAAAAGACATTCACATAAACACTGTCATGCCTTCTACATTTACTCCTGTATCATGCATATCTTCACTTCATCTTTTGTTTATGATAAGGCTTTTTGTTATTCTTAAACTAGCAGGTGATGTTAACATTTTGTGGGCATTTCAATGTTGAGTCTTGCAGAATGTTGCTCCTATATTAGAAGTTAAGATTTGTGCCTTGTCCCTTTTATAAGTGGCAAAACGTAGAATTTCAGTGTACTAATTTATGTTGCTTTTTCAGTCTAAGGTTATAAGAACTTTCTTTGTGAGTTTTTACTTTTGAAGACACCCTTTCAAGTTTCTTTTTGAACAAGATGAGAGCCCTGTACTTCAACTTGAGTTTTTTTGTTTGTTTTTTTCAAAGAGGATTCCCTGTGTACATAGGAAAACTGTTTTTTATTTAAATGAATGTGTCCTTGAGTTTTCTAAAGCTAAGCTGAATAGATGTTTTTCAGAGGAGATGCTGAGTTTCTTTTGCTACAGTATAATGACAGTAATCTGTTTTGCCTGTTTCTTTTTACATTTATTCACAGGTACTAACAGTTTGGCATTTTAGGATATTTTATGCTGGTTTGATTTGACTTTAATGCTGTAAATGCGTCTTTTGTTATTGTAAACTGAACAGTGTTGCATGAAAGGGTTGGAATTTTACAAGGTGGGGTTGTAGGAGGTACTGATCAATTATCAGGATATTATATAAATTAGTTGAAGGTCAGCACAGCCCCAGTTTGCAGAAAAATCAGGAGTACCTGTGAAATAATAAACAGCTATGAATAAGAACAGAAGCAAAACACATGAAACCACCTAACGAAGCCTACCCGAAACGAAAAATTGATCTGTTGAAGTGAAGCTATATTTATTTTCATAGCTCTAACTTGTAGTCTGAAGTGATTTTCAGCAGGAAAATGAAGCCGATAAATCTATTTATGCTCTTTTTAGAGCCACCAAGCTGTATTGACAAAAGCAGGGATTTTACCCTGCACGACACAGTTAGCTTGTTACTGTGTAACTTTGGTGTTTTAAAGGCTCAAATTAACCAAATCTGCACACTGAGACTGAGGCTGCAGTGGGGTGGTAACTCCCATGCTCTCTCATGTTTAAGTGCTGCTTTTGTGATGCAATTTTTTTTTTTTGTCTAGTTTTTTTTTTTTTTTTTTTTCTTGGTTACTGAAATGTGCTTTGCTGCTGTTCTCACCCACTCTTCCACCGACCCAAGCTGGCGTAGCTTCCTACATTGGTGCTCCTGCTGCTTCTCCACTTTGATATTTCACACTGATTACTCATTATTGAAGTACATCATATAACCCCACTTTTTCCCACAGTACAAGTCTGCCGCCAACAGTTTGGATGCAGATTTGGGTTATTTGCTAATCGTAGCAAACATCGCCTCACTTTGCTAACCTCATGTAGAGATGTGCATCAGGCCTCTCTCACTCCTGTCATGACTCCTGCCAGTAAACTGTTTCAGTTTCTCTGATGTCACCAGTTTGTGAGCAGGAATCAAATTTTATGTTAGTAAAATGAATGGCTGTAAACAGCCAGGCCTTAAAATACTCAGTGCACCTGGGTTTCAAAACACTTGGCATCAACTGATGAAGTATAATCTACATCCCCGAAATGTTTCAGCTCATGGTTTTGACATCAGAGGAAGTTCATGTTCCTCACAGGCCAATTACTCTTTGTTGAATGATTTTTTTTTTTTCTGTAAAATGCATTTCTTTAAAAGTCCTAACACTCCTTTTGTTTGATTATTCTGTCAATTTGTAATTTGATAATGTGTTTTAAAATACCTTTTTAGCTCAGTGTTATTATAAAATCCTGTGACCTATGATACCTGCCTTACAACCAGAAAGATGCGCCAGAAAAAATTTCTGAAATCCTTCCTCCAAATTGCTCTCAATAGTATTTTATCTTTTCTGTCAGTGTACCTGTACTATAAGTAACTAATTCAGAGTAAGTGAGCAAAAAAGACTGTAATGAATGATAATGGAATGTAATAGCTTTTTTATGTTTGAGAGAGAATCCATTACAAACCCATTTTTGTGTGACTTAATAACAGAAGAACACATTAACGAATTAGCTCAAAATGCAAACAGGCACTCTTCATAGAGGCAGTTTGTTACCCTTCACTGTTTGTGCCACTTATTTTCTCTTTTAGTGGCTGAAATCACTAATTCAACTAGATTTAGCAGCCTGTGTCTTCTATGGGTGTCATTTTATTGTTAGTTTTTCTTTTGAGGAGAAGAATTAAAGTGATCCATCTGTGGGTTTTTTGTGGTAGGATTTACAATAAAACAACACTGCATCCGAGCCAGATATGTGTCTCTTCCCTCCTCGGTTTCCTGTCTTTTCCCTTCTTATCTCGGCATCATCTTTGAGCCTAGATACGCACCGCTAAGACTCCACTCATATATCCGGACGTCCTCTTTGTCTTGTGTCAATGCCAGCCTTGCAGAGCAGAGCAGGTTATGAGCATCCAGCAGCATACGTTCACACTAAAACAGATGATTCATTGTTGGGCTGAAATCTTAACATATTCCATATACAGTAATAAAGAGCTTAGGCAGATCAAAAGACTAATCTTCGTTGCCTTTTGATGTGGACAGGTAAGGTCTTAATTAAAAAAAAATAAGGTCACTCTGTGAAGAATGAGGGGCTGTGTGGGGATTAAAAGCCACCGGCCAGCACATCAGTGAGGCTCACTTGGCTCCGCTGGCCTGCTTTGAAAGGCTGATATCCCAGATCACTTCCCGCCTTGTAAGTGCATAGCAGGCTTATCTTTGAGAGTACGGAAGTTGTTAGGATTTTATCACACCACAGCCTATCCTGGATTATTGTAAACTGAGACCAAGTGGTCCTTTTATTGTTACGCTTGTTTCCTTTTTGTATCATCTCAGTTTATTGGCTTCTTTATTCCTCTTTATTAGGTGCCTGGAGATGTATTGGATAGATGTAAAGTAACACACAAACTTTAAAGACACAGTGTCTGTTTTGTGAATTTCTCTTTACCAACAGAGACAAATTGGTTAAAACAACATTCGGATGTGGAAAAGGGCTATTCAGTTGCAGCATGTGGCCAACTTGACTCCGGGTCAAGATAAGCCCAGGACATGAAGACCATGCTTGGATGATATAGCGGCCCCTCGCCTTTGAAATCCCTTCCAGACTCATTGAGATACTCCCCAATGTGAAACTCAAGCTAGCGGTTCTGAAGGATCCCGAGATTACGGCGGACAAAGAGCGGCTTTGAGAGGTGAGCGGCAACAGGGGATGTAATGAACTTCATGTGAAAAGCTTCCCCCTTGCAGCTGAGAGAGCTGTTCAGGAGAGGAGGCATGGTGCCGGTGCAAAGGGGCGCATGGGTGCGCCGCCGTCCTCTTTGATTGTTCTTGTATGGATAAAGGAAGCATTACAAACACCTCAGAGACTCAAGTTTGCTCTCAACCTTCTCAGGGATTTGATCAATAATAACACACTGTGAAAATCTTTGAGGGGATGTTCTTAAATCTGTGTTGGCAAATAGGCCTGCATGTCTTCATTTACCATGGACAATAATCCACAATCTCTGATAGGCTGTGTATTACACACTCCACTGAGCAAGGTAATGAAAAGTCTCAGCTCCCAGGATAAAAAGCACTGACTGAATTAATAGCAACCTCTTAAAAACTCCTTTTTTTTCACCTCAATTCCATCTTTTTAAATATATCCCATCGACTACGGTTTTGATATTTAGAGGACTCCGTTCCAAGCATAAATGTCTTGTTATCTTGTTGAGCTGGAGTGTACTTAAGCTGCGTAACAAGATAACAACATTATAAACTGGAGCCACTGATGAGTCAAGTCAAGTCAAGTCAATTTTATTTATATAGCGCCATATCACAACAAATGTTATCTCATGACACTTATGATGACAGCATCTTAAAAGCTGAAATGCCTCCAAAAATGCTTCACACAAGTCCAAATATGCAGTATAAGGACATACACAAGGAATCTTAAATCTGTGTTAAATGCAATTAAAAATTCTGATTTGCACAACAATATTATGACAATAGTGTTGATGCTGGATGATGAAGACCATGATTTTTAGAGAATTTCTAAATTGTGCCTGGGAAAACTGAGCATTGGACAATGATGACTCATGCAGAAGGGAGTTAAACCATAGCTGGTGACTCGACTGTTCTGAGACTCAGCTTATTATCAGAGGAACTGACCTGACATGAGACTTGAGGGCAAAAATGAACTCAACTTTTATGTAAAACCCAGAAATAGGCAGACAGTTGTTGCATAGTTACAACTGTTTTAGCTGTGTTTGAGACTGTAAATAACAATAATGCAGTGTCTTAATGGTCAGCAGCTGGCATAAAGTACTTGAAATTTCACTGGCAACATGGATTTGCTCCGACAGACTTGAGACTCCAAAAATCGACTCTTAGTCAGACTAATGACCAATGAGTTACATCTATTTAAATTAATCATGCATCATAGTATTGCTTTGGCCAACTCATTTTGCCAGGATGTCTTCCCTAAAATCTAAAATTAGTTGTAATTGAGTTATGGAAGATTATGTCAGCGCTAAGTGGTCACATCTGCACAAATTCGGTGGCCAATTAAAGAAAAACTGTCAAGTCAAGTAATTTTTTAATGAAGCCCAAATGACTAATTTGTTTCATCTTACCAAATTTAGTGAAAATTGGCTGAAATATGTCGGAGGAGACAGTGGGGCAGACAGAAATGGCTGTAGCTTGTACTGACTCATCTGTCTTGGACTGAACGCTCCAGGGAAAAGATCATCTTCACTTCATTAATCAAGATGATGCAAGATGAAATTTTTGTATAAATGAACATATGGTGACAATTTGACTGGATCCACACCAAACAGTATTCAATTGTTCCTTGGCTTAAGCATGGCTGCAGTAACCAGCTAGGAGGGCCCAGGGCAAACGGTTGGTGGTGGGCTGCTCTGTGTCATGTCATCCCCATGAAAATCCCCATGAGGAAGTTTTAATGGTTATGAAGCAGTCTAAATTTAATACTGAAGCCTCACATCTTACCCACATCAGCAAAAGAGACCATTGGCCAGGAGACTGAAGATTATTATCCTGTCTTTTTACAATGCCTTTGTCCGGTCTACTCAGTCAATGGTAACACTGCCAAAAGTTTTACAGTACAGTACACAGACCGGAAGAGATGATTTGTTGTTAACAAGTATGATTTCAGTATTTCGTATCCATGGCCAAACTGGTATTGTGCAACTAAGTGGCGTGTTTCT
>JAQLOL010000014.1:8510333-8532861 GCA_029783665.1 Naso thynnoides
TACTGTAAGTGCTCTGCTTTATATTATTTATTATTATTATTATTATTATTATTATTATTATTATTATTATTATTATTATTATTATTATTTTCCTTGTAATGCACACCCTGTGCAGATGAGTGCCAGGGATTATGAGACCAATTTTCTCTTCATAATCCTCATCTTGATCAGCAGCTATGCTTGCCCTTTGTGGCCCTGCACAGTGAGACGTGAAAGCTGATAAAAAGGAATCAGGTAGTAATCCCCCGCTACCACAAGCTGTCTCATACGATTATTTCAGACGCGCGACTCTGCTGAGTCCAGCACCACTCAGCCATGATTTACTCCCCAGCTTCTTCATGGTTTACACACAAAGACTTTTATCCAGCATCATTAGCTTGTCTGTTGCTGTCAAGTTTTTATGAGCGTTCACAATCAAAAGTGTGATTTTTTTCTTGGATATATAGTTAAGATTTGTTCAGGAGAGTGATGTCATGACAAGAAGCCTGCATACCTTGATCTCGGTGGTTTACAGCGGATTACCTTTGTGCTCTCTCCTTCTGTGTGTGGATCAACAAACAGAATTTCTGTTGCCCAAATTACATGTTTCTAATCAATCTGCCACAAAGTACAGGTTAAGTCCCTAAAATGATGGCTGGCCTGTGGCACTTGTTCCATTTTTAGATTGTGTTTGCTGTGCGCGCACCTTGAAGGATGTTTCTAGTAATTTAACTCAGACAGTGCAAGAGGACCACCATGTTCGATGTGTGTCATCATAGTTAAACTGTAGCAGAATATTTTGATATTGCCTGTTTGCCACTTGCACATCTCTGTGAAATGAGTGCTATAAAGGAAAAGAGCATGGCCTGCTATCTCTGTAAAAGAGCATAATTTCCACTGAGAATCACAGTGATTTTCTTATTCAAGATTCTCTGAACATTATTCTTATCATTCAGCTACCACAGAGAAGTTCAGAGTGAATAAAAATGTTGCCTCACTCATCTCCGTGACCTTTAATTGTTGCTGCGCACTCAAAGCAATGAGGCGTTGATACAAATGCTGTTTCCGCCTTTTTGAGCTCAAAGTTTTGCCTCTCAGGCTACACACAAGCTTGCCCACCTTATTGCTGGAGATTGTTGGGGTAATAAAAATGTTTAAAATGAATACTTGCAGACTGCTCTCTGGACTTTGTTTTTAATTTACAGTTCATTATCCCTCCCTTTAAAGCCTAGCCATGGACAGCAGTTGCAAATTAGCTGTGGCTAAAAACCTGTATGCTTGGCATTTATTTTGCATTTGGGTGTGAAACAATGTTTTATGCATTTTTCCCTGTTAAAAAAAATAGTAAAATAAAATAAAAAATATGTTTATGTCCCCTATATTGCCAGACACTGACTATACTGATTTGTAGCTGTAAAGTTTGTCACTAGTGAGGTGTTTTTATAATCCTGTGCTGAGGGTGATGATGTCTGCAATCTCCTAAAATCTGTGATTCAGATGTCCCCCTGTCAAGCCAGATTTGGTCCTTCAGAAATTTGAAAGTGTTTATAAGCTGAGAAACCAAACACCAGCAAGTATTGGTGCAGACATCACACAACACCATTACTTGTGGTTCACTTACAATCTGTGTGTGTTAAGGCTCAGTTATTTTTGTTATTGTTGTTGGTGCTTTTTGCGTCATAGGGTTCATTGCAAAGCTGAAACCAACCCTTTGCCTTTGTCTGACAGCACATTCATGCATGAAATATTTCTCCAAAACAGACAAATTTCCAGCCATGAAGTGAATTCACCAGCTCATTTATTCCTCAGTAAACTAAGAAGGTGACAGACTGCAGCTTCTAGTTTCGAGAGCAGAAAGACGTCTCACTGAAATTACATACAGTAAATATCCGCCTTCAAAGTTGCTCTTACCAATGTGTGGAATTTCATGCAACAGTGAGTATAAGGTTTAGCTGTATTTGCCTTTTTTTTAAGGTGTCAGTGACACCGCTCAATGCCTCATTGCCTCAACTTCAGAGCTTTTTTTTTTTTTTTTTAAATGAGTGCAGACTCAGGAGGAACCGGCTGAACTTCAAGTTGCTATGAATCTTATTCTCCAGTGCTGCAGTTCTCATAATAATCTCAGGTCTGTGAACACTCAAATCACAAGGAGCAACTGGATGACCACCACATACCTTAACCTCTCTTGACCAAGAAAAGCTAATCCCTCAGTGATGACGCATCACAATGTGAAATCTGAAAAACTATCAGTGTAGCAAATGTCAGAAAGCGGTATTTGCACATGCTAATTAGATCTCACAAATTGAGTGGTGAAGTACTGAGTCCTAAAACCTGGAAATCAGTTAGCATTTTTACACTTCTGGTTCCCTCGTCTCAATGTCTATGTGTTTTTGAATAGGTTTTGCCTGAAATAAGGTCTATGGTTAGCACAGGCTAAAGATATCAAGGTATTTCGTTCTACAACATAAAATAGTAAACCCGATGTAAACCCAGTTTTTGAACTTTTAAGGTTTTACAAGTCTTAAAGAAAGCCAGTTGCTAACAAGTGGCTAAATGGGACTACAGTGCTTGTCAGGGATGTTACATGTCAACCATTTATAGGCCTAAAGGAATAAAAATATATAATATCTTTGAAAAAGAATGTGAGACTAGCAACTGACATAGCCATGATTTTTAGCTAGATCAGGTCTCGCAGAGAGGAGCGAGTTTTATAGAAAAGCGGCACGCTAAATCAAATTAGAAGCTGAATGCTTGAGGATGGCAACATTTAAGTCATGTGACCATGATGTAGTTTATTTCTAGCCAGACAATAACTTTTTCCTACTGGTGATTACATTTGCGCTTCAAAAATCACAACCGTGGTGTTCATCTGTAAAGAAGATGAAGTATCCTAAACTTGTGTTCATCACAGAGCTTTTTTTGGGTGGTAATCCAAAATCCAACTCAAATTTCCCATAAGCTTTTTGCAGAGGAAACCAGTACAATGCTAACTTATCCCTGCACCTCCCTGTAGTTTTTTCTTATACCAGTACCAGAATTGGAAATGCCTCCAATACAGCCTCAAATCCTGGATTGAGTGTGAGTGGGTACACGAGTCTGTGCAACGATCAGATACCACGTACTTAAAGTGAAACTAGACAACTTTTTTGGCTTCGTCATTATGATGTATAACCTGATTAAACAGTGTAATAATGGTTGAAAAATTACACCATTTTCTGCTAAATTGGTCTCCAATAAGCCCTGTTTTTACCAGGATATTTTCTTCGCCACTGCGACGAAGGTTTCACGAGAAAATGAAAAATCAGTGATGCTCTCTGTACTCTCCGTCCTAATTTGCTGGTCTACGCTACACCTCTTGGCAACAGGAGACGTTGGTACGAGCAGATAGCTCACATTGCTCTGACTCGCCTCTGCTAACAACAGAGTGTCTGCAAGCCACACTGTCAGTTGCCTCGAGCTCAAACTGAGACAGACCAGTTTACTCTGCTGCAAAATTCCCTGCAACCGTTTAGTCTCAGTTCAAGCTGGACTTAAAAGAGAGAGCAACAACAAACAAAATAAAGCGCAAGCCAAAGCTAACAGCTGCAGCGGATTTGCTTCGCGACGAGTCTCATGCTACAGCTAACATTAGCTTGCTAGCTTGTTTGCAGAAGTTATCTACTGCAACTTTAATTTTAAATGATGATTAATCGTTCATTTTCTGGTAATCAAATGACCAATTTCCAGCAGTCCTAAATAAATATTACGGTGATACTTGACATGGTGGTTAATATTTAGTGTGAAGATGCAAATGCAGGATTGCTGGGTCTAAATTAAACGATGTGAATGCAAATTTGAGTAGAGCAGCTGCACATACTACTGAATTAAGTTCAAACCTATGAAAATTCAATAACTGCACCCCCCTCTCACTTCTGACAGCAAACCTGACCCTTGCATAGCCCAGACTTTACTATGAAGTGTACATATGTTTACATTTGGTTCCTCTAAAGGCCCTTCCAGATGCTGCAGCTCTCTCCCCTCACAGCCCCAGCTTCACTTTCCACCCACTGCTGAAATAAGAGACCACAGAGGAAGTATTCGAGCATGTCTTACTTGGCATTTCCTGGTCAGGGACTGGACAGATTCTTTTACTCCTCTTTGCCCTGACTGTCACATTTCCACCCTTCAGTTCACAGCGTTTGTGCTGCGCATGCCAAGTCCTGAGGTTTGTTTTTTTTTTTTTTTAGGCGCAGTGTTCTCTTTGCCACATGTATTTAGATTTCTTTTTTGCAGCTATAAATACACACATTTCTGCCAAAACTTTGTTGGTGTGCCTTCTTCAGGAGGATAATGATAGGCTGGATGGATTTCTTTTCTCTTCTGAAGGAATACGGATATAAGAAATGTCATTTTCATTGTGTGCACTACAGTCAGAAAACACAGTTTGTGCTTATTAAACTTAATGGAAACAAGATGTCAAACTAAAATAGAAATGTGTAAACTTCAAACTTGTTTAGTCCATAATTAGAGGATGCAACATTTACTTCATTTGGGTCACATTAGGTTATGTATATTCTACCTTTATCAACAAATACAAGTTGTTGCTTACAGGCCAATCTACTGTATTGCGTCTCCAGAATCCACCTTTGATGACCGGAAATTTTTGTGCATTTTTTGTCTTTTCAGCTTTGAGCTGTGTTCAATAGAGTGAGGCAGGAAACATGAGGGAACAATATCCTCTGAATAGTTTTGAACAAATTATGTGGCAGTGTCACAGCACTTATTCAACGATGCGCCCCATGACTTTATTTCTAACAAAAATATTCTAAAGAAGAAAAACATGTTACAAACATAATGCCTTTCTTCATGCCTGGATAGCTCTTTAGGTAAAGTACACACTGTAATTACTCATATAGGTGTTGCTATCCTCCTATCCTCCTTCAGCTCTGTTTTTGGTTTCTACCAACTCCTGAGCCCGCTAAATGCTCCACTATGTTTTTAGTCATCTAGTTAACTGTGTTTGTCTGCTGTTTGGTGAAGAGCATATAGTGCATACCAGTAGATATGTTACAAGAGCAGTAAGGGGGAACAACGTTAATAAAGATGTATGCAGAAAGCTAAACAACTTGCTTTTCCTCATTGCTCTTATGTTGTCACTTAACACATTGGTATTATAAAAATAAAAAATATGGAATGTTTTTCTGGCAGGACACAATGTTTACTTGACCAATGTCGTTGATTTAAAGTGTAACACCTCCCAGTAGGCTTACTAGCAAATAAGCTGACGTCATGTGTGGGATATCAACCAATATGAGGGTTAAATTTTGTAACAGACAAATGTTGTTGCAGAAATGCAGACAGAAATGGCAGCAAATAAAAGGCAAAAAGGTTTGTGAAGTAATATGTACGCAAAGTGACCCAGACATAATTTGTCCGGCACAAATTATGAGATTATGAGTCAGGAGAAATTACACTTGACCTAATAACTTGATTACTTGTGTAATAATGGCCTCATTTAGGCTCTAAGAATTGAGAGAGAAAGCACTGCAAACAGCATTTTCTCTTTGTACATAAAATTACACAATTAAAGGAAAAAAATAGAAGGTTTTGCCTGTACTGACGAAGTGCAAATAGTGGTTTCAATATGATAACACCAAATTGAGACTAAGGGATAAGCATAACTTTTGAGGGGCAGCTTTTGCTAAGGAAGTGGAGTAGAGTGACTCATCAGCTCGTTGGTTCGATCCACAGCTTCTCCAGTCTGCATGTCAAAATGTCCTTGACAAGATACTATGCCTTTTGGTGGGAATATATATGTGTTTGTTGAACTGCCGATGAACAGATTTGATATTTTGTATGTGAGCTCAAAACCTTGACTTGAGTTAGCAAGCCTGTCACCTCGTGCCTCTCCCTACGTGTTGCAATAGACATGACTGTGAGCTGGTCACCCCTTTGTGAGGGTAATCCTCTCTTTTTGTGTGGATAATTCACTGTGTGGCCATATCACGGTCTTGCTTCCTCGCCACCAGCCACCAGATGAGCTCTCTCGTCTTCCCTCAGGAGCTGCCTTTGTTGATTCAGTCAGCCAGTAGTGCACTCAGAGAGGCAATCACTGCCTTGGTGCCCTAATGTTTAAAAAAAAACATTGGGAAAGTGCCCTCTTGGATGCCCCTTTGGTAGAAAAAACAAAATGATGTGTCTTCAAGGGTACCCTTCCGGAGGACAAGAGGTGGTTCCTTTATGGTTTCTTTCCCTTGGTTGTAATGTGGTAAAGTGCCTTTTAGGGTGCCCTTCCCCTGGACAAACCGTTGTGAAGTGCCCTCTCGGGTGCCTTTCTGGTGCATAAAACATAGTAAAGCGTCCTCTAGGGTGCCCTTCCTGTAGACAAAACATGGTAAAGCGCCCTCTGGGGTGACAAAACGTTGTAAAGTGCCCAACGACATTTTGTGCACTCGTGTCCCTCCAATGCCCTTTTTACTATTTTCGCCTCCGCCTGTCAAACATCCTGAGTCCACCAGTGCAGTCAGCCTGCTCACTGACACTGTCGTTTAGTTTTAATAGTTTAATGTTAACAGTATGCAGTGGTGTAGTACACAAAAAATCATGTGTTTCTTTTGTCTTCAGTACAACATCCTACTGTTACTGTATGAATATGTGTGTGTGTGTGTGGGTGAATGTAGATATGTAATGAAAAGCACTTCAGCGACTGCAAGTGCTTTTCATTACATATCTACATTACATATTTACATTATCTACACGAAGAGCTTTGCAAGCACCATGTGCATGCAGCCTTCTTACTGTTTACCATACAACCTTAAACTGTTACACCTGTGGAAATTAATATTCACTTTTGTTGCAGTGTGAGAGTGCAGTTCATCTACACCTCTAAATACCTGTCTAAATATTTACCACATATTAAGCCAAATTAAGTGCACAACAAAGAGGCAAACAGAGGATGTTTACTTTATTGAAATCCACGTGTGCAGTGTCAATTAAGAAGCTCCATTATCACTTGTTAAGATGTTCAATAGTAGGATGCAGTGCAGCAACATCTTTTTGTTTCTATGTCGTCCACCTGGAAATAATAAAGGTTCTTTATTTTGCCATCAAAGTTTCAGTTTGAAGGATAATACCCATGCTATTGTGCCATCAGAATGAATTGTTACAGTGTTTTTACATTTCAGTGATATTTCAGTGAATTGTGGACATTCTCTTGTGGATAGTAAAACACTATTTCACAATATTTCCAGTGCAGCCACAGAAGAATTATTTTAGTCATACAAATCCCTTATAAATGTCAGCTATGACTGCTGTCCCTCTAAATGAAAGAGTACCTTCCTGTTTCCATGGGGGCCTTTCTTTTTTATTGTCAGTCAGGGAGAAATCCACGTCAGAAGAGCCAGACATGACATTCGTTCCTATCCCACAATTTAGTCCTGTTAAAAAAGAGATGTTGACTTTTGAATGAGTGGGTTGACAGCTATCCACCCTCATGGCACAACCTCCTGTTCATCCTTTATCCCCTTGGCCGCATACATACACGAACGATGCTCTTTGAGTGGTTTAAAAGGCTTCTGGGAAGTGTCAGAAATCGCTGTTTAAAATTGAGCAAACCAGACAAGTTGAGAGAAGCTGAGTATTTCAAAACATTTTAAAATTTCTACACAAGCATTAAATCCTTTGAACATCTCCAAGAGGTTTTCTTTGAATTCAATAAAAGACATTAAGCAGATGGAAACGTACATTGGATTTGGGACATTGCTGCTCATCATCTTGTTCTGTGTGAAATCACGTAGGCAGTCTATAAATCTTGGTAAAGGGCTCAACGGGCCCCAAATTCTGTCTACCTGCGTCATTCCCCACATCCAGCCCTTCTCTAAATCTTCCAATTGATCAGGCACTCTATAATTACCGGCTCCAGCAGAATTACCGTCCTATGAAAGAGGAGGGGTGCACTAATTTGAAGCCCTCTTTTTCCAGGCAGGTCTGATCCGGACTGATAATGGGGAGTTTTTCATCGAACCCCTCGAGAAGGGCCAACAGGACGTGGAAGTGAAGGGGCGTGTCCACGTGGTCTACCGCAGGTCAGCCATCAAACGGGAGACGTCAGGCCAGGGGAGGGAGGAGCTCCACAATGAAGGTAGGCGAGGAGGAAGCAGCGTGATGTCAGTGGAAACATGAAGCACTGTGTGTGGCTGTGTGTGAGTTTGGACTGTGTGTGTATGTGTGTAAGCATGTGGGTGAGTACCCTGTAGGCTTATAACATCAAGGACTGTATGATGGTGCATCACTGGAAAGAATACAGCATCATAGTCCAAAATAAGTGAATGGATGTAATATAGGCAGTGGTCTAACTGCTTTTAAAGCACCATTTGTTTTGTACAAAGCAAACACCGGCTTTAGGAGGAGTTTTGTCACCTCCTTAGGCTCTCTGAGTGGAGGGATATTCACCATTAAATGCTAAAATTGCAAATGCTTCAAACTCGTCCTTTTTCAAAAGGTCACAAACTTGACAAATTTTTATTGTCTTCTCAACACAAGCAGCAATATGAGAACTTTCCCTAAATTCCCCAAAAGTTAACAAAATATTAAACTCAAATCAGAAATTTTTGACTCTTGCTCTCAGTACTTGACAACAATAGGTGCCACTGACATGTTCTGACTGTTAGCTCTAATTTAGTGGAAGTCCTTATTTCAGCCAATGTTGTGCAAGTTCACGCTTAACAAGAGCTCTCTCTAAGTTCAAGTCACTCAATGAAAATGGACCAGCTCAAGTTCACAGTTCATAATTTACAATTACAAAGTTCTCCATCCCAAAAATAAACTGGTTCACTTTCTTTTTAATGAGCTGCTCAGTTGTTATTTTTATCCACCCTAAGCGCCCGATCATTGTCACAGCCCACTACAGAATCACAGAGGTTACTTTTAAAAGCCAAGAAAAAACAATGTGAGTGTATGTTTTAATGTGTCAGTAGTGTCTTATTATGCACAAAATGAAAAAAAAGAGGTGCAGCAAAGGCATACTGTAGATGCAATGGACATTTTATTTATCCTGCATGAACCAAATTATTAAACAGCTGTTCAGAAACATAAAATACATTCACATGCTTCCAAGTGAGCTGGAACAGGGCAGGCTGCACCACTGGCTTTATGGTCACAACTGAAGGATGTGCTATGAGTAATGATACTTATTTTTTCACAAAACCCCTGTATGAATGCATTTATATATTTATCTGTATATCCATAGTTTTTGAAACACACCATATCAGTTTTATTTTCTAGTATGCCTCCATTTGTGTACACCTTTTACACAAGATTGCAATAGTCCATGGCTTTGAGCAAAACATGTCATTATGTCTAGATAAGGCAGATTGCACCAGGCATGTTATGTGTCAAAGCATTGTGCGTTTGCATTGAGAGTGTCATTATTGATTGTTCACACAGCATCTTAGTGCAATTTCCATTAAACTGCTGCCAAAGGGTGGTACGTGTATTTCGTAATTGTCTATTACTCTGCGTGTTTTCATGCAGATTCAGACACAGATTAAAATTAGTGCAAAAACACTTTTTTCCATTATTGTGCAGTCATGCCAATGATACGCTCCCTCTGTGTCCTATCTGTTTTCGCCTCTGTTGTTGTTTGTCTGACATGATTTAATCAATTTAATTTCCATTCTAACAGTAATAGTTTCCCATTTACATATATTGCTATTACTTTATCGTATGCATTTTATCTCCAGAGATGAGTTTCATATCCCGGTTTCTGCTGTGGCCATGAACAACACACAACTTATGTCAGTGAATGTTTCAGTTCTGACAAACCATAAGGAGTGGACAGACTGCACACAGGTGTAACACATGCAGAGAACACCTGAAGTGCTTTATTTTGGTGTTTTGAATTGGTGTGACTCTGGGATTCATGCTGTGAATGCACGTTTTTGTTTTGTAGAATGTGAAGTAGAGAGAGAAGACACTTCTGACTCTGCAGGCCAACAATTTTATGAGTCCTAGAGTAGAGATTCAATAATCCCAAATGATTCCTCCTGAGCATCCTGATATATTTTTATGTCAAATGTGACAGACATATAATATATCATTTCACAGAAGCTGCAATAAAAGAAGAAATAGCACTTAGTCTGTTCATTGATGTGTTTATGTGCTGGCTCTGTTTCGCAGTGGCAGACTTCGGGATTGCAAACCTCCCCGCGGCTCTGGATCTCATTGAGCACAAACTCTCTGAGTCTGAGCGCAAGAGGAGGCACGCAAAGAAAGATGACTACAACATCGAGGTGCTGCTGGCTGTGGACGACTCGGTGGTGCGCTTCCACGGCAAGGAGCATGTGCAGAACTACGTGCTTACGCTCATGAACATAGTAAGTCTGCTCGGGTTTTTCGATAAAATGCTTGTCAAATCTCTCCTACCTGATGCGGAAAAACATTATTATGACATGTTTCAATGCTGATAATTCTCTTGAGGTGTTTATTAATAATTTCAGTCATTAAATGTCCCTAAATTGTATTTTATAAATAGTGGTGTCAAAGGCTGATTGTTTTGTCCGAAGCACATTTATATTTAGAACACAAACAATGTGGGAATTAGAAGCTTGAACTTCTGACTTTTGGCATTTTTCCTGAAAAATAACTTGAAAAATTATTCTGTTGTATCAATAATATTTGCCAATTAATTTTCTGTCAATCAAACTAACTACAGATCTAAACGCGTCTTATGTCGAAATGAAAATCTTGCTGACTTTGCTGATATTTTTGTGCTTTTATCCACATGCAGAATTGTTTTTTCAAACTTGTCCATCCTTTCTGATAATAGACTTTACCACATTTGTCCCCAGACCCTCTCTCTCTCTCTCTCTCTCTCTCTCTCTCTCTCTCTTTCTCTCTCTGTCTTACTGTTTTTGGATTACCAATGAGAGGAGGGAAAAAAAGAAACTCTCAGCTCATTCATTACGGGTTCCACCAGCTCCTACCACCATAATCTACTTACTGGGCCCAAATCCCCCAAGTCAGATTTTCACAGGGTACTGGTTTCACTCTGTAACAGTTACCATTTGGACCCTGCATGGTGGTCTGATTAGCGGCGCTAGACCAATTAGAAAGTTGAGTGGGAGCTGTGCGGGGCAGTCATGGAAACCAGCGCCAGAAGCCTGCTCACACTGCCAAGCTCTGCTAATGTGGAATGATGTGTTTATTTAATTAGGATATTATATTCACATTCCACCCCCAGATGTGTTCAGCAGACAGAAATGCCAGATTTGTAGTGACGTCAAAAGAGTGGAGACACACCGCTTAGAAAAGTAGAAAAGAAAATAGAAAAGTCCATAGCGCCATAGATGACGCTTGTACCGCACGTGTCCCGCCCCTTCTCCCCAGAAGCCAACTGTCTGCTTCGGGAAGCTAATTGTGTTGGCACAGATGTGTTAGATTGGTTTCTAGCAATGTAAAAAGTTTCAAACCTCATTATTTAGGGACAAAGTCACCAACATTTTTAAGCAGGTTTCATTAGATATATCTTGTTTTTCTACACATGCAGTTTTTATGTGCCCCCTGTCTCCCCATTCATTTCAATATTTGCATGTTCTTGTTAGTTGGGACATTTCAAAAGTAGCTGCTGAGTGGCAGGACTTGTTCTGAAGAACCTTTCTTAGCAGACTGAACCGTGGAGTGGCTGTGAGAGCGTGTTCTTTTATTGGCAATTCACTTTAGATTGTTTGAGATCACTGCCAGCAGAGGCGAATTTGAGAAAGTCCTTGAGCATGAAAGGAGCTGGACTTTAAAGTGAAATCAAGTACATACCTTTCATCTTAATAGTCATATACTCGCCTCCATGCAAAGTATAATTTGATGAGAGAAATGGCAACTTCCAGAAAGAAAGGCACAGTTCAAATAAATGAGGGTCTAAAGTCTTTAGGTCCGCTTGTAAGCCATAGGCTGGCTGTGTCTGAAAGAGCTCTGCCCACTCAAATCCTTCTGAATCCCTGCTCCGTGGCTGCAGAATGTGTAGTACCACCTGGAGAAACTCTCCCTGAGGGATTGATTACTGGACATCCTGTCTGCGCGAAGCCAAGGTGACTGCTGCGCTGCCCGCCGCACAATGGCTGTGTTGTTTGAGCACGGACCAGGTTTTGTCCACGTCGATGTGATGCTGTACACAAGCCAGGGACACCTAGCGCCTGTAGCCCACAGCTGTTACTCTCATTTTCAGTCACGACAGTTCGATTCCAGCCCCTCCTCCTGGCTTTTTAATTATCCCTGTATACGTTGGGCCTCGGCGGGACTCGCCAAAATGTTTTGACACGAGTCGTGTCAGCAAAAATATGCAACTCCACCGTTTACAGAATTCATCATGGAACTTTTGTGATGCTATTTTTTGGCAGTGTCCTCATTTTTCAACTGCTCTTCTGTTTCAGCTCCAACATAAACACATGTATATAGGTCAGTATAGACCCGTCTAGGAATTTGAGCTCGTAACAAATCTGGCAGAACTCGGTGTCACTCAAGTGTTCTTTACTGCATTTACTGACCTGAAAAGGCTCCTGTGAATGGAATATTTGCTTAAATGCCTTGGGTGTGACCCTGCGTCCCAGAGCAAATTTGGACACAAGCCAAGGTGGCCTTTTTTCAGTGACAGAGCTTTTGTTCTGCACGGTCATAATTTTTAACCCAGAGAAAGCTGAGTGACACACACTTGTTGGTGTTTCAGCAAAGAGAGCTCTGTTGGTCTGTTTGCTGTATCTGCAGCTTCTGGGCAATGCTGTGTCCTTATGTGGCTGCACAAGAGCAGATACTGAAACCACGAGAGAGCAAAAATTATGCCTCTGATTTTAACATCAAACAAAGTAACTAAAAATTACATATATTTGAATTAAACCCTGTCCTAAAACTGAATCTGACACCATAGCCCTCACAATTAGTGCTGATGATAATCATGAATAATACCTATATGATAATGTAAATAACAGCACCTCCTAAATTATTTCTGTTTTTTTCATTCTTGGTGTGTCGTCGATGGCAATAATGCACCTTAACACTGGTTGCCAACCGAATAAAAAGAAAATTCAATAATTTTTTTTTAAGTTCTTTTTGTACACTTTTGCACAATTATGTTTATAGACTCTCTCTCCACAGCCTGACACTGGGATTTTAAGTGTAATGCAGTTTTCAAAATAGAGCCGAAACACAAAATAAAAAAAATTAAAGACAATTTTGACTACTCATAACACAAGAATGTCATTACCATGAATCCTTTTTGCTACGATAATCTTGTAGTTTAGCTAAAATATGCATGTATAATGCATTATGAACACACTTATAGTGTGCTATAATGTGCCTATGGTGCTACATAATCATAATTACAAGCAGGGTTAGGGTTAACCCTAAACCTAACCACCTATCACGCTTTATGAGTGTGTTCATAATGCTTTATATAAGTTCAAAATGTGATATAGTCAATTTCATAATCGAGACAGGCTTCATAGGAAGTGTTACCAAAATCTGATTGAATGACCACCTCATTAAAGTATATCACATTTCCACATTAAACTGTCTACAAGCAATCTTATCTTTGTTATATTTTCTGTTTAATTGTGTACTCACATTTTCCCAAAAGCTACCAATAATCTTCAAACTTATAGAAATCTGTAATTTAAAGGAAATGGTACATTTTATTTTGTCAGCTGATGCTAAGGGTAACACCAGTCAGAATGACTTTCTGTAAAGTAAAGTGAATAAAACTTTAGATATTAACGTGAACAGAGGAGGTCTATATCAGTCAGATAGTTTTTCATTTGCAGTGATGACTGTTTAGCAGTAAAATTATCCCACACTACTACACTTGCAACCTGCATCATTTGTTGTCATTGTTTTGACAGAGAGACCTCTAGTGGCAGAAATGACATATTGTGCAAACAAAGCGCAGAAATTTCATGATGTGAAAAGAAAAGAAAAGAAAAAATAAATTTTAGCTGCTGTTTGCCAAAGAAAGCAGCCTCGGTGAGGTCTGAGAGCTTTCATTTTTTGTTTATTTGTTTGTTTACACATCATATTGGCTTTATAGATGGCTGATTCCCCCTATAATTCTGCTCACACGCTGTCTTTTGTGTCAGGGTTGTTATTTTCATGAAGCAAAGCAATACTTGTAGGATTTCTGTGCATATACTTTCATCTTTAGCAGCTGGAGAGATTAAAGCTTGTGAACCATAATAACTTTACAGCTGCGCACCTCCTCACTGTAACAATAAAAACTTCACCCAGACTCACCTCAGATCTCTCAGAAATACACACAATGATAAGTACCACCAAGGATTTGAAGAGCTACAGTAAATCAGTGATGCATGATGTTGACTTGCTGAAAAAGTAATGCTAATCAAAGTAGTCAAACAAATGTTTTGAAAAAACATAACTGAAATAAAAACAAATATTTAATTAACATTTAAAATGTGAAATGAACATTGTTGATGTTAGTGCCGCAGCTACGCAGTGAACATAATGCTCTTTTGTTTAGAACCTGGAAAAAATACATGTTAATTTATTTTTTTCACCAGAATCTTGTAGCTTAGGGGTGAAGGTTTAGAGGTAAAAAATAACAATACTGAAGTGCATAACAGTATTTATTGTGCTACTGAGCAACAAAGAGACTTTGATTCAAAGAAAGCATCATCAGTAAGTGTGGGCTCAGATGAGATCAGGAGACAAAAAAGACAGAGTGACAAAATTTCAATGACATCTATTACCTAATGTGAAAAGACTGGTTAGGATAATGAAAGATCATTATTCCGATTTGGTGACGTCAGCATTTCAATTAAAAACACTTTTGAATAAAACAACAGAAAAATAATACAAAACAACTTTTTTATGCCTACCCAGCACCTGAGTCTCTCAGGTTAGAGTCAAAGGCTGCAATTATGATGCCATTATGGCTGTGAAAGCTAAGTGGAAATTTGTTGAAGTAATTCTCTTTAAAGCTGGGGTAGGCCACCTCTGGAAATCAAGCTAGCTGTGGCATGAGACTCCTAAGGAAACAACTCCGCTGCACCCTCCCCTCTCTGTTTTTTGCTCCAGCTTGTGTTTTATTTTGTTTGTTCTCACTCTCTTTTTTAATTCCAGTTCACGCTAAAGATTCACTGCGAGATGAAACAGTTGCAGAGAAAGTTGCAGCAGTGTAAACTGGTTCTGCTTAGCTCGACTGGCGTCACCTGCAACTCAGCTTGTCAAGTTATCAGAGACCAATTTTAGGAAATGAGGCACGTGATTTGTTTCAGCACCCAGTCAGCTTGTAACGACGTCACCTGTCGAGGGTAGAGCAGCCAATGGGAACACGCGCTCCATGAGATTGGTCAAAAGTCCCATCACGGTCTAAATTCAGAGCCAAGGAGAGGTGCAGAAGTCTAGTTTTCTGTCAGACCGTCTGAATTACAATATGCTGAAAGGTTATTATGGAACTTTTGCATGACAACACCAAAGATAAACTGCCAACCCCAGCTTTAAATACTTCTAATAGTTATTTGGCGACTTTCTTTTTGATAATTTTTCAAGGGTAAATTGGAGAAAGGGTGGTAGTAATATCGGTTTCATAAGGGTAAATTACACCATGTTTTATATGGATTTATTGCCCACAGAGTGTTGAAAACATTAATAGGAATAAATATTACACATGAAGATGATAATAAATTACGATTTTCTAAGCTTGTAAAAAAACCCAAAAACATAGCAAGTTAAATTTTAAGTCTTCCACTTGGAGTTAACCCACGTGCCTTAAAATCTTGTAAAACATATGATGTTTCCTCTCAGTGAGTTTAGAAGGCACGTGTAGAAATGTGAGGGTGCTTTGTGAGGCTAAATGACTCCATGTTTACCAGTCCAGAGTCGCCCTGTTTGTTTGTTGTGTCGGTAATTACAGCCCATAACCAACATGTCCCAACTAAATGGCTTATTGATTGAAAAAGAAAAAGAAATATTCACCCCTTAAGCTCCTCTGAACTTTATGTATCAACCGCAAAGCAAAGCAGATGATTGACTTTATGGGGCCCCGGAGGAGTGCCAACATGTAGCGACCGTTGGATGAGAATAAAATAGTCAAGTGAAAATTGGACTTGGGATTTGAATGGGGTCCTAGCTCTGCCCTGGGTTAATCATCCACATGCCGCGGCATTATTATAAATTCAAATAGCAGCCGACACATTTCTGGGTCAGGCCTTGTTGCCATTGCATAACCACGCTGGTTTCATTGAATGTTTGCCAGCATCTTAGCAACATATTTCATCATGATTGCAGTGTTGTTGTTAGAGATGAAAAAAAGAAACTCCATCATGTTTAGACAGCCTGCTGCTGGAACAATATACCTCAGAAATAAAATATGTCGAAGCAGCAACAAAGCAGCATCTGCATGTGTTTTTTTTGTTTGCTTTTTGTTTTTTTTACTGACTGCTAATAAAGCAGTTTTAAGCAAATGTTTTCTGTTGCTTCAGAAGATTGAATTAAATAGAGACTTTTTATCTTTCAGCAGCAAAGATGACTCTAAAAAGCATTCATTTCCTCTTTAAAGGACAGGCTACTTTTAACTTCTCACCATTTGCAGAGATCGCCCGTATCTTCTCCAAATGTTGTTAAAATATAACCATGTCTATACTTTAGTAGATGTCACTGCGTTTATAAATCCTGTTTGCTGCCATTAATGTTGAAACAGGGTATAGAAATACTACTGGACACATGAAAGTTACTAGGTATAAATAATTTACCCTTCTAAAGAGAAAAATCGCTAAATCAAAAAATAGTTCCTTACAAGTGCTGCTTTCCTAGCTTGAAAATTAGTGTTTAGAAAGATTTTGACACAGACGTTCTTTTTAACTAATGTTGTCATGTATTTTCAGGTACTTTCTGTAACATTTATGGAACACAGACAAAATGTAAACAAACACCATATCTCATTGACCATCGATAAAGCTAATTTGGGAAAAATACATGGGGTTTATGTAACCTATGTGGCTGATGCTGACAAAGGACAATGACATACAAGCAAGTAAAGGCACAACCCTGCCACAATAAATCAATGGTACATCCATTACTTCTTTTTTTCTGTGTTTTATTATGCTCAGTGAAAATCATTACATGCTCATATATTCTGAGACCAAAGCACACCTTTCATTAAATTCCTTTTATTACCTGTTGAAAAGAGATCACTGAGTGGCATTATAAGCACTTATGATCATAATTGACTGCTCATGCTTAACGACTATTTCTATGTATCACTTTCAGTTTTCCACTCACTTACTAATTCACCCATGCACTCACAACATTAGCTCTTAGTTGACCTGACCATCTGGAGAAATTCAGTATTTCGCCCCAAGGACACACCCAGACAGGTAGCATGGAGGAGGTAAAAATTAAATAGATAACCTTGTAATGAGTGGGCAACAGTTTACCTTCTGATTCCTGTGCAGACTCAAGGACAAGTTGCCTGCTTTTACTGTTATTGCCCCGTACATGTTCTGCAAATCAATACTGAAAAACGTTCTCAATCACCTTCATCAGATGCTTTTTTTTCCAGTGTTCACATCAATGACAGAGGCTGTGTTTGATTTCATTTCAGGTGGATGAAATCTACCACGACGAATCTTTAGGAACCAACATCAACATTGTCCTCGTCCGCATGATTATGGTCGGGTACCGACAGGTGAGCTATGTCACAGGATGTTATTTTCTATATGTGGACATGTATAGAAATATAGGGAGGACGTGTGGTGCAGGGGTGCGTTTGAAACCAGACAGATTTCATATAATTGTATCAGTGATTCAAACATAGGTACCTGATTGCATTGCTGTTTTTGCTGAAAGGCAGTCATTTCATACATTTTATGGTATATTTTACATTTTCAAAAGACTGAGCTTCCCATTGTGACTGAAAACAAGAAAAATAATAAAATAATGATGTGGCCTGGAGCAAGATTGGATAACACTCCACCCCAATGAAATGAAAAGTTCAAATATTAAAAACAACAACTTTTGACAATTAAAACTACCCAAGGAAAAAAAATATAATGCAATTAACAAAATGCTGAAAGATACAACCTGTGAACAGGTCAAAGCAGGTGGGTGACAAAATGTAAAACCTCTCCTCTGAGGTGAAGTCAGTGTGTTTTGTGCATTAATTGACTGAATTACAGTTGTCTTTTGCAATAATATCATTTCTGTAATGTTGCAGATCAAGGAAACCTGGTTTCCACAGTTGCGGTAGTGTTTTAAAAGAGACCTGACCTACACTTCTCCACATAAGAACATTTTTTAATAGCCTATTTATTTGGTTGGGACTATCGAGAGATTTGTTACAGTATCTCATAATTTATTGATTTCTTTCCATAATTGATTCTTTCATGTAGCTTCATTAGAAGTGGATTTTTTAACAAGACAACAGAATACTTTGTCTTGTTTTTGGATGTCGTTGTGTTTAATGATGTTTTCCTCACTCAAACCAAGATGTTTTTGTGCCTGAACTAAGCCAGACTGTACCCACAGTGTAAATATACTTCCAACATGAAGAAATGTTAAATTTCCATATATCCAGGGTTTGGAGAAACAATCAGAGCCAACATTGACTCTGATTATTGTGTTGAGTCTGAAAATAATAAGCAAAAGCAAACAAATCTATTGAATTAGTTTACTGCTTTAAAGTCACAAAGATCTACAGTAACTCTATTTTTTATACCAAATTTATGGATGAATTTGTTGATCTTTTCACATTGTTTTACCTGATGTCATCTTTTTTTAATTTGGTTGTTAGCAGGCTGCAAAATATGCAATAGTGAGTGTGCAGTATAATGATTCATTGTGACAACAGTGAGTTATTTGTTCACCTATCCTAAAATGTTTGTTAATCTACATATCTGACTAATGCTGCCTGGAGACTGTGCTTTTTGCATTTGACTCAAGCTGTCTGGTTGCCAAGGCGGAGAGATTCTGTTTACACAGCACCAATTAAATGAGCTCAAACATGTTGGACGTCTCATCAGCTATGTTTGCAGCACATTGTTGGAGAAGAAAGACATCATGTTTTCCAATTCCTCTGGATGCTTTCATGTCTCATGGCCTCACACGCTCTGAGCACCACTGCACTTTTTCTTCCTCAACTAAGTTTTGTAGTGAAATTTTATAACATGGCATGCTAAACTAGAGAATTTAGAAATTGCAGTTTCCAGCAAGAGCTTCCAGTAGAAAATCAGTCCTAATTTAGTTGTGACGATTCATGCTAGTTTGAGGAATTAATTTTGTATTCACAATACAAATTTGGCTAAGGAGGTCCTGAAAGACAGAAAAAAAGAATGAGCCTGACATAAAAATATGTTTTTTTGACATTTTTAGCGATAAAAATGTTTTTTTAAAAAGTAACAAAATATTTTATTTGATAAACATCTTTTTTACATAAAAAAACAACTCCTTTTTAAAATCTTTGCTTAAAGAAAAAAAATTCTTTAAAACACTTCTCTAATTTTCCTGTCAAATAAGAAAAATAAATGTTTTTTTTTTTTTTTTTACGCTTTCTTAATTCATAAATCAGGAACAAAAACAATTTGGTAACGCTTTACTTAAAGCATGCATCTGTAATACATTCTGCATATACTTACAATGTGCCTACAGTGCTGTATAGCTATAGTTATAAGCAGGGTTAGGGTTAACTCTAATCCTAACCATACCAATTACACATTATAAATGTGTTCATAAGTGTTATAATGTGTTATGTATGCTCATAATGTGTTAAAATGCATTACATAAAATGGCTTCAAATAAAATGTAACCACAATTTTAATCAGACGTAGAAAATGCCTCCTATCAGCAGCATCACATCACTGGGCTCCCCCAGTTTTAACCAAACCAAACATGCTAACCTGAATCACAGCACAATAGGGAGCTTTGTGGAAATGTAATGATGTTGTGCAGTTGTCTGCTGGGTAAAGCTAATTTGCCTGGGAGCTTGCTGTGTGTGTCAGGACTTTTTTTTTAAACACACACACACACACACACACACACGGTTGTACAGCCATCTTTGTGAGGCCTTTACATGGACTTCCATTCATTTGTACAGCCTAGCCCTAACTTTAACCTTACCCAATTAATGCCTTAGTCTAACCTTAACCTAACCTCAATTCATAGCTTACCCATAAACTTAAGTTAGAGTTGTGGGGTCCACACACACACACACACTTGCTAAAACTCTCTAAAGTATCTGTTTTTGATCAGCAGTAATTCAGTTGCTTGTAGGAGTTTAAATATTAAAGAACTCAGGCCTTGAAGTTCACACATCAGTTAATAGGCATAGTGATTAATCATCGATTGACATTTGGCTGAGAATGCTGACATCTCTGTTACGGTGTTAATCTCAACTCAACGTGACTATTTGCTACATTGTGGTTCTCTAGTTATGTGCCTTAGTAGAGACATTTTCCTGCGTCTTAGTTCACCTTGACGCTATGTCTCCTGCAGAACACATCACATCAAAAGCAGTTAAAAAACAGAAATATGTGGGCTCGGTACTGAATGAGAAATTGAAGGCTATGTTTTTGAAGTGAGATCTAAACCTCAGACTTTGACATCTAGCTGAGCATTTAGAACAGAGTGAAAGGAGAAGTTTCATAATCAATGCAAAATCTTTGATTATTCTGTGATGACTAGTTATATCAAAAGTATTAAATAAAAAAGTGCAGTGGCTGGTAATGACTGACTTATGTTGAAAAAATTTCTCATGACATTGTAACTGAGCTACCCCATATTTTAAAAAACTTGAGTGTTCACACTGTCTGCCGTGCTGATTTTATAAAGTAACTACATCTCTAAGCTTTCAGAAAGACTAGTACCTAAGATCACAATAGTTGCAATGAGTTTGTGGTGCTCAGTTCTACAGCTTTTGTTCTCACTTTGTTCATTTGTCACTGTCATGTGTACCTTGAGCAGGAGTAGACGCCTGGCTGACTGAATGTACTAAGTCTCAGTTGTACTGCTCCACTTTGTAAGACAGATTTTAAAGTTTGAATGTAATCTCTAGACGTTACAGCTCTGTAACTTTCAATTATTCTAAAATTTAGCTTATTTCATATTTTTATGATGAAAGTGGGCAACTGTAATGATCTTTTTTCCTTCTTAGCCAGAGTGATGCCTTCGGAACATAAAAAGGTTTTTTTAAATTACATTTTTTATTCTCAAAATCCTCCTCCCACTCTTTGTATTTCCACAGTCCATAAGCCTGATCGAGCGTGGCAACCCATCCCGCAGCCTGGAGCAGGTGTGTCGATGGGCCAACACGCAGCAGCGCCGCGACCCCGACCACGCCGAGTACCACGATCACGCCATCTTCCTCACAAGGCAAGATTTTGGTCCCGCAGGTATGCAAGGTACTGTATTTTTCTCGATCGAGGCCTGTGCAGACTGAGTGCTGATATCTGCTTCCGTTCTCAAAGGGGTTGGCTTCAAGTCTTGCCCAGGTAAGGTCGATGGAAACTTAACAGAGGGAGCCTGAACCTGATTTTGCCCACGGCAACCTCGCAGGAAATTCATTTCTTAGTAGCTTCCCGAAACCTTGCTGACTTGACATTGATGCCACCCTGGATATAAAAAATTGAGACTGATATGTAGAGGGTTTTTTTGGCATGTAGAGAAAAAACAGAAATGTTTGTTAGTTTGCCATTTTTGTGAACTAACTGCTGATTTTTGTTTTGGAACTTTTCTTCACTCACAAATGATAAACAGTGAGTCCTAATATTACATGTATGCCACTGTTGGGAGGAGTTTTACACCATACATGTCCGTTTAGCATTTGTCTCATGCTGTATTTCTTCTTTTCAGCCCTTCAAAACAAAATTTGAAGCGAGCAGTCTAACCGTCAGAGAAACTGGGTCCAGAATGAACAAACATCCTCTGTGCTCAAGTTCATATCTTGCATTGACCTGTGTGTATTTTTAACTTTTTAAACACAAGTGTCATGTTTAGAGGAAGACCCGAGGCTACCTGGTTTGCTTGTCACACCTCCAGATGTTGCCATAGCTGCTGTTGTGTTGTGTTCATAACAAGCTTGGTTTCTATGGCACTTTGTGCTGTGTTGGGCTGGACCTGGTGCTGTCTCTCAGGGTCATGAGCAGACATCACACTTCCTTGTCAAAGTTTTGCTGCGGCATGGTAGATCCAGAATCCAGAATCAGATAAATGGGGTGTGGGATAAATAAAGGAAAACCCATTCAGTTTTTGGAGGAGCTGCAGAGCAAATAGAGACGAAACAACATTTATGAACGCACTGTAGTTTGTTTCTGCTCACCTGAATGATTTCTCATACACTTTTTAGTGTTTGAGTGTAGAAACAAGACCACAGAGACTGTCTTTCTCTTCACATTTGACTCCAGCAGTAGAGAAAATTATTTTTGACCTAAGCTGCTGCCACTGCTGCTGCTGCTGCACCTTTTTCGCTTCATTGTGCAAAGCTCCCGATGGCCTCTTCATGGGTCATCTGCTTTCTCCTGAGTTCCTTTTTATCTGCCTTGCAGATAAAGGGGTCATGCTTTACAAATGCTTTTATGATTCG
>JAQLOL010000014.1:8552632-8563423 GCA_029783665.1 Naso thynnoides
AGACGTTTCGCCTCTTATCCAAGGGGCTTCATCAGTTCATACGCATCGGTCTCACTAGTCCGCACTAGTCTGACTTTGATTGGCAAGACTCCCAGTTCACATTTTCTTTGGTTTTGTTAATTTTATATTCAAGCGTGATATTAAAGAGTGAGTGACTCCACTTAAGTGTCAGCCCACACATATGATTCCCACTGGCAATACCACATTTTTATTGTTGTGCCTTTCTTGTTATGACTTTTAGAGGTTTCTGATGGGCCAGCGTGGCTTTACGGTTAGGGATTGTATCGTCATCTGTTGCTTTGGCATGCGATTGACATTGCTTGACAGACTACATTTGCATTTGGATTTAGACAAGATTACTTTAAAATACCGTAGGTGTGGATGAGAATTTTTTTTTAATACAGAGGAGGGAAAAAAATGTTTCTAATACCCATGTACATGTGGACAAGGCCTGAAGCAGCAGTTCTGTATTTTGAGATATATGACTGCGTGCTGTCATGCTGGATGTTTTTGGCTAATACTAAACAACTGAAACATAATCTGAAGATAAAAATGGTTTCTGGGATAAAGCCTTTTCTTCTTAGGTTGGGAAGAAAAGCATTGTGTAACAGACCAACAAGTCTATGCTGGACTATGAAGACATCCTGTACTCCTGTGTTACTTATTGGGAGCAACTTATTACTACTTACTTACTTATTAAAGCAACTTGATGCAGTTGACATTTGTGCTTTGCTTTTCATTAGAGGAAAAACATACTTTGCTCATCACTGTGTACTACAGGAAAATGCAATAAGAAAACTGCACATGAAAAAAAGAAACATACTTTTTAATGTTTAAGGTGATTTTCTCAGTGATTCCAATTCAGCTGCTTCCTTTGGTTAGAGAAACAGCTGACGAATCACATCTCAGATGGTGGGATTCCTGTGGGGATATTATCAGCTTGCAACATATCCACAATGAAATATAATACAAAAGTAGATGTTGTATGCTGACATATAGAAACAACTGTTGAGACTGATGTTTCTTTGATCTATGTACAAAATGTTAAGTGCTGCCATAGAACTGTTACCACAGCTCCCACATGCCAGCTGAAAATATGACATATGCATCTCTGCTGACTAGTTAGAATAAAATTAAATAAAATCACATGACTAGTATTCATTTATTAGCCATGCATCTCTCATGTTTCTGGGGATGGCAGTGAGAGTTGGTCAGACAGTTAGTCAGGTCACATCTTCAGGTGGTGCTTGGTTGGTTGGTTTAGACATTCGGTGGAAATTTATTTTATTCTACCAATCTCAGGTTGCATTCGCGGTCTGACTTCTGGTAGACAGCGATACAGCCTCTGGGGGCAAGCTCCAATATTCTTGGGCTTCCGTTGTAGAAGGTGAATTTCTGTTTTCGACTTTCTTCTCTTTGTGCCACTTGCCATTTACAGTCCGACACAAGAATGGAGTTGGAGTTGAGAGACCACATCTACCAGTGGATCTTTTCACAAGTAGCCAGTTTACACGCTGTTAACAGTTGACAGTCCAACGTTAATTACGCAGACTACAAAGGACTACAACTGGAAACCAGTGCTTCTTTGGTACTAAGATCGCCCTACCTTGTCTCATTCAGTGAATGTAGAGTCTGTTTATAGAGACTACTACAGGCGTAACCCAGCTATCTTACTCTGGTTTCTCATTACTGGAAAGAGGGCATAATCTGGTAATGCTTACAGGGGTAAAGTGTTTACATGAGTCAGCTTTACCATAATGCGTCAATGCCCCAGGCAGTAACCGGAATATTGTGTGCACGGAAACGTTGTCACTGTCTCTAGACATTTCTGCTGCTGATGCCCTCCTGCAGCTTGTCTGCATGTATCCCTAACAACTCCCAAAAAAATAACCAATGACCAATGATTGTCCACCCAGTGATAATTTAGTTTACGAGAGCGTATTGACCAACCGACCAACAGCGGTTAGCCCCGTTGTGAATAGCAGCAAGCTTTCTTATAAGTTTCTAACAGTTTTAGGAAAGCTATTTTTATGTCTCATCCTGGCTTCTGTTTAATTTCTTATTGAGGCATAATTTTTTTTGCATAATTGTGTCCTCCCTTCCAGGAAAGCCAGTGTCTCCTGTCACCATTGAGACAATGGAAAACTCCACAATGAAAGAGGAAGTTCCTGAAAACCCTTTCCAGAAAATCTCTTCAAGTAAATCAATATGTAATTTATTTAGAAACAAAAATAGTCTGCTTTTTTTTAAAAAAAAACATTGCTCTTATAGATGTTCTCTCTTGTGTTATCACCAGATGAGCCATGTCTGGGGGATAAATCGATTTTCTGTCAAATGGAGGTTCTAGCCCGTTATTGTTCCATCCCTGGATATAATAAGCTTTGTTGTGAGTCATGCAACAAGAAAGAAAGCCTTGCCACACACGCTCCTGACCTCCAAAATGCCCCAGCAGCGTCAGCCGAACCTCAGACCTCGGCTACCTCTCACCCTGCATCACCGAAAACTCCTCTACCTGCAACAACCCAGAACCCACCACAAACCACTAAAGCCATCGGTAGACGGTTTCGCTCCACTGCCCCGGTGCCAACCACCACCGCTGCTGCTGCTGATGAAGCCTCACCATCCACAGCTGCTGCTCCAACCCAGGGTCCCACCAGCGACTCCTTCCTTACAGTTAAGAAGGCAGACTCAGACCCAGGGCCTCTTCTACCTCCAGGGCCACCTCGGCCCACAGCAGCCTCCAGTGGAGGTGCCTCTAAAGAGCACAGTCCAAACAGCACTTTAGGCCCAGTCACTGCCAGGTCAAGAAGGGACAATATAGGATCCGATAGGGACTTGAGTCACAGAACCCTGTCAGCACGGAAATGAACAGTGAGCGATGTTGTGAACCTGCTGCTCAGTGAGACGGTCTCATGCATCCACTCAACCTTTGCAGCATCTGACAGACTCACAGTCTTGCTGCAGATATTTTCTTTCTTTCTTTTTTCTTCTTATTTTTTTTTTTTTATTTTTTTTTTTACAAAGATTTTTTTTCCATGCCGGTGAACTCAGACCAGACCTGATGGTTACCTCATCAAAACTCCAGAGTGATGTGTGAGCAGCGTCACTCTGCCCTCTGTGCTTCAAATATGAAACGGAAGAAAAACATGTTGTCAGGTGCTGTAAACTAAAACGACTACAAGACGTGTTCAAAATGTGATGACTGCATTGCTACATTCATGTTTTTATCTGTGTACAGTTGTGTAAGCCTGTTTTTTCAAGTGCATTAGAACTACTATTGAACTTGTATTGTGAACATGTGGGGAGAGGTCAAAGGCCAAGATTTTTGAGGCATGCGTGTCAGCTGCGGAGACTCGAGTGTCCCACCCGAATAGTTACAGACAGTGCCAGTGTTCACTCATTAGCATATTGCTCTGATAAAAAATATCTAACAAATCTGAATGATCATTAAAATAACATAAATTTTCAAATTTATAATCTTTTTTTTTCTTTTAAGAATGAATACAATTTTTAAAATTTGATTTTAAAAAACTTTAAGTAGCTTTTAAATTGCATTTTGTGTTTTTCGATTTATTCAATTATCTGCTACAGTTTACCTTTTTAAATTTTTTTTACTCCTGCTAGTGCTCCTGTTGCTCTAGTAAATCTAAAAGACATTTTGGGAGAGGTGTTTATTTTCTTTGCTGATGGAAAAAACATGAAAGGCTCAATGCAATTCTCATATCTGTGCAATAACTTTGCAGCTGAAGCCTGTTAGCTTAGCAAAAAGACTGGAATCCAAGCCAATCAAGTGCACCAGGCTTACAACCTAACATGACATAGTGGCCAAACAGTGTAACTGCATGTCATGCGATGCAGAGGGACCAGAAAAGACTTTTTCTTAAGCTTACAATGTAAATGAAGTGGCTGCTAACAGTGGATAATTTTTTTGTTACTAAGTTAACAGCATAAGCAAAATGATTTATTTGGCTACAACAATTTGCATTTATTGTTCTGATAACATTTGAAAAAATTTAGTTGTGAGATCTAATCATTTGATCCCTATTTAAGTTTACAGAAGGCCAAACAGGAAATTATCCGGCTAAGCAAGTGGGAATCTCTAGTATGCATGCTTCAATCTGTGTTTTTATACTTGGAAATCAATCTTTTTTTGGCTTCATACTTCACTAAGCAATAGGAATGAGACAGGCCTCTCCACCGATACTGAATCAATTTCTTAGTACATTCATGCCCGAAAAGTAGCTTTGCACTGTTAAGAACTTCTAACAAGTGTCTATCAGTGCCAAAACTCACTAATTTAATTTTTTTCTACTTTTATACACACATAAAAATTTGTATACTCACATAATTAGAAAGAAATGTAAGAGCAACATCTTGTTCATGGCAAACTGGACGTAGTGACTTATCCTTAGATTGCCAGTCAAACAAGCTAACAGGGCAATTTTAAATCAAAAGCAGCTACTGCCTCTAAAACCAAAACTTTGGTTGATTTTTTTGTTTGTTTTCACTTTTTGGAGGTGCTGATCCTCATATGTCATCATTTGGACAGAACCTAGCAGCGTTGTTCCACTGTGTTTAGCCTTTATGCTAAGCTAGGCTAATCAGCTCCAAACTCCAGCTTCATGTTTACAGAATAGATGTAAGAGTGGTCCCAATCTCTTCATCTAATTTTCGGCTAAAATCTTAAAAGCACATTTCCCAAACTGTCTTTTTATTCAAAAATTCACTTAAGTAATCAATTTGTAATGTAACCAATTGATTAGAATAAAACACCTTCAAAGTGTTATTCCAGTGGCACACTCCAGACTCCATAGTCTTCACTCCTGACAGGAAGCGTCATGGCTTCTCTGTCCCTGGTGCTCTTTTTTTTGTTGCTTTATTCCCAAAACCCAACGTACTGGTGATGATCCTCACTGGTAAATAATAATAATAATAATAATAATAATAATAATAATAATAATAGTAATAAATCATGATTGTTTTTAAGCCAACCCCACTGTAGCATGCCCTCTGTCTGCCTTTGCGGACGTCAGTCACTTACACTTAAAAAACAAAACAAGATTTAAGGAAAAACTCGTTATGTTATTTTTTTGTAACTGATATATTTTTCAGATAATAATGTACATAGTGTAAATTTCAAGCAATGAAGAGAAATAAACAACCAGGAGTAGATCGGAAAGTATGTTGCAGTTGGAAAACACAGGCGATGTTGTCAGTGAGTGGTTGGTCAACCTGTTACATCATTCCTGCATTGCAGTTCATAGCATTATTATGTTTATTGTATAGTTCTTGTATATACGTACGTGAATGAAAGCTTTAAATGTTAATATTTATTGAATTTTTAAGTGGTATGGAGAACAAAGTAAAACACATTTGAAAGAACCGAGATTTTTTTGTCATTTTATTTCAATCTCTTTAGCCTTGATTTAACATATGAACTTTTTCTTATTTGCCATCTACTCAGAGCTGAAAATGCAGGATTTTGTGAGGGAACTCTTGTTAAAGCTGTGATTTAGAAACTACAAAATGTTCCCTTAACTGAACATGTAGTGTTGCCTATAATGAGGTATTCAAGTATGGAACAATGTGATTCAAATTTTTATTTCGTTCTTTATTAATCTTTTCCAGTCAGAAACAAGCAGTGACTCCTGGCAAGGAAATAATCTTAATGAGGTTTGAGTGGCGCACGGTGACATTAATTCCTATTATAGGCAGCCTAATTCTGCTAGGCTGTGCTCTGGGCTGCTGACACCAAGCTCTGCCAGCGTTGGAGCTGAGCTTCTCTCCAGGCAGCATTTCTTCTCTCACTAAAAGGGCAGCATTCAGGGGAGAGCCAGGCTGTCACCGTGCCTCCGTCTCGGAGCCTTCCCCTGTGGATGATGACAGGGTGCCGCGGCGATGTAAGTGTCACACAGGGTCGGAGTCAGCCCAGGATGGCACCCGCTGTGAGACGTCTACGGAGGTGTCTGGTGAAATCCAGCTGTGCTCGGGACAAAGCCTGATTGACAATGGACTTTGGCAGCCAGCCCTGAAACAACATTATCCTTGTGAGGCCTCTGAAATGTGTTTTGGTGATTGTCAGTCTTGGTAAAACAAGGATGAGAGAGTAACTTCCTGTCTTGCTGCTGCTGGGCAATTAATATATACTGTTCATATACAAATGAGGTTTCCTACTAGAAAAAAAAAGAATTAAGTTTTCAAGAAAATTCATATGCAGAATTATTTTAATCAATTATACAAATTCTGGTTACATAATTAACATTTTTAAAAGTGCTACGAGCAAAATAGTAATATTTTGCTAGTAGCACTTTCATTTCAATATGAATGAAATTTAACAGTAGGCTAATTATAATAAGGGTATTTTGTGGTAGTTTCATGAAAAATATTATCTGAAGCTCCACTTCTGTGTATTTTTCCAAGTTTTTAACTACATCTATTGGTCTACATCAGCTAACGGAGTTTGCTGACAAACTCATTAGCTGAGGAAGACCATGAGCTGCAGTTGGCAGCCCATAAAAAGCTAATAAATTAGCATCCTAATAAAGCTGGGGGAAAAAAGGGACAGCTCTCTAGAAGGAATGCTCGAAACTGAAGCAGCAGTGGCAGAGACAGTAAAATTTAAAGTCCCTGAAGTCCCTGAAGTCCCTGAAGATCCTACATTTCCCATAATGCAACTTGATAATCTTTCATATGAACCACAGATTGCACACATCATCCATCTTTTCTGTGCAGTTTCCCATCCAATGCAGCTTCAAATTATTCATCTCCAGTCCATCCTGTAAATCTACCAGTGGTGGTAATAATAACTAAGTACATTTACTCAGGAACTGTACGAATTACAAGTTTGTGCTACTTGCAATATTTAATACTTCTCTGCCACAACACAGAGAGAATTATTGTAACTTTTGCTTCACTTCAGTTACATGAGGGCTAATGTATGCGATTACTTTTCAAATTTAAATTTTGAACAATAACAGACAACCTTTTTTGTTTTGTGCTTTCTTACATAAATACTGTGTGTAGTTTTAAAAACTCTTACATATCTATGAGAACCTTTTCCCCTCTAGGACTCTCAAGCTGTGTTATATTATATCTGAGACCCAGAAAAAAATGATCGAAGAACCTGTTACATCATAAGTTCTCAAACCAGTTTCATTCTTGGCAGAAAGTTGGGACCAGGTGTACTGAACCAGCTGTATATCACATAATTAAATCTACTTCAACTTGACCAGCCACAACAGTGAAATTCTGTTTACACATTGAACAACCACCACCGGTATTCACTGAAAACCAGTTACACAGAGCTTCACAAACCCAGCAGTTTATCTGTTGTCAACCATCAGCTCTTCATTCTTCACTCACCATGGTGACATTGATTGAATGTTCAGTTTACTACCTCAGCCTCTTCAGCTCTGTTTCCTCATCTTAGATGCTAACATGCCAGGTTGTGATTGTGTATTCCTCTTCTGTAGGTAGCTACCCCTTATCTCAAATTGAGTGTGTGGTTTCAAAATGATTGAGTCTGAGATTTAGTCTTTCTGGTTCTGTACTGGTACTACTGGAAGAAAATGAAAGCTACGTTTACCAAGAGCATTTTAAAGAGCAGTTCCTGACCTTAAATACAAATGTTTAAAGGCATTTAAATGAAAATCCCACATTCCTGGTCCGTGAGTGAAACCTGAATATTATTATGATGTGTTTTTGGCTGTAAAATGTGTATCTGTTGTATACGGTGGACATTGGACAATCTAAGATCCTCTTCCAATCAAATAAAAGCCTGGCAGAAGTGCTGAAGCATAGAGATATCTGACAACAATCCTTCACAGTTTAGTTTTATCTGTCACAAAACTGAAACTATATTACCAGTAAATTTACCTTGAGATCTGCATTAACAAGCCATGTAAAGCGGCTTTTTCTTGTGTCCACATCCAGAGCTTGAATGACGATGCACGTTGGCCCATCCTCGGCTCTGCAAACATACAAGGTAATGAACTTATTAATATTCTTACCATGTTTCTTATACATTATGTGCCTGTTTATACTGTATATTTTTTTTATTTTCAAACCAGCACATAAACAGCCTACCTTCATCTGATCATTCCCCGTGTATATAAATGAATAGCAATGAATTTAAATTTACTTAGGCCTAAGATGGTATAAATTATTGCTCACAGTATAACTCCAGGGATGGAAATATTGATGCTATGGTCCGCTATTTTTATCCAGATTGAAATATCTCAACAAGTTTTGAATACACTGGCCTGCAATTTGGTAAATAAAATTCTTGTCCCCCTTATTAGAGTTCCGAAAACTGATGGTCCCTTAACTTTTCATCTAGCGCCATCATCAGGTCATGTTTAGTATTTAATTTGTCCGGAAGTTAAACGTCTGATCAAATAGGCCTGTCTGCAAAACTACTGACATTCCCTGCAACCTCTGCCCTATTCTGTGCTGTGGTAATGGAGCTAAACTTTAGTATGAGCTGGTGTTAGCATTTAGCCTCGCTGCACTTAATGCAGGTTTAGCCTCACAGAGCTGTTAGTGTGACTGTAAATACTTCATCTTGTTTGTTGGAAAAAGTGCAGACATTTCTAACATTTGCTCAGCCAAGCTCCATTTTATTACGGCTATCAGTTATCCTCTCATTCTTCATGTTCCTCTGACATTTGCCTAATAAAGCATTTTTATCTCACACACACAAGATGTGGCTGCAGACTTTTAAGGCCACTGCACTGTTATTAGCTGGTGCAGAGCATGTTACTACAGACAATCAGAAGCAATTTAAATGTCAAACTTTGGATTTATTACCCCAGCCTGGTCTTACTACCTGGATGACAGAGATTATTCACACACTTTACCACCAGAGGAAGTTTGATAAAGCTGTTGAATGTGTAATAACACATGATGATTAATGGCTAGTTGCCTTAAATCCTACCTCACATAGCCAGCCTGGGGTGGGAAGGACTCCAGCTGAATTGCTGCTCCTCCAAGATAAACGCTAGACTTTTGTTTGCAACTGTGTCTGACACTCAGGAAATCCCTCTGGCCGATCAGATTTCCTGCTGTCTCGGCTGAAACCTCGTGAGTAACAATCGTTTCAGGTCCAACATGCTTCAGGATCTGCATCACAGGAGACACAAATATCAAATTTAATTTGCACATGGACCACAGGGTTAACTAGCAATTTCATGTTCGTAACGAGAGGTTGGGCAACATGAGAATAGATTACGTGCTGTAAATAAATTGGACTGCAAAAATGCTATGTCTATAAACAGAAAAGTAAAGAAAACTAGACTTCAACAATTTAAAAACTGAATTTTAGTTCAGAAACTTTAGATAATACTGTAGATATCCTCTAATAATTAGAATGGTATTTGTTTGGGTTCCTTTTTCGACCTGTTACCTATTCAATTATCAGCAGCTCTTGTGAGTTGCTGGAGGGTCAGCAGCTCACTTTTACATGCTGTATGCTCGGGTTCCACCGGTGCATCTCTTCCACTTTGACAAACAGGAGGTCATAGAGCTCATCCATGCTGGCGTCCAGCACCGCCTCCAGCCTGAAGACCTTCCTGCCCCCTGGCATCACTTTGCTCCAGATCACATCCCCATCACTCTGAAAAGGAGCCACACACACACACACACACACACACACACACACACACACACACACACTCCCGCTCTGTGTGAGCAGCATACTAAATCCAGTCTTTTAACTGTAACATTGTCTTATGTCCTTCAGCAATGTCCTCACTAATAACCTCTCCTCCGTTCTTCCGTTTCCTCTTGTGCCACTCCCTCATCTCCCCTTGTCCTCCTGTGAATTTTCTTTTTATCTCTTTTCTTTGGAAACATTAGAAAGGGGGAAGAGGGAGAAATGAAAGAACAGACACAATGGAGCAAGGGGAGGATACGGTCTTGGGATTTGTGAGTATATGCCAGTGTGCTTATCTTTTGGTTTGTGCAGTACTGTGTGAGTGTTCCTGGACCTCAATCTGTCTGTGGGTGTGTTTGCTTTTGTTTGTTCCTGTCTGTCTCTACTGTTCGACGTCACTTTGGGCCAACCAGCAGGCCTAAAGCAGCAGTCTGCTAAGGGGCCTCAAGGCACTTCGAGCCAAACATAGGAACTTGCAGAGCAACAAGGCAATCGCACACCATTTGTCCCTCACTTCCCAACAAAGTGAGAGCTGTTATAAAAAATAAGATAAAATAAAATAAATTCAGAGAAAGCTTGCAGCCTTGTGCCCACACAAAAGGGAATGCTTTCACATTTTATCCCCCTTTTTGACTGAATACAAGTTTCCATGCCAAGCAGTTTCTTCATAGCAAATGCAATTTATCAGTTTGTAATGGACTATATGGCCCTCGACAATGCCTGACATATAGAGGCCATAACTAGACTTACCTCACATCCTGACTGATGCAGTCTTTTAGTTTCCTTTCATTTTGGAATAAAATGGAGATATTGATAGGGTTTTAGGCTTACCACAGAGGCCGTTTTTGCGTCCGACACAGGTCCTGCTAATTTTGACCGAATGCAAGTTTTCTTCTAAAAAATAAAAAAGTGCAAATATGACAAATATTACATTTGTTCTTCCCCTGTAGCACACAAAAATGACTGCAGGTAAGTACGATTGCAGTACACATGTTACTTTACACCCTTATCTTTTTGTACTCCATATTTTGCCCTCAGTTAAGATTATCCAGTCTGCATTAATCACTCGTTATCCATCCATCCATCCAACCATACATTCATGGCTGCTTATCATATGCAAAGCACAGTCAGAGCCAGGG
>JAQLOL010000014.1:8602444-8614656 GCA_029783665.1 Naso thynnoides
CATGATCAGAAGAAAAGCTTTGTTTGCCTGACTAAAACAATTTTAGGCATACATAATTACTATAATTTTCTTTTTTTTTCTCTAATTTGTTACAGATCTCTGTAAGCAGCTGTGACTGATCAGCACAGAGCATATGACCAAAATGTTCAGCAAATAAATAAATATGTCCTTCCCTTTCACAAATAGAAGCAGAGAGATAAAGAGTGAAGATGAAAAATAGAGGTCAGAAATTGCCTTTTGAGAGGAAACTCTGAAGGGTTCAGAGGGAGTAATAACGAGATGTCAAATTGAACAAAGTTCTAAAAAAGTGGAATTATTTTGTCCAGTGTTCTTGCATGTCAGAAAAAGAACAGATATTTTGCATGTAATGTTTCAGTCCCCTTATATTTAATGTTGAAATGTTGGTCAGAACGTGACCTCAAAAACTTAACTTACAATGTGGGCCATGATGCTGAGTTTGTGCAGAGACGGCTGCCGGTTGAAGAGGACGATGTCTCCGTCTATCAGGTGCCTTTCCACCACGTCGCCAAACCTCAGCTCCTGAGCTATCTTCTCACGGTTTCCATATTTCAAAAACCTGACAGAAGATGAGGAGTCAGTTTTGGTACTTAAACCTTTTAGTTTGCACTAGAAGCAATTAGCCTCACCTTTTCATCTGCGTGGAACGATTCTGGATGAAGTTGGCTCCGGGGTGAACCTCAGGACCATTGCGGACGAGTTTTCTCATGAGCTCCAGGTTGGCCTTGTTCACCTATAACATATCAAATTCAAATAACTTGGATTCTGGCATGTAAGTGGTCACTTAGCGGAATTGTTGATGCTAAGCAGGGCTTACTCTCTCCGGGTACGTCAGGATTTTGGCCACGTGCACGGGGACGGCCACCTCATCAATCCTCAGGTTTGGGTCGGGAGAAATGACAGTTCTGCCAGAGAAGTCCACTCTTTTTCCTGAGAGGTTTCCTCTGAATCGACCTGAATTTTTAAAGCAAATGAATCAATCTGTCTGTAATTCAAAATGTGCACTGAGCTGCATAACTGAAGTAAAAAAATAAAACACTATACAAGTGTAAAATTACTGTGAGATTTGTTTGTTTAAGTGGACAAATTTTATTATTATTATTATTATTATTATTATTATTAATTTTATTATTTTATTAAAATTTATTTAACCAGGAAAAACCTCAATGAGATTAAGAATCCCATTTACAACAGTGTTCTGGCCAAGACAGCAGCACATTCAAAGATACAGACATAAAACATCGAGTATTTACAAACACAGATCAACCAGTCCTGGGTCACAGAGCAGAAAGTTGTCAGTTGGAGCACCTACAGCCTTAAGCATCTTCCCCCAACACCTTTAGTCTACTTTTAAAAACATTTAAAGACAGCAACTCTCTAGGACACAAATTTTCCTGCAGTAAATTCCATGCTGCAGGAGCAGCATACCTGAAACCCCTTTTATCCATTTCAAGTTGCACTTTGGGAACAGAGAGCAAAAGCAAGTCTTGTGAAAGGGTCACAGAGCGAAGACTATAACTTCCAGCACTTTTCAACTGAATGAAATTAAACAGGTATGAGGGAAGCAGGTTCAGTATTGTCTTATAAATAAGGACATGCCAATGATTTTGTCAAACAATTGTCAGTGAAGGCCAGCCCACTCGTGTATACAGAGAACAATGATGAGTTGGGGGTTTCAGATTGGTTATGAATCTCAATGCCCCATGATAAACAATATCCAAAGATTTACAGCATTGAGAGGAAGCATGCATATATAAAACATCACCATAGTCAATCAACGGCAGAAAAGTGGCAAGCACAAGCCTTTTTTTGCAGAAAAAAAAAAAAAACAAGATTTATTCCTGACTTGCAGCTTCAACTTCTTTAGAAGGTGCTGGATATGAAGCTTAAACAACAGTGACTTATCAATTAAGAATCCCAGATATTTATAAGAAGATACAGACTCAGTCACCTTACCCTGAGATGTAATAATAGAAAGCAGGCTTGGTGTTCTTGTCTTTGATATTGTAAACACCAGAAGTTTCGTTTTGTCAGGATTCAAAACCAATATTAACTCACAAGGAGTGACCTGAACAGCATTAAAGGCCTCTTGTAAAAGACAGAGAGCCTGGTGGTGTGTAGGAGCTGAGCAATAAAAAAAAAAAACTGTATCATCAGTGTATAAATGAAAATTCGCATTAGGAACATTTTTGCTGATATTGGTGATAAAGAGAGTAAATAATAGCGGTCCCAAGACTGAGCCAAGTGGTACGAAATTTTTAACTTCATGGCACTTACACACTGTGACCTATTTTGATAAGTAGTCGTTAAACCAACCAATAGATTGTCCTGACAGACCAATAGCATGCAGACTATCTATCAAAATAGTATGGGCGATGGTATCGAAAGTCTTCAACAAGTCAATAAAAAGGGCTGCACAGTGCTCTTTATTGTCCAAAGACTCAATAAAATCACTGACTACCTTTAAGGCGGTAGGTTGTGGTTGTACTGTGTTTTTTCCTAAAACCTGATAGATAATCAGCTAAAATATTGTTGGTTAACAAAAATTCATTAAGTTGGTCACTCACGAGAGATTCTAAAGTTTTGGCTAAGACAGAAAGTTTGGATAATGGCCTGTAATTGTTTAAAAGTGTGGGGTCTCCTCCTTTTAGCAGAGGGAGAACAGTGGCAGATTTCCAAATAGGAGGAATTTTGTTAGAGACCAAAGAATGATTAAAGAGTTACAGGTTTTGCAATAAATTCAGCAGCTAGCTTCAAGAAATAGGGCTCAAAATTATCCAGGCCTGCCGGTTTCCTGTTATCTAATAGTCTGAGGGCTCTATGCACCTCAGTGACAGAAACTGGTCTGAAATTAAATAACTAGCTACCTGATGTGCGCGACAGGCTGAGAATTGGGTTTGCTCCTGATTTACAGTGCCAAATAAGGACCCAGATTCAATAAAGTGATCATTTAATAAATCAAGCATTGTAGACTTATCAATGATGTTTTGTTGTGTTTATGAGAGTTCTTGACAATGTAAGATGGGAGCTCTATATTCTTTTTAGGTCATGATTTGGATTTTATAGTCTTCCAGAACAGCCTTGGGTTGTTAAGATTGCTTTAAGTTCCACAACCGTACAGGAGTTTTGCAGTTGTCTGAAATGCAGCCAGTCTGAGTCTAAGTCAGTACCCCTTGCTTTAGCCCAAGCCACATTACACTCATGCGATAACCTGGATAAATCCAGAGAAAACCACGGAGAAATGCGACCTTTTACCCTGCATTTTTTGTGAGGAGCATGTTTATCAATAATACTAAAAGCCATTATAAAAATATTTCCAAGCACTCTCAACATCATCAGTAAGATTTTCTCTCAGTCAAATGCAAGTAGATCACAAATCAATAGATGGTACAACTAAAAAACAGAATTCTGGTAAATTTAACGCAGGTTTCCAGCAAACATGATACCTTGCTTCCCCTTGAGTCTCTGCACAAAGCCTCTAGTCCATTTCTTGGGTGCCATGTTAAGGGGGATGCCAGAAAGCTCGCTGTTGATGTACAGAGCACACTGCAGCTGGAGAAAGTCCCAGTCCTCCATGATCATCTGGGTCTTGGCCCCCGTCATTCGATGCTAAGTGAGAAAAGAGTTTGTCAATGGGGGCTGTCCCCAAATTATTTTAGGCATTTTCTGTGTGTGCAACGTTCTTAAGGTCTCAAAGTTTATCAAGCAACAGCCTTGAGCATTGTTTGGGTTGTTAGAATCTGTTGAGGGAGCTTTAAAAGTTTAGGAGAGAGATTTTATTAATTTTAAGATGAAAAAGAACCCACAGTTTTCTCTGGCTTTATTGTTAAGAAGCTGTGTGCTCAGAAGAATGTAGTTTATTGCAGCTGGAGGCCGGAGGAATCAGAAATAATGCTATATTTTTCTTTGTTACATGCCAATGATATCAGAAGCTTATGACCAGTTTTCCCACCACAGTTTATTGTCTTTAAATGAGACTCATCTTTCAGTCTTAAGTTCACCGTCCTCAAATTCTCTTTTAAGTTCCTGCAGATACACTGTAGGTTTTTCCTTTGTAGATACCAACCTTTTTGATGACGTCATTGAGGAAGATTATCTCTGTAAGCTTCATGGTGAGGTCGTCCTCGTTGGTGCCTGACTTCAGGTCGCTGACCACAGAAGGTCGTATGCAGAGAGGAGGGACCAGGAGACGGGTGAGGATGAGGTCAGCAGGTTTTCCTGCGTCGGGGTTCATCAGCAGCAGGGGAATGTCTTCTTGGGGAATCCTCTTAAACATGTTCAGCACCACCAGAGGGTTCAGGTTTTCCTACAGAGGGAATAATCAAGAAGAATTAGGCAAAATACAGGACTTTGACCTAAGGCTAAATCTTGACTGACAATATGATAATAACACTTAAATCTACACCTTTATTGTTCAAGGGAACCATGACTTACCACAAAATCCTACTGCATTTATTATTGTTGTTGTCTAGAGTTAATATATTTTTACTAGATTTACATGACAAAAATACTTAAAGCCCCTCAGAAAACTCTCATGTTGCATTGATTGTAGCGGCATGTGTGGACAAGAGAAGTACTGTTTGCTGTTGTAAAGATCTTGTTTATCACGAGCATTTGTTCTGGAAGAGAGTGAAAGAATCACCACTTATTTACATAGTAACAGCTTGGCCATAAACATAAAATACTGAAACTATCCAGAGAAAAATGTCCTCCTGTTTTCAACCATAAATATTAAAAAAGGAGAACAGCAATTGATCATGGCCATAAACAACAAATCATCTCTTCCGGTCTGTGTGCTGTAAAGTGTCTCGTAGCATTTCTGCTAACTGAGCAGACCAAGGTATTGTTAAAGACAGAATAGTGATCTCCAATCTCCTCGCCGTTGTGGGTTAAGGTGAGGCATCAGTTTTAAATTTAGACTGCTTCATAACCATTTAAAAGTTCCTTAAGAAAAGCAAAATAATTTGATCAATCATTCAAAGCCAACTTTAAACACTAATTTTGTTGGTAAGACACTAGTATTGAGGTCTGACATCCAGGCCTACTTCTGCTGTACCTTTTCAATCCAGACAGGCTAATCACTTGCACATCACAGCATAACGTTATTGTAGCGTCAAAGGGCGAAAAGTTCACCTGTGCTCTGGACAGCAGAGGCTCCATCAGTTTGTTGTGCTCGATGGCGGTATCGAAAGACTGCAGAAACTCTGACACGAAAACATCCACCACCTTCTTTGTGGTTTTATATTTCTCATGGATGATCTTAAGCAGGCCACACTTCTTCACTGGTCCTGAAGAAGAAAAGAGACAGATAACTTATCTTTTATCCTTCACTGCATCAGGAAGACTGGCACAGGAGTAAATGTCAGATGAAAATGTCAATTTTATTCACCATTAAAGGTGCCACAGTTCTGACAGATTGTCCTTTTGCGACATTTTTCTGATATCTTTTTCTTCAACCCTCGTTTCTGCAAATAGGCCAGATTGGGTCTTTTCAGGTGATCCATGAACTGCAGTTTCTCCTCTTTTGTCAGCATTATGCTGGAACAAGTCTTGCAAATCATCTGGATACGTGACAAAAAAAACAAAAACAAAAACAAAAACATTAGAATCATGAAACTGAGTTAATGAGTCAACACAGATGCCTACATTACTAAAAGGTGAATTATGGCTGCATTGTATAAAAACACAAAAATATAGAAAAGTAGCGATGAATTTACATTAAACAAAGGTTTGAAAAGACTATAATAAAATCTTGGTTAACATGATCTTATTTGTAATCTATGCACCATTAACTCATGTAAAAGGCTGAAAGGTTGACTTGAAGCTCATAAAATCCTCAAAATCAACACATTCTACTACTCTAATTTTGGTACTCTACTGCCACCTACGGGAAAAATGACATTTCTGCCTGCTGCATTTCAGTTACAGGAATCTTTTTAATATCAATATCAATGCTTCTTCTTGCAAAATGTAAAAAAAACCATGAGCCTTCTGACTGACTATCGGCTTCTAATTTTTCTAACCCTCTAATAATGCTCCCCAATGTGTGAGCCTTCCAGTAAGCATCTTAAAACATAAACTTTCTAATTAGTTTTCCTCATATCCAGTCGTTTCATACTGTGTTATTTTGTGGTATTTTTATTTAATGTAAAGCGCTAATTGTTGCATTGGACTGTAAACTTGCCTGTAGGATGCCTATGATGGCTTTGAAATAGCCCACATGAAAACATGGCAGCTCCAGATCCAAGTAGCCATAATGTCCCAAACAATCTGCCAGATTCTTCCCACATGTCAGACAGGGCCGGTCCTTCTCACTGGTGCCCTGCAGGAAACATTAAAGCAAGCAAACATGATACATGATGTTGATTCATACCTTAAATAGGTGAAAAATTTAAAACACGTAACACTGCTTTTGATGACGCTGCTCCTATAATGCAGGAATACAACTCATTTATGAGCTGTACAGTTATACCTCCCTGCCTGCATACTTATGTTGATGTCTGACAGGTCATGCAAATGTCCCTACAACGGAGGTGTAAGCAAATAGCTAAGGCATCTGCTAATCCATTAAATAATTCAACCATATCTCCAAATATAAAAAGGTAAAAGATTAAGAGAGCATATAACATGTGCCACCAATGAAATACAATTTCCAGAAAACTGTTTTCCCACCAAATCACATGCAGCTTTCTTTGGTAACACAATCTCTAAATGTTCTTTAAAAGTAACACAATCTTGTAATGACAGAAGGCAGCAATCAAGTTTTGAGGTACCATACAACATTCATCACAAATCCAGAGTTTCCCCTGTACTCTTTTTACGGCAGGCCTCTCCAACTGTTGAATTTTGCACCCGACTGTAAGGTTAGTTGATTGATTCATTGACTGATTGACTCATGTAAAAGATGAGAAAAGAGAACTTAGAAAATGCTAGAAAGAAACCAGGAGAGGGGAACAGCGGGCTCCTCTGTCAAACATCAATGTTCTGAAAAGAGATCATTTGAAGCCTTTTTTTTTTTAAACAGTTTTCATACAAACATAAGAAGTTTTTGTGTTACCAAATTTAATTATGAACAAATAAGAACTATCTACAACAAATTTAGTTTGTACTTTGGCTTCAAGAGCCATTGGCAGACAGACATACAAACTTGAAATGTCTCGGCAGGGCGCAATTGCAAATGTTCAGAACATCTTTGTGCCTCCAAATGTCCTGCTGTTATGTGTCAATCCGAGGCGAAACACTGACATCAGCTTCACAAAGTAAGCATATCTAAATTTAAACAAGAGCTTAGGTCTATGAAGCTGTAGTATGCAGTGGACAGCAGAGGAGAGACTGTGTTTGTGCCCATGTCATACCATACGATGGTCCAACACTCCATAGGACAGTGGAGTGTGTTTGGTGTCCTGGCTGTACAGATTCTTGCTGACCACCTGGATGTGGGCCTGCTGACGCATCTGCTCAGCAGATTTCATCCCAAAGCAGATGTGGCTTCTGTAAACAAGTACAAACGGTTCAGCAGAGAAAAACACGGCGCTAACATCTCAAAATGATCACTGGTTTTGTTGTAGTGTCAGCAGCACTGTCTGACCAAAGTTAGAGTTTAAAAATATAGTGGAGTTCTGCTTAATGCATGTTCTTTTTTTTTTTTCAAAAAGCCCTGATTTACACTTATAAGTTGGCTATTGTGTAGATAAAATACACAACAGCTCAGCCTAGAACGTCACATTTTAACAGTTTAACAGGAATTTTTCTTCACCCTGACGTTAGCGTTACGCATAAGTTAGTTAACTTTAGCTAACGCTTACTTCCGTATGAGAGCTACTGATACAACTTGCGTTAGCCAACTTTGACCTAAATTTTAAATTATTTTGAAATGTTATTGTATCCTCCTTAACAATAAGCTGCACTGCAAACTGTCTGACACTAGCTAACCGGTGAGCTAACTAAGCTAGCTAGCTAGCAGTGTCACTCAGTGTGTTATACTCACATTTTCTTTGCCACATCTGTCTCTCTGAACTGCTCCTTCACCATTTTGGCAGCTTCCCCTAAACAAACGACAACACGATTAATTAAACTGTTATTTTGTCAAAGACTTCACGTGTATCAAGCTGTCAGTGCGCATTCCCATGTTGTGGAAATGTTAGCAGCCAGCAACATGCAATGTGTTGACAGCATGTGAACCACATTGACGCTGCCTTCAAGGATAATCTGTAATCTGCCGCCTACTAAATGATGAGAAATTGAAAGGATGGGATTTTTAGAGGGCATTGAGAAAGATATTGATGTCTCACCTCGACTGATAACTTTGCTCTTTGACTAAAAAAATATTCATAACTTTAGCTAAATGGCACGTGCGCATTCCGTTTTAAATGGAGCTGTGGCCAAAAATGCGACAAGCGATATTTATGTTTGAGTACCAAATAACAATTTTACCCTATCTGTCAATTTAGTCGTTATTTTCAATTATAGACACTCAACAGGGTAGTAGAAGATGCAGGTAAGTCAGTGCGAAGCCATATTCATGACTGTTTTAGTAGAAAGCTCTATTGTACAAGGAGTACCTGAAAGCAGCACAAGCCTATGCACAACAACCGCAAGAAAGAGAAGCCATCGGAGCACGAGCACATCCAGTATCTTGTGAGTGCTGACACCTACCGGCTCATTTTTGTAATAACCTGTTTTCTAAAGGGATTTAGGACCAAAGTTTGGGATATTTGCTATAATCTACAAAATAACAACAACAACGATTAAATAATTTGAGTTATGAAAACAACTAGGCTATTGAGTGGTAACTTTTTTGCTATTTTAGTAGGCTACAGTGTGCTTATGTCAAACTTGTCTTGTCTTTAAGGAATAGTTTAACATTTTCGGACATTGCCTATTTGCTTTTTGCCGAAAGCAAGATGATAAGACTGATATAATTTTTTTTTAATGGTCTTTTGTTGATGAGGGACGTGGAAGCGATTCAGTCTATCTGGGTCACATGCATAAGACTGGACCTGACTTACGAACAGATTTTAGAACAACTTTATTTTAAATCAGATTAAGTGTACTGCAAGAGTTTCATTTATGCCTGAGGTGAGGTTCAGGGAATGAGTGTACTATAATAGGCCAAGATGTTTTAAAAAATGACAACATATTTTTGAGCATGTGTCCATAATTTACCATTTGTCAGATGCTTTTTCTCTTTTTTTTTGCACTTCCACTGAAATTATTTAGATGTGAAGTGACACTAATTGGAATATGACGATTAATCCCCAATAAATATCTCATTCAAAAGACATCCATGCAGCTGTGTGGGTAAAATATTTGCTGCAATCTAAGGTTCTGCCTCTAGGTGGCACCAAGCTCATTTCTAACAGCTGGAAAGAAGAAAGCGAGGCAGTGCAGAAACTCAATAAAGTTGTTATACCTGTGTTGTTCTGTGCATCCGTGTGGAAGCGCTGATGGCAACTGATTATTTCCTGATGAGGATTTCCTTCCACAACGCGCTTGTGCTGATTAATTGTCCTGTCAGCTTATAACCACCGACAGTGAAAATCACCTGGCTGAATCTGATTTCCCATTTTCTAATATTGCTGCCACTTAGATCTACAAAGGCATCTAATTAAACCTCTAATATAGTATTTAACATGGCCTGTGCTTTTTAAATCTGCCTCTAGAGGCAACATATCCCCAAAGAGCTTGGTGTCATTTAATCCTTACATGTAGGGTTGGGGTATACATGTATCAGTCTGTGTAAATATATGTAAAAAGCATAAGGAATGACGCTGAAAAACACTTAAGGGACTGCTGCTTACAAGGTTTTCAGGATAAGAGGCAGCTCAGTGATCTTTCAAAGTGCCTCTTGAGTATTTCTGTGTAGAAACTGTAAATCAAATACAAATGTGCTCTATTAGGGTAAGATATTCTCAAATATAACACCATATTTCTGAGCATGTGTCCAATCACGAGCAAACAGAACTCCCTGTGGAGGAATTGAAAATCTCAGACTGCTCAGATGGAGGAAAACTGGGTCTCTCTCAGGACTGGGAATCCAGGGATTTGGTCACTTTCGCTGCTCAAATCTGTATTAGATTTAGATTCAGAAAAAAGGCTCTCAGATGAATTAAAGCTTCCCGTTGCTCACTTGCATGTATTGAAGCCCTGCCCTCGGGGTATGTGATGACCAGATAATGCGTTTTGCCAATTCACACCAAATCTGGAAAAGAATCAATAACATAATCGCTGCAGCAATCTCCAAATGATATTTCTCAGCAAATTGATTAATCATTTAGTCCATTAAGCCAGAAAATACAGAAAATCGCCCCATTAAAACTTACCAACATTGCTTGTTGTATTTAACCTTCAGGTCAATCTAAAAGTATTCCATTTCCAATGAAATTAAACAGATAAAAGTAGCTAATCCTCACATTTGAGAAGCTAAATTACAGAAATATTAACTATTTTTGCAGAATGCGTGCCTTTGATTGACTCCTGTTATTTGACCAATCTATTAATAAGCTAATGCTTTCAGCACAATGCTGCAGAATAAATAATTAAAAACCCCTCAGAGTCGAGACAAGTGCTTCTCCTTTTCTTCCCTCGTGTGATTAGTCCTCTTAAATACTTGAGTGCACGCCAGTGTTTACTCATCATACCATTTACATCATGCAAAACGTATTTGTAGATCAATGTGGCCACCATCTTTGTGTAATTAACATGAGTAATTACTGTGCTTAATTTACAGAGCCACCCAAGGTTCATAATGGGGCTGCAAAACATTGACCCATGACAATTGATTGATCCCTCCCTCCTTTAAAACCATGGCCCTGCTAATGACTAAGTAATGAGCAGATAGTGTGGCGCTAGGGTGGCAAATACAGCTTTCACTCCCCACACCAGATTTGCTGATCTCCCCCTCCTCCTTCTCCTCTTCTTCCTCCTCCTCCTCCTCTTACCATGTTTTCTGCAATGGTGTCAGCTCCTTGCTTAGAGGCCCCTCTCCCTCTATGTGTTTGTCTGCATGTGTGTTATGCGCACTGCTCAGTAATCAGCCACACAGACTCGCCTTTGGTGGCTGGAGACTGATTCAATATTCCACTGGGTAATTTATGCAGAACTAATTCTCTACAGGAATGGAAGGGCTTGGAGGGAAGGCAGAAAGAGAGAGGGAGAGCAACGCGCAGAGGAAGAAATCTGTGGTGAAATAATTATCCCCGGTGTCACTGTAGCAACATTCTGTGAAGTTGATGTCAATAAAATATTGAGCTACACAATCCATTTCAATTCCACCTCAAAAAGATGCTGCAGAGGGTCCGGTGGCTGCAGGAATGAGGAGCAGCGTGCAGGAGAGCATGCACGTCCACACACACATATTCCCGTCAGACACACAGCGAGGCGGTGGCTGACGACGTGTGCTGCTTACAGACTGGCTGGGAAGCACATCATTGCCTGTAGTCATTTAACTTGTCAAAACAGCAAGGCTCCGTGTCTCCTCATATTTGGATTTAGTGGGTTTGAATTACTGGAAATAAAGTGAAAGAGGATGAGATGAAAAATGAAATGAGGGGAGCTTCCCAGGAGAGCCATTGCCAGCACAGTATAGATTATGGTCATTTGTGACGGACGGCATTGTAATAAGAGCCCCGTGTCAGAGTGCATTTGTGTGCATGTGTTGGGATGCTGGGATGCAAATGAGCTTCATTGTATTCTTCTCACAACTCATATTGATCAGCAACAGTTACACAGAGTTGTATACAAGCAGTAATGTTTGATCTATGAAATCTTGTTGGTCATCAATCAGCACAACCGGTTTGTGGTGTTATTCATTGAGTTCTTAATGGATGCAACCAAACTGACAAAGAGACATAAATTATTCTACTGGATAATAGACACAATACTACAAGGTGTTCACTTTAAAGGCTTGACGACAACAGACATCTTTTGAGGTTGTTTATATGTTTTGTTCCTTTACATCACGCTATGCATATTGATTAACATTGGCACTTTAGAGGTATTAAAGGGATAGTTTGCCCAAAATTGAAAATTCAGTCATTATTTACTCACCCTCATGTGGATGGAAGGTCGGGTGAAGGTTTTCAGTCCACAAAACACTGCTGGAGTTTCACAGGAGAAAAGGTATTGCAGTCATGTTCCGAACAGTTGTCGTGAATGGTGACTAGGATTCAGATGTTAAAAAAAATATCTCTCTC
>JAQLOL010000014.1:8615205-8631744 GCA_029783665.1 Naso thynnoides
AACTGAACAGCCTGACTGTTCCACGTTTTCGCTTCAATAATTTTACAATGACAGCAGCGTAACGCTCATGGTTCGACTATGGGCTTAACATAATGTTGAGAGTTCAAAGCAGAGGCATGAGAATATTAGCAAGTTAAGGCACGTTGTGGTAATTTGGAAAGGATCAATGAGCAATGGTAACCTACATGATCTGTGTCCTTTGTCTGTCATTACTGAATTCTGAATTCACGAGCAGTCGGATAGCGCGCTGCTAGTGAGTGTTGCTGCCGCAGAGAATTGTGTGATGGAATAATCTCCTTATCCTATGCTAAAGGAGATACGAAAAGATGCATTGAGCCACCTTTCCTTAGCATTTAGACAATTCGAACAGCTCTCATCATGAACTACTTTGGGATCATTTCACTCAGTTAGGGACCTTCCTAAGCAAAAAGGACTATTTGACTGCAGCCCCTGTTTACACTTGGTTGTTGTAATGTGTCACAGGTGATGGGATTACAAGTAGACATGCTAAATACAAATGTAAATGACCACCAAGACGCATTGTGATCCAGTCGCGGAAACCAATTGCTGGGATTTGGCCAAAAATCTTTCATAATGCAAACAGTAATGTGTCCTGAATGTGTCCAACAGATGCATAGGCAGTGATCAAATCTGAGCACAAGTGGTCAGCTGGACACATTTGAGACACATCATGGACACAGGTGTAAATGATGATGAGTCTTGCTGTACACTTGCGACGCGATTGCCTGAGACACGTTAAAACCAAGTGTAAACAGGCAAAGAGAGAGGAGGAAGGAGAGAGAAAGAAAAAAATATTTGGCAGAACTAGAGGGCATGACTCTGGTACTGAAAAAAAAATAGAGTGAGCATCCTCCAAATTTTGTCTTTTTAGCAAACACAAAATAATTTCATCCTTAAACATTATAATGTTGTAGGTGTTTGTTTAGAGCTACAAAGAGACTCAACATCGAGTGTTAACAAAAATGGGGAAAATGAGAACCAAACAAACTAAACAGCTTCTTCTTTAGAGTCTGTATGAACCAGAGAAAACAGGTCCAACCCATTTACACTGCAGCAGGAATTCAATCAAGAACAACAGAAATTAAATGTCTGTATTTGCAGTGTTCTGGTATGAGAGCAAACAGGTTAACTCTGACTTATGACCTGACAATTATAGTCTTTATGTATGCAAAAAATTGGAAAAGTGTAACAATTGTTGCAGTTATTTAAGTAAATGAAATAATATTCTGACACTTATGACAGTTTATTGAACCCAGAGTGCCTATTATGTTGCTGAAACAGCAACAAATAAGAGAAATACACACAGTAATAAATAATAAACATAAAATACTTCATCATGTCGGCACACAGTCCCTGGCCACTCATTCAAGATTCACACAGTTAAAGTTTTACAAATCTGCACTCAGTTTTAAGAGAGTGTACATATGTAGGAGATGCAAATGTGCAGCGTTGGGTTTTCATAAGGTTAATGTATAAAAATGAGGCAGAATTTGCTGTAACAGTCACAAGTCTTCACAGTGGAGAATAATGTTACCGTTTCTTTCTCTTCCTCAGTGGACACCCCTGCACTGCACTCCCAGACATCTCATTATTTTGCATCTTTGTCACTCTTATTAAAGCCATATATCTTAACTGGAGGCCAGAGCCCATCGATGTGGTGGAATACATACATGTCAAAACATTAGCAACGTGTGTGAAACCGCGCTCTGTCCTGCACTCAGGAGAGCCATGTGCAAAATGAATAATTTATCCAAATGAATTATAATACCAGCATCTCCCCACCAAGGCTTTTGTCTGAGAGAGATTCCTGCTCACATTTCAGTTCATATCACTGGCCTTGCATAAACTAGATACCTCTCTGGACAGATTTGCATAGAAACACCCTGCAATGTGGTGAAAAGGGAGCAATTAGGATTCATGACGGCGCCTCCCCTCCGGATGCTCTGCTGCCATGTGAGACGGCAGCAGCTGATTGAAATGGAGGAGCATGGCCTTGTTCATGCGCCTCTCTCTTCCTTCTATCCCTCCGTCCTCCTGAGGGGGAAGCAGGGCCGACTCCAGCCTCTTGGTCCTCCCGCTCTCTTCCTTCATCCACCTTTTCTCATTGTCACCCTCCTCCGTAGCACAGATTAGCCGTGGCTCAGGGTGAGTTTGAACTTTTGTAAGGAGCCTGAGGGAAGGAACCTCTCAAGCAAGCAGGTTAACAACATCATCAAACATGGTGTGATTAGTAGTTAACGGATGCAGCGGGTCACATTGTGCAGTTGTTTGAAACAGGTGATGGAGTCTTTGCTGTTGATGTCTGGCTGCTTGGAGCGTGTGGGAGGTGTACGACACAAACGAGGCTTCCAGCTCGCAGAACCAGGAACAGATGGTGCTGGAAAATGAGGCACCTCTCAGAAGCATTGAAACCCCCTCCAACGACCCTCCCCACACGTCTCACTCTCCTCCAAACACACACACTGTGTTTTTTCTTCCTACTCTCTCTGTCCTCCATAAATGAACCTTTTCTTGCCAAGATTATTTAAAAGCACTTGTTATTGCTCATACAAGTGGCATGTTGCTTTTTTAAAAATTATAATCAAACTGCTTTAAAAAAGAACAAAGCTGCTGGAGGATGAGGAATGTCTGACATCTTTTTACTCATAGGAGGAACACGCAGTGCTTTGGGTCATCTGCCGGTATGAGTTTTTGTTCACCTGGATGGAGCCAGCAGATGGCAGGGTTGGGTATGGGCCTCTCCTGGGAAAGTCTGCAGAAAGCCAAGGAAGCAGTCACATTTCTTGAAGCACTCACTGGCTGTACCCCTTTAATCCACCACAGATAAATGGCAGAAAAATGCAAGAGTAGGGATATACTGGTATTTTATTTTGTGTGATTTGTGTGACATGGCAGAGTTCAAGTGTTAAGGTGATTTTTCCAGTTATGGTGAAGTGATTTGTAACAGGGTCTTGTACATCTTGGGCATAAACAGGCACCAAATTCAGCATGTCAGGAGCCCTCTGAGGATTGATGGACATTTTGTATTGTGCAATAGGTTGACATGAAAGACAATGCTAGCCAAAATGACAGTGCTGTAAAATATGATAAAACAAAAACCCTTTGTGTGCAGAATTTTTATGTGATTATTTTCAAAGTGTTTTTTGGAGGTTTTGATTCTGTAAAAATTAGGGAAATTCGTTGAAAATTCATGCAGTTCATGTGTGGCTTTAAGCATTCCTAGTGTTCCAAGTTAGAATTTTCATTCTGTCTGCTGCAGTGTTATGTGTGATACTGCTACTAGGACTCAGCCCAAGTCAGAAATATTCAAATCTGTATCTTTAAAGGAGCAATGTGTAAAAATGATGTTGGGGCAGCCCCCCCATAACTGCTGCTCATTATAGGCTTTGCTGTAGCTCTCTTTGGCTGTAGCTAGTAGCTGCCGTTAGCTTGTTAGCTCATTTAGCCATGCAGCTGTGGCCCTATTAGCTGAAACCTGCCTGGATTGAGAGCTTGGAGCCACAGATGAGTGTTGATGAGACTCTTGGTAGAACCAGGACAGGCTCTGCAGCCTCCCGGCAAACACAACCAGACTGGGACTAAACGACCTCCAAGACAGACTGAGGCCAGCTGACAACAGAGATTTTAGTACCAAAGTGATTTACGACAGCTCCAACCAGGATTTTGACTCCAGGGACCATGACGACACTGCAAGTGGGAACATGAATAACAGTTTATTTCAACCAAACTAGAGATGTTGACTGTTGAAGCAGCTGAAAGACAGAGCGAGATGGTTTTAGTGAGCTTAAATTCTTTTGTTTCTTTAGCATTTGAATGAAGTGCGTTTCATGCTGAGGTCAGACTACAAAATATTCTTGTCTGTTAAAAAATTCACTGAGTCAGATTAGGGGATTAACGAGCCATAAATTCTTGCCATGTCATGGCAAAAAGGCATAGCAGACTACACATTGCTCCCTGATCAAACATAGTTTGCAGTTCACAAAGTATTTGACGTCACTAGCAAGGAAGTGCTCGCCACTGATCAATGGCGGCGTCCAATGCTCGTTGATAGTTTCCGAGCCTACCCGACGCCCTACGTTTTCCTGCTCAGGCTATTTTCGTGCTATAGCATAGCCTGACATCGACATTAGATGAGTTGATAAAGAAAGTAAGCTCAAGACAGGCAGCTAGCTGGTTAGCATGCTATTGTCAACAGATATCTGCAGTAGCGTTCACGGACATCTTTAACATAACATCACACACACAGCCACTTCTTTACATACTGCTGGTAATTTTAGCTCATAATTCTGTTCATCGTGTTACACATTGCCCAATCCCTTCACTAAAAGTCTGTTAAATCAGACAAAAGTGGCTCCTTAGTGATCTTTTGCAAATGTTTTAGAAAGATTTACTCTTTTTTTTATGGAGGGAACAAAGTAATAAGTGTTATTTTGTTTCATTGCTTTGTTTCATTGCTATTGGAAAATGTGTGATTCTTTGTATAATAACTAAATGAGAATGAGGTAAGATACAGATTGTTGGCCATGACTCAAATGACCGTTTTAAATTTAGATTGGTAGATTATAGAGACAGCAGGGAGCTGATGAAGGGAGCGTTATATGATATCATGAAGTGTGTGTGTGTGTGTGATCTGTTTACATATTTATTATGTAGTTACATTCAGTTCTGAGTCTAATGTGTGATCTGCACAGCTGGAAGCTGTTTCTTCTTCTATATGGGGAAAATGATATTATGGCGTCTTACTGTATAATCCCATGTGGGATGGTTTGATGCTCACTCACTGTAATGGTTTATTTTTGTATTATGCAAATAAAAAACAGCAGCAGAGAAGCGAGTCAAAGATTCATAGTGATTTAAAGCTCATTGTATAATTGGTTGAATAATGTATTCAATAAATGAACTAGTATTGCTTTTGTGTGAACAAGTAGAGCTGAAACACTGAAATGAGTCACGCTTATGAGAATAAAATGTTTTAAATTTTTCTCTCTTGAGTCCTGGGGTAGCTTTAGAATTTCAAAGATTTATTGAGCATGTTATTTTGGTTCTGCAAAAATGTGAGTTGAATGCATTTTTCTTTAAAGCCTGCATTGTGGCTTGCTCCATTCAGCAGACTACGGCTTGTGTTTCATTCCAGTCGTGTTTGCTCCCCTCCTGAGCTCCTGTCTCCTGCAGCAATCTGTCTGAAAAATGCATACATAACATCCTGTGAAAATAGCTTTCTGCAGGGACTCCACTAAAAAGCCGCACCGCATCAAATGTTCCTGTCATTCTCCGCTAGGCCGAGTTGATGGCACAACATTTGCATACTGCACGATCTGAGAGACAGGGAGTGTGTGTACGCTGAGTGTATCTGTGTGTATTAATGTACTACTACCATCCTGATTATTTATAAAGGGTCAGTTCACCCAAACTACAAAAAGACACTGTTCTTCTCTGGAAATATTACTTGTGGTGTGACTTTTTTGAATATTTTATGGAAAGAAATGTTTCTGTGAGACGTAATGATAAAAAAGATAAGGTAAGATAAGATAAAGATATCGGTTTGCCGATATTGTTGAGCAATATCGACCTAACACAGATCTATTGGTATTGGTGTATATGTTCTCTAGTATGCGGCCTTATTTAAATTGTTTTATGAGGCTGGGAAAAGTGCTTGGACTAGTGATTTCAAAAGGTGTAACTGCGTAGTTTGTCCAGCAGAAGGTAATCCATTGTTTAATAACTAATAAGTGAGGGGTTTACTGTTCAGTGCACTGATGTTTGGAATAAAGTTGGTTAACATGCCTACATATTATAAGTAAGGAAGACAATATGTGTTTATGTTGTTTTGGTGAATGGTCCCTTTCAGAGAAGCATATTTAACAAAAAACTGAAAAGGTTGTCTTGAGTTGAGCCTATGTGATTGGCATTCAGCTCATGATTATGAACAATATCAAACCTGGCATGATTTATCAGAAGCTTGATGATACACACCCTAATTAAATCATTTCCTGATTCCACCGGTGGAAAAAACAACCACCCAACTCCTGAATCTGTGTGCTGTTGGCCAAAAAGACAATTAAGGCAGAGGGGAGGGTTATTTCATTACAGACTCGTCTCCCTGGTGGAACAGGAGTGTGGTAGATTCGATTCTCTGGCTGTGATTACCCAGCCCTCGGCTATGAGATAGATTACTATGAATCAATTGTTTTCAAGGGGACTCTCGCTGGGGTGCTGTAGTAGTTAAAGACAAGAGGGAGTCTACTGAAAAAGCAGCCGGCCTTGGTTAAACAGACCATCAGGTAGTCTCATGGACTGTAAGCAGCACCTTAAATATTCATGCATACTTAAGGGCGAAATGGAACCAGCTGCGGTGCTCAAAAACAAACGCCCCTTTGCCTCAGTATCTGCCACGGTTAAACGAGCAGTCTCCACGACTGGATGGGAAATGTTTAGTCTTGCTCTGTGTCATCCAATCAGGATTTAATATGTGCCCAAGACAATACTAATCACGCCAGGCTGCTCCTCATTATGGGTTTACGTAATGCCTGTGAGAGAACTCCAGGCCGTGTCTACTATGTTAAAGACCAGAGGACAATATTTTACATCATGTCTACAAGTGCAAATGTGTAAAGGTCTGCCGCAACGTACAAAGTCTGTCTGCTGCATGAGGGTTAGGGTTTGTAACGCATCAAAAACGGCGTCTTTTAATGGAGATTCTTGTTGTAGATGTATTGTTTTTTGCAGAAATGATTGATATTTGAGGTTTGGAAGACGCTGTCATAAGCAGCCTATTTCTTTGTTTACTCCTCCCTACATACAGGGTGGCTTTACTGATCTGATCTGCCACTTGACTCACCTACTCCCGACAAATTCTTCCTCCCTCCTGCTCAAATTTTTTATTTCTCTCTGCGGCTTTAAAATGCATCTTTTCCACTGAAGGAAACTTGGATGCAGTCCCCTCCTGCCACCACCAACCCACCTCCCCGAGTGAAGTTCTTTTCTCTGACACATTCAATACCACCTAACACTATTGACCTGACATATTGATGTGAGGGAGCCTGACTGCTAAGAGGCATCTGGCCACAGCGTATTGAGCATGCAGGCGGCTGGCACTGCAGCCCAGGAGAGAAGCTGTACGACATAAAAAAAGCAGTATAATGGACTCATTTCACAATCAAACTATTCAAAATATAACAAGTGCAGTAGGTCAGTCAGTATGTGAGTGTGTACAACAGGTGGCGCTAGATCACCAGTCATCATGCTTGAATCAGGGCTCTGGGCTGACACGCTCGCTAGCATCAGTGTGTCATGATGACACAGAGTGAGTGAAAACATGGGCTGCTACACTGGGTGCAGTGAGAAATGACATATTTCCCCTCTTGCTGACGTACCGAGGCTGACACTGAAAAGAGGCATACCACCCCCAACATACACACACACACACAAACACATACATATGCACGCACACATACTCTCACCAATCCCATCATGCTCTCTCCCTCCCCCATCCCCTTGAGGAATAAGAGGGGATTATGTCAAAGCAATTCAATTGTATGAGAGGAGGTAATGAACTCTTCCTTTTATCTATTTATTTGTGTATTAAAGTATTTATTTGTGAGTGTCATCTGTAGATATCAATCTTAAATGTGAGGATGCAAAGATAAGACACTTTTGATGACAAACACACCGGCAGAAATATTAGGTCAAGAGGCTTTGTTGTTTTGGCAAAGACAGGTTTTGTGCCTTCCTCCTCCCGTCTTGAAGGTGGAGGACAAAGTCACAGTAAAGCATTTTAATTGTTCATACACATGGCACACATTTTTTCCACTCCAACGATAAGACAGCCACTCCTTGTTTAGAGTTGGCCCTCTTCTATTTAGGTCAGTGGTCTGCAGTCCATTTCATGTTCTGTTGCCTCTACAGTGCCTAAATTGCCCAGCAGGCAGGTGCCATTAGAGCAGTTTGTTTGCAAGGTAAGCAGCTATGAGAAGTGACAGCAGTAGAATTACTAATGCACTTTGGCTGTCATTTCTCTCTGAAAGCCCCTGCAGGGAGGGCCTGATTAAATTGATATTCAACCTCCTGCATGTTGCGGGCCCAGGCTTCATTAGCATAGGGTTTAGATGACACAGAGAGAGGGATGGCATTAGTGTTGTAGGAAGCAGTTATACACTGTGCTGTAACTAATTTTCCAATTATAATGGGTGCCTACAATGTAGCGTATTAATGATTCAAATCACATTATTAACAGAGCATGTATGTTTAAAAATCAAGAGAGGATGTGTGGGAAAAAGAGGAGGCATTTCACTCAGCGGTGGCTCACAGGAAGTGTCAGTGCACATTAAAAAGAGATCAAAACAAAAGTAAGCCTTGTGTGAGCCGAGTGCCACATGATAAAAAGACATTTATAGCATCCTGTCAATGCTGACTGTATCATTATACTGCACAGATGAGGCACTGTGCACAAGATGGTATTAAGACTCTGTCACACTGAAAAGCAGCACATTGCATTCCAGGGGCAGGATGTAATTAAGTATATTTAAGTACAGCACACAAGTACAATTTTGAGGTACTTATACTTTGCTTGAGTATTTCCCTGTTATGCTACTCTCTGCTTTGACTCCTCTACATACTAAAAGGAAATATTACATTTTTATTGCAAATCAAGATTTTCCATTCAGTAAAAAGAGGTTATACATTATAATTAACTACCCAACAATGTATTCACGTACAGCAGAAACAATTAGTCAGCTCATTAGTCAATGCACAGAACATAAACATTTAAGTCTGTCTTAAAGGAAAACTTTTCATGGTTCCCGCTTCAAGAATGCAGCAGTTTGCTGTATGTCCTTTGAAATGTTTTAATGATTTGCATAAATTTGTAATATTGAGATTTGAACTGGTGGGCAAAACAAGAACAAGAACCAAAAATTAAAGGTACTGTTATAAAATCATGAACTGGTGGGCAAAACAAGAACCAAAAATTAAACTGTTATAAAATCAAGGATCTTTTTGATTTTGATCATTGTTAGATTCATTTGGAACAAAATAGTTGCTCATTTATTCATCTTTACTTATTTTAAGTACCAGTAGGAACCAGTAAGTATTTTTTAAGTACTGATTAATACCACAAAATTACACCCTTAGTTTGAGGCATTAAATATTAAGTGTCAGGAAAATTGCTAGAAGTCTTACAAAATCTCTATAAATCATAAAAAGGGTTTTCAAACACATTATTTGCACACATTAGGGGAAAGCAAATAATATATCTTGTGCATGAATATTCCATCTTCTTTAAAATTCTGGTTAAAATTCTGAACAGTGCATGTGAGCCCTGCGTAGTGTATTAAACCTGACCGGTCAGTGTGCATGTAAGTCATTTAACTTAAGCTTGCTATATACAGTAAAGCTGTGCAATAATGCAGTGGGAGACCCATTGCTCACTGACCTCTCTTTAACCTGAGTGGCTGTTTCACTGGCCACACACTGGGACAAGCTGTCCATCAAGTGGGCGCTCAGTCAGGACAAATGCAGCCTGACCCGAGCTGCTTTCGTGGGCGGACAAAACGCAGGTAAGACTGATGTTGTTTACAGCAGATTTAGTGTGCTGTTTGTCCAATTTCCTGGCAGCACAGATTCACAGATTAGAAAATTTATCAAGAACTGTAAGCAAACAAGCGCACACTCATGGTGTTAATTTGCGTTGTGATATGATATTTAATGCAAATGAGTTGAAATTTTGTTTGCTGTGTTGATTTATGTTATGTGGCATGTAAATATTCTTCTTGACAGCATCTTCCCGGTAAAACCACAAAAAATCTGCACTCCCTCCAGCATTAACTGTATGTTAACATCACAAAACTGTGGTGAAAGCTGCGGTTAGCACTGAGCAAATATTTAAAGTCACTGCTAAAGACATCATCACCACTGCAAATAAATGAATTGAATCCTGCTTGTAGCCTCCCCCCTCCTCTCACCTAAATGGATATTTGATCCCAGGGGAACACCTAGCGCTTTGCAATCTGTGCCGGCTTCCTGGTGGCGCTTCCCCATCTTTCTGAGAAGCTAGCACTGACTTTGAAGTCTGTGAGGCTGATGATAAATATGCTAATGTGTGTGGAGGTGACTCGACGTAGCAGATAGTGCTGTGAGGGGAAAGTGCCACCCATCATTTTATATATGGAGAGAAGGAAGGAGAGGGAGGCGGGGAGGATGGTGAAGGAAACGTCGCGCTGCTGATAAGGCATAGCAAGGATAAACAAAGGGGGTAAAAGAGCAGTTAAATTTTTTTTTGTCTGATTCAGGGCAACAATCTGTGGATATATTAAGCAAAAATAATTGTGTGTTCTGAACTACAAGAACTGCTTGCTCATACCATAGACTGTACGGGTCATACATATAGATAACCTTAATCAGAGGCATCATCAAAGGTGCCCTCCTGCATCCACAGCTATTCAAAGCCCCCCACCCCAAACAATCCTGGACCCTTGACCTTGTTTAATTTGTATGTTCCTTATACAATGAAGAAATATCCACATTTGCACTCATGCAGTGAACAGTACTTAGTGGCTGTTTTAGAAAAGGCTGTTTGACTTGTGAAAGCTTAAAACAAAACCGTATTTAGTGAGAAGTTCTCTATTTTAATTTTGCTGTCATAAGAGATAAAATAAAATGATAAATATCAAAACTTTGGTCTTGTTTTCAAAGTCGTCATTTTAATCAGTTATGTGGACACTGTACTCCTCAAGGTAATTGTTGGGATCATGATGACATTGCGAAAGAAATGTAAGGTCAGTGATCTGATGGGTTGCAAATAAGCAAACAGTTTGGCAACAGTATCTAAGAATAAAAGAAAAACAGAAAGTGAGTTCACCAGGAAAGCCCGTAATAAGTAGAACGGGGGAGACTGCACAGGGCAGCCATACCTGTCACCAAACACAAATTTTCTGTATGGCTTTCTTTTTTTTAATATTACTTTTCTTATGTGCAAAGCTGGTGTTTTTACAATAAACTAAGCAACTACTGTATGCTTGTGTCCCAGAAAAGATCCTGGTTATGGCAAAATAAATATATTTGAAGAAAGAAAGGTTTTTTTTATGTGCTGGTGAAAACTACTGTATACGTTTTTGTTTTTGTTTTTTTTAAAGTTGTTTAAACTATTTTCTTGCTCCACAGGGAGCTGCTTGAAGTCTGACAAGTGATGTCACTTAAGGCAACTTGTCAGATGTTGCCTCAAGTGATGTCACTTGAGGCAACATCAGTTAGGACTGAAGACAAGTATATAAATGAAAAAAAGGAACTCACCATGATACATATAGTCTGCCTGAAGCTAGGCTACAATAGCTGATTGTAGCATAACACACTGGAATCTGACTGCACTGCTGGTGGCCATACTGTTGCATCGTGGGTAATGTAGGCACTTTCTTTGACAAGGAAAAACAATTTGGGAAATATCTGGTTCTGCTACATCAATTTTAATGCTTTTTTAAATTTTTTAAGAGGGTCCAATAATGTTATAGATGGCAATGCTACATTTGTGTAGCCTTCTTTTAATCATCTCACGACCCCTCACATTTATCTTGGGACTCTTGGATGGGTCCCAACCTTCACTTTTGAAACCACTGTTTTAAAACAATCTTTCCAACTATTGAGTGCAAAGGGGGAAAAAAGATCATCACTAAAGTCATATAAGCGTGACATCAGCTCTCAGACTGCCATGAATTATTTAACAGCGTAAGTGAACCAGATTGAAAGAGATGCATATTTTTGAAAAAGAAACTTTCACATCAACCTGAGGCTGAAAAAAGTACATGTGCAAGTTAATGGAATTCTGCAATTCATACATTTTATGCCTCTGGGCTTTTTTTCCGCTATTCTGTGAGCTCCTACCACTGTTTACGCCTCTGAGTGAGACCTTCTACTTGGCCCTCTCCTTGCGTCCTCATGTCTGTAGTGCAGTGAGCGCAGAGCTCCGTCTCTCAGTCTGAACACAGATTTGATAGCCTCAAGGTGACAGCAGCAGATCTGTTGCAGGTGTCGGAGGCAACATCAGGGTTGTCAGAAAGCATCTCGCCACACGTCTCAGATCTCTGAGCAGCTCAGACATATTTAGGATACAGAAAAACAGGCAAACACTCAAAATTCCTGGCACATGTCTGAATAAAGTGTTTGGCAAAGATAAAAAAAAAAAGTAGCAGTTTTTGTTGTAAAAGATACTTGCTGCAATCTGTTCTGCGGATGGATCTCAGGCATTATCAGCTTGTGCATCTTAAAGCTGTTGTTGATATTAATGCCACAAGAGGAGCTTTCCACTTCAAGTGTGTGTGGACAGGCTGTAGGTGTCACTGTGGACGTGGCTTTGAGCTCCACCAGTCGTGGCTGTTGGAGTCCAGAGCGCCACCCAGCCCCCTTTGTAGGGGACGTCGTAAGTCAGATGTTCAGAATGCATGGGGCATTGTCTGCCTGGATGTTCGATGGGCTGGCAGCAAAAGGTGACATCTGGTGACTAATGTGCTCAGATGTGAATGCTGCTCCCTCAGTTCTCTGGGCAGCAGCTGCTCTGCAAAGGCATAAATGAGACAGGGGGAGCGAGGAGAGAGAGAAAGATAGGGGAAGAAGAGGTGGTCGCCAGGCCGAGGTGGGGGGTAGGGATCCGGGTCTGAGGAGTGCGTTTGTATGTGAGATGGTGTGCATGTTCACTGCGCCAGCCGTCTGAGTGCGAAGGGTGTGTGTTCTGTGGGTTGGGTATGTCATGGGAAAATCAATGACTTTCTGTCTGATTTTCGAGGAGGAGAAACATACCAGACCAGCCTCCCCCCTCACTGACATGCAGCCTCGCCATGTTCACCGCTCCACAAAGAGACCACACAGATCAACCAGGACCTGGTCTGATCTGCTTTGTGTTTCTAGCAGCCAAGTGCCTTCTAGTCAACATGTCAGTGGCTAGTTGAGTCACAGCATCTCCACGGATACTGACTGTGTGCATGTTTGAGTCATAATCCTCAGCACAAAGAAGTAAGAATCTGATGTGGCTCTTTCAAAGGTGACTTAAATGTTCACTTGAACCAAGGTACAAGAAGGTGATAGCTGGACATTTGTTTTCTGTGTCCAGATTTTTGAGATATTCATTACTAAGATTGCTGTTATTAACACCAGAACAATGAAAGGGCTAAATTTGCTTGGCTTAAAGCTGAGGTAGGCAATTTAATTTTTGTGTCACTGAGCAAAAATTCCATAACCTTTCAGCATATTGTAACTCAGGTTGTCTGAAAAAACACTAGACTTGTGCACCTCTCATCAGCTCTGTATTCAGGCTTTGAAAAATTAAGACTGTGACAGAAGGTTTTTCAGGCAATCACAGGTCCTTTCAGAGAGCGCTTGTTCCCATTGGCTGCTCTATTAAGGTAGATGTGCATTTACATCCCCTCAAATATGAAAGTCTGATACAATGGTGGACAACCTAGAGGGAAACATTGCTCTTCCAGCTTTAGAAACAACTGCATTCTCTAACAAACAAACAAAAAAAACTAGCTTAGTCAAGGGGGTGGCGCTATGGAGCAAAAACAAGGAGGGGAGGGGGCAGTGGAGTTGCTTCCTTAGAAGTCTCATGCTACAGCTAGCTTGATTTCCAGACATTGCATACCCCGGCTTTAAACAGATAGGTTGATATTTTTGGATATGCGCCTGTTCTTGTCAAGAGTTGGGCCAGAGGACTGATACCACTCTCATATCTCAAGCTACAGCCAGCAGCTATTTAGCTTAGCTCTGCTTAGCCTAGCATTACCACTGGAAATGAGGAAACATCTTAGCTCTGACTGAGGGTAATAAAATCTGCCTGCCAGCACCTCCAATGCTCAGTGAACATTTATTAGTTTATTCCACACAAAAATCAAGTATAGGTTGAGGATTTACATGCAGAGCTGTTTAAAAGCTGTTTCTTCCTGCATCCAGTATTTATGATAAGCAGAGTTTAAGACCTTTAGCTCCATAATGTATATTTTATACAGGCATGAGAGTGGCATCGATTTGCTCATCTAACTTTTGACAAGAAATACTTTGTCAACAGACAGAAGGTCAGCTGACAACTTTTTTTTAAAAAAAAAGCAAAATTCTTCTTTCTGTTTTCATTGAAAGCATCAAAGAAAATTACTTCAAAAAATAACAGGAGCTGTAAAATAATGTGTTTAAGTTTTCACAGTAAGACTTTAAAGAAAAGAAATATTTTCTACTGAACTGCCCCTTTAAAGGCTCTGAAAAATTCTAAGAAATTCTTCAAAGGGATATCACACAACACGCAAGTAACAAGACATCGCAACATCCATCAAGCTGCAGAGATTTCCCATGAGCCAATTGGATTTGGGGAGGGGGGGGGAACTCCACTGCTGTAATGGTTTCATCCCTCTCCTGTCATCTGAACATCCATGATGGTTGAGTTGCATGTCACTACTCAAAACATGTTAAGTGTTTGGATGACAGACAGCTGTATGAGACCCCTTTTTCCTTTCTGAATCCAATGTGTGTGTGTGTGTGTGTGTGTGTGTGTGTGTGTGTGTGTCTCTGCATGTGTTTGCCTCGACCCCAGCAGTGTTACCCCAGAGGTCACTTCGGTGTGGAGGTCCCCGTGACCTCTGGGCTCCTTTGCTGTTCTGAAAGAGGAAAGGGCTCAGTAGTTTGAGCTCTGAAAATGAACAGGGTTAAAACACAGAACGGAAAACAAGATGTCATCAAGGGAGACAACACCAAAACAAAAACATACAAAATTACTGCTGAGATTGGATTTCTTGAAACAATATGTTAATCACTTAGAAAAAGCTGCTATCGTGGCACACGTTCGTGTCGTTTCTATTCCATAATCTTGCCAAAATGATTTGCGGCCCTTTCTTTCCAGTGAGGGGGATCACATGGAACTGGTTGTGGATCAACACCCTCAAACATGTGGTCATTTGTGGCATTCATATGGACATGCTGCTTCTTAGAAGACACTTGAGCCCCACTTAAAAGGCGTCATGGCCTGCTTTCGATTAGGGAGGCGGTGGGCTGCTTTAGATTTGATGAACAAGAAGTGCATATGCATTCCACAAAGAATGTTAATGAAACACATTCCTGCCGGTTTCTCATGGAAACCAGCTTGGATTTAGGGATAAGGAGGTGGAGAGAAATGGGGTCCCTCTTGCACCCCTCCTCTGGAAAAAAAAAAGCTTATGAGCTGCAGCAGGCAATGACTCTTCTGAGGAGAAGTGAAAGAAAAATTGTGCAGGATGAGAGTCCATTCAGATATTGTCTTTTAATGACACAGTGGGGTCACATGGGTCAATTTGTGTGTTGTATTTGTTATGACAAGAAAAAATAAACAGAAACCCACACATGTAAAGAATAAAATCTTTTCCCTTGGATAATACAGCAACCTTGTTTCAAATGGATGAAAGAGAAAAAAAAAAAGCAGAGACAGACGTTGCTTCTCACATTTCCTTTACATTTTCTCATCTGTGAAAGAGACGCTCGACCTCAGCTTCCTGATCAGCAAGAATGGTACTTAGTTATAAGTGCTTTTCAACCTGTTTTAGGTGCATCTTAACTTTTTGCATAAAAAAATCTGATAAAAACAAAATAGGAAAAAAATCAAAGCATAAATGAAGGATGTGAAAGATGAAATTTCTGCATTTTACATGTCTGAAAATATCGCAAGCGTCATGATTCGTGTAAATTTAATAGATTAGATGAGTGCTAATGACTTGTTTAAGACTCAGAATTCAAAGTTTAGGACTTCAGACTTGACTCAAGACTTTCCTGTCCTCACCTTGGACTCAACTTGGGACTTGAGAGCAAAGACTTGAGACTTACTTGTGACTTGCAAAACAATGACTTCATCCCACCTTTGATTCAATTTTCTGATTGACATGGTAGCATTAATAAAACTTTAATACAGAAACTCATCTGTACACATTTTTGTCTGAGTCAGATAAATCTTTATCAACAGTTGTTGTTAATCATTGAAGACAACAAATCCCAAGATCCCATGCTGCTTCACAAAGTCATGAAACTATTTTGTTTTTTGAATTTATTTGACTGTGAGGCCTGTTAACGGTAGAAATGGCATACTTGCTTTTAAACGTCACTTGTTCTTGAAGAGACAAAAATTAGCGGCAGACAAAAACATCAGACTTTGAACTAGCAGTGTCTAAACTTCATCTTTGTCGGGATGCCGCACATCAAAGTGCTGGCTGGTTAGCTAACAGCACAGCTGTAGTTTGTCTATATGATGACGTACTATGATGAGAGTATCAATTCATTAGCTATCTGGACACCATAGATACTGTATAAGAGACATAACTCACTTACATGACTGCAGCACCTCTCTTAATTAGAAAAGAATGAATTATTCGGAGTTTGCATAACAAAATCTTTTAGGTCATTAAATGTTATTAGTCATGCAATTCAAGTTGTGCCTCCAAGCCAAAGTCAGATTTTTATGGAGACTCCATTCTCTTTCTTTCTCTCTCTCTCTCTCTCTCTCTCTCTCTCTCTCTCTCTCTCTCT
>JAQLOL010000014.1:8677091-8692659 GCA_029783665.1 Naso thynnoides
AAAAGAATTTAACGTGAAAATTAGGAGTAATTAAACTTAGGGCTCAAAACAAGCAACAGCTGCACACACACACCACAGTTTCTATTGTACATACAGTAATAACACTACAGTAATAGTGCAGTACTGTCTCAAGGACAGTGACATAAAAAGTGTTATAAGTAATGAGTTAATTTGCTATAGCTTGGATCTTAAATCTTATATCTCTAACTGGCTTTAGCTTCACATTAACAGCGGCTGAAGCTGGTGCCGTGTCTTCCTTAGCTTGTGGGTGTTTGTTTTTCTCGCAGTACAATAAAAAATGCTTTTGAGGCAACAAATAACGCATTAACAGAATCTGGATTCATATTTTATCAGCCCTGCGTTGTTTGACAGTTTTTTCGCTTTGGCGTGTTAGTCCCATCCATGGTGGCAATTTGCTAATTGTAAGTTTGAGCGCTCTTTGGAAGAGAAGCTGCTGTTTCCTGTCACGATGCCGGACTCTGATGAGTTACCAGTATTCATAGGAGCGGGCGACTTTAAAGGTCTGCACCCAGGTTGTTGCTTTTGGATCTTTACATCCTCATCATTCAAGATAACTGCTAAGGAACAGCTTGAATTTGATGAACATTTGATTGAATCCTTAATTTGCCCTTGATTGATGCTGAATCGGTAAGAACATATGGCTTTGGTGTCAGTAATGGCCTGCAGGGTTCTGATGTTTTGCTCCAATAAGCCACAAGACATTTCTCAGCCAGCTTTACCTTCACCATGACACATGAAGAGACCGCAGATGAGAATCACCTGTCTGCGGTGAGCCTCGGGAAGCAGAGCCCATCTCCTCTCAAGGCGGGTTGTCACCGTGGCTATTAAGACTAATAGCTGCAGCCTGTGATAAGCACAGTTAGCTGAATTCATGACCCGAGCGGCTGGAGCGACGAGATCATTTCCACTTGTGTGTTTTTCTGCTGATGCGTTTAATTTTTATCCTGTCCGGTGCTGTGACACAAGAGGGAAAGCAGAGAGTGCCAGAGAGAGCGAGGAAAATAGAGAGGGAGTGATGGAGCCTTGGGTGAAGTATTGATTGGTACAGTCCGGGATGAAAGCACTGCAACAGCAGACGTACGTTATATTTTCTCATATGACACACAAAAAACCTCTCTATAGTGCTGATTGTGTTAGAGTGAAATCAATCCCTCTTTTGTCACAGACAGTTTTTGTTTCCATTTTAAAATGACAGACTTGTCAAGACAAATTACACAAATATTACAATTAACACTGACAACATACCTGCTTACATTAAATGACATGTAAATAAAAAGGTTAAGCGGTAAGAGTGATCTTCTTAAATGTTCAAAATTACGAAATTTCCTCTCTACGTTCAGTTATAGATCATAGATAAACTGTAGAGTCGCATGCCACAATCTACTGTATTGGATGTGAAGTCAATAAAGGCAGTTTTGGCTTCATGTTAGCGGTTCTGGTTGTCAGCTATAATTTGGTCGACATAATATAGTCACAGATAATTAATCTGAACCACCAGTTATTAAAATATTTATAAAATTAAGCTTCCACAAAAATGTTCCTCCATTCCTAAAAGGGTTCCTGTATAACTCTCCTTTCAGTTTTTTGTATGTGTGTGAACTGACCCTTTAAAGCAACATGATCAGATAGATTAGGTGTTGATACTCTTCCCTCTCCTCCCACTTTTCCTCTCCAACCATTCCTCCCGGTAAAATCCAGCCAGATACTCGACTAGCACGATTGTTTCCCCTTCCTCCCCCTTCTCTGTGACACCACATGGCCGGTATTAGCCGATTTTCCCAGAGATCACTGGAGGATGCCGTCGGAGCACTTGTGCTCCTCTTTCTCCCTCTCACTCGCTTTGCATAGAGTGGCCCGCTTAATGCATTGTAATGGTTGACCATTATTTACGCAGGGGATAAACAAAGAGAAGCGAGGAATTGATGGAGTAATCCACTCTCGCAGTCATTAGGCATTTAGATGGAGGAGCTGGTGGGAGCAGCCTCCTCCTTGTGCCTCTCGAGTCGAGCAGCTAATGGAAATGGGACTCATTAAGACACCTTATACTCCGACGCACCCAAGATCATGAGCAATTGCTAATTGATTGTCGTTAGCGTGCTCGCAATGAGACGCTCTGCCTGTTTTCTCATTTGTTATGAACGGCTTTGTTTTCTTCGCCCGTCTCCTTCACTTCATTATTGATGTTGCTGTTTTCTTTCTCTTTTCTCTGCTGCACTCGGCCTTGTGCCACTAAGTCATCTTAACACTGTTTTACCTGGTTAGCTGCAACAATCACGACCACAGTGTGCAAAATGTCTAGTATTTCCTATAATTAGGAGGTAGGAGTGTTTAAAAATCAACATCCTGGACCTACTAATGATTGTACGAGCATAAAAAATACAGTCCATACACGAATGTGGAAGGGCGGATGTGGAAAATGTGCCTCTGCTGGCATGGTCATGGTTGACTAGCAGGGAGAGGCAGGTCTCCCTGTTATGCTTTGATTATTGGCTCTGGAAATTCCTTCCTCTTTCCTTTAAAACCAGCAGATTGTGCTCATCTCAGCCTTTAATCATTTTTTCCTCCCAATAGTAATGTGTTCTCCTTCCCCTCCCTGGATTCCTCTGTGTATTTGTCCGCTCCCCACCTTTCTTCCCTCTCATTGCTCTCTCTTTTTTTTCTGATTATGAGAAGGAGGAAGAAAAGATAAGGGGAGGGAGAAAATGCAAATACAGGTCCGTGGATCTTTTCTTGTGACAGATCAGGCCTCATTACACCCACCTCTCCTTTGCAATTGGCTCGGGACCATCTTCCCTCTGTTTCTCTCTCTCCCTTGCTTGTCTCCGCTACATTATAAAGTCTTTCACCTCTAGTAAACCCTCCTCTGCTCCCGGGCCGGTGAAACGGTGAGAACAGCCAGGTCACCAAAGAGGAATCTCTGGCTGCAGGGCACGAGATTTGCTTTGCAGATGAAGCAGGACAGGAGTGGAGGAGGTAGGGGGGCATCATTTTTATGTCTGCGGTCAGACGGTGCAGCATTTCTTTGCTTTAGCGCTCTGCCAGCAGCCTACACCTCTATCTCTATCTCCCTCGTGGGAGTTGCTACCACCTTCTCGCTCTGATAGGGAAAGACTGGAAACAAAGGAAGAAAAATACAGGCGCCCTCTTGGGCTGCTCTCGCTTTTGAAACAAGATATACTGTAGAGACAGGAGGAGGATGAGAAATAATATTGTGGCCATCAATTTAGGTAGACCCACAGAAGCATCAGCTTACTCTTTTGAAGTTAAAAACACTGAGTATTTAAAGATGGCCGTCATGGTTTTCATGGTTGTGGTTGTCATTTCTTTTAGTAATAACAAGTTAGCTATATGAGAGCTTTTTTTCCCACTTCTTTTACTCATCATTGAACAAAATGACAATTTTGGGAACAAGATTTTGGGAACCAAATCACATGGCGTTGTTTTTTAATGGCTACCACATTACACGTTAGCTCACCAGCTAGCTTACCAAGCTATGACCAAGCATCAGAAAAGTCTTTTTTACAAAAGTTTAGTGTGCCACTTTGTGATGGGACCGACTGTAACTAAATGTTATGACCCACAAAGGTGGGAAGTAACGGAGCAAAGATGCTTTGTTGCTGTACTTACGTAGATTTTTCAGATATTTGTACTTTCTTTTGTACAACTATTAACTTTTATTCCTTACATTTTAACACAAATATTTGTACTTTCTCTTTCTTACATTTTCAAAACAGGCTTGTTCCTTTAGTTTTAATGCTTTTGCCTTTTGACAGTGCTCAGGACGTTTTATCAAGACTCAGCAATCAGCAAAATGCCTGGTGCATTTAGGAACAGCTCGGACGAATCCTACTGATTCTACCTTAAAGTTTAATATTCTTAGCATGATATTAATATGATGTGAGGTTTGGTTAGATTTGCACAGAAATAGCCGGTCCTCCTAGCGATTTCTTTTTTTTTTTTTTTACACAAGTAAGCAGACTTTTTACCCAAGCCTTTAAATGAACCTTTAAAACCATTTTTTCTCAAATGAAACAGAAGCCTTTTTGTGATCACTTCATTCATATGTCTCACTTGTTACGGCGATTCACAATACAAACAGCTGATACTAGAGGGCAAACACATCGGGAAGTTATGCACAGCGGGAAGTAAATTACCTGCGTTTGCTTGAATAAGAGACATAATTGGTAGTTGCTGTGATGCTGATCTAATAGCGCACAACTTGTACACGGCTGCACTGTTCTGAGTGTGTTTGCCTACGTGTGTGTGTGTTGTATAGGTTATGTGTATGTGTGAGCGCGAGGCTCCACATAATTACTGCTGCAGTGGTTAACTAGGCGCCGGCGTTTGTGTTAATCAGTCCAGAGTGAAGAGTGGGGAGCTAACTGAGCCGGTGTCTCATACTCTCTAAATGTATCACGTTAAAAACCATTATCTCTAAACCTGTAATCATCGCTGCAGCGCTCATTCACTGCGGCGATACACTTGATGTTTGTATGTGACTCTGTTAAAGTAATCATTTTATATGGATGTCTCCAAAGACCAGCAGTGTGTGTTGTGTCAGTACAATTCATAGTGTACAAAGGCATCATAACCTTACTGCTGTAAATTACAAGATTAGGATAATACTTGGTAAAAGGCTTTATGGTGATTTGCAGTAAACATCCCCAACAGCCCAAGTTTACGAGCTTCATTCAATAATTATTCCTCATGGGAATTAGGGCCTGATGGACATTGGATTTTTGGGGCTGATCCTGATCCTGATATTAGGGTGGAAGAAAATTCCGATATATCGACTGATCATCTGAATGTGGTTATCAGATAGTTGTGACAAAAACCTATAATGGAGGCAAGCTATCTTACATTTTAACAAACTTTATTACAAAAATCTGTGCACTGAACAGTAGACGCTTCACTTATCAGTTACTACATAACAGACCAGCCTCTGCTGCTTTTTGCTTTTTTTTTTTGCTTGAAAAAAAAGTTTTTATATAAGAACATATGAGAGAACAAATAAGCCAATACTGTTACACAAAACACAAATTAAGTTTTTTGTATCATCCCTGTCCATGCTGCTAAATCCCAGGAAGCATCATTTTGGTGATTAGCAAGTCAAAAGACACCCAGACATTAAAAGTTAATACCAGGCAAAATTTGGATAAGATTAGATAAAATAAAATAGACTTCCTGCATAGTGGAAATTTGCATTACGTTAACATTACAGCAGCTCAAGAAGAGAATACCGGTAGAAAAAGGAATCAATAATAAATACAGAAAATATAAACAGTATAGTGAATAAAACAATCAAAATATTAAAACGTGAACTTAACCATCTGAAACGCACAGGCTATGTACACAGAGATTTGGAATGCACAAATATAAAACAAGCAGCAAAAATCTCATTATAAGGAGATTCAATTGCACAGTTTGGTTTAACAGTAAAAATATGAACATAGTGTATTGCACAAGATAATTGCACATTTAGATGTCTAGAATACATTTAATTGCCATGTCCTCTGTATGTCAATGACAGTATTAACAAGTGTTGCTATGATCAGCTTAATGTATCCAGTGACATAGTAATAAACGGATTAAAGTATAACAAAATTATTCTTGCAAAGAATTTTTCAGGGACTAATGAGTTGTTGACCTTTTAACCTTAACTCCAGTAAAATAACCCAATTAAAGTGTTGCATGGCAGTTGCAGAAGTCAGTATCCTCTCAATTAATTTGTTCATCATCATGTCATTAGTGTAAATGTAAAAACGCCAACTGTGAGGCGAGATGTTGCTGCGTCTTTTAAACACAATCTTGTTTTATCTGGAAACCTGCTTCTATCCTCAAACTCTTTACAAACCGCTGCATTGTTGTTCATACATTTGCTGCTCCAGCACTCCTTTTTTGACTTCGAGTTCTTTGTTGGGGGTTTTTGAAAAGCAGAAATGGGTATCTTGGTTGATCTTGCGTGTCTTGAGCAAATCAACAACAGGAAGCGCCCGAAAGGAGGCGTCGTGATTTGTGTGTCAAGGTAACACCAAGCTGAAGTGGAGCACTGAGGGAGGCGAAGTGGAGGTCAGAAGTTTCAGAGATGGTTTTCATTTGAGAACATAAGTGAATGATTAAAATCTTTCCTTTTCATACAATTCAGCCTTTGTCTGCTTTTTGAAACTTCAGATTTATTTGTCTATATCTGTCAAAAGATACATGATTTTAAAAAAGTAAAACATTGAACCTTTTTTGGAGGTAGTTTGAAGTTTTTAAGGTAATTTTCACTCACTAACAGCATATTTAACACAGTAAACACAACGTAGATTGGCATTTTTATGTGACTGAGTTACTGTACCACCTTAACTCACTGCTTCCCTTTTTCATCAAGGCCAAAAAAACCCTCTTAAAGCCCTCTTTAATTCTTTCTCTGTGCCATTTGTTCACATGCTGTATGACCCTATGCATTCAAAACCTCCTGTATTTACCAGTTAAAATGCAAACGTGTCTCTCTGGGAATAATAGCCCCAAAAGAGCTAACTGGGAGCATAGACAGCCTGCGGCTCTCAAGAGCTTTCCCCACAGCGTTGAGAGCAGAGCCAGGTGAGAGTTTCCTCCCAGGTGTCCCTCTGCTTTGCTGTTGTCCAGACTTAGCGGGCGGCATACAGCTCCCACCACCCGTCTGACTCATGGCCACTTTCCACAGGGCGACTGTTCCTCATGTAGCCAATAAAACCCGCTGCTGACGAGGGAGGAATGAGAGTGTCCAGCACCAGTGGCTGCAGCGACACCGGGGAATTTGACTCCATGAGGACCCAATTAAACCAGGGAGGGCCTCTCTGAAGGAATAATAACAATGATAAATGCATCTCTGTGGCAGGCTTAAAAGAAGCAGGGACAACTGTTTTATTTTGCTGGCCTGTCTTGACACAATTTACTACAAGCTTCTGTTTTTTGCAAGATGAGGAGGTTGAAAACTCACCTTGTCACAGCTTTTTCTCTTAGTGTCATCCTCTAAACATTTTGATGACTTTATGCAACTTAAAACCTTATCTGCATGTGCTTTTCATTGGCTCAGAAGGTAGTTACTCTTCCGAACATACAAGTAATGTGTGCATGTTTATCTGTTTGTGTTTGGAGTTTCACAACCGGCACTAATGATTATGGTGATATTAAAAATCAGATATTGTGTCAATAATACAGCGCCTCTTAAATGATCTGTTTGTTTCTGTTCTGATTTTGTCAAAGTAGGTGGCGGTGATGCTGCTTAATGCTGGTTGATGCCTGCTATTAAACAGTTACCAATCGTGGTTAATAATTAATTGTTACAATTATTTAAAAGGTAAAATTATCGAACATTTTCCCATTCCAGCTTTTCAAATGTCAATGTTTTCTGTGTTTGTATTTTCTGTGCTTCTTGATTAAGCTATATAGCTAAACAATTTGGGGTGTTTGTCAGACAAAACAAACAATTTAGAGATGTTAATTTAACATTTAAAAAAAATCAATAATGCAATTAAAAACAACAACTTAGATCCCCTTTCAGTTTCTTGAAAAGCAGGGTATTTTTTTCAAGCTGTAATATGAAATTGAAAATGTTCTATTTTTTTTTTTTTTAAACTTTTTGTTTTGAAAATGATAAGCAGCCACTTGAGCCTTAAAGTGTATTTTACTCTGTCAGGTGGTAATTCAGAGAAAAACTACTTTAATTAGATAACAGGCCTCAGTATTTCAGATTTGCACTTTGCCAGCAGTTTGTCAATTACTGCTTGTGGTTTCATACTGCCAGTCAGTCTTTGTCTGGGCACTCGAGCCTCCTCCTCACCACGCTGCAGAGCCATGTTATTGTACTTAAACAAATCAATTCTGTTGCAGTTGAGCTTTTTTTTCCTCCATCCCTCGTCATTATGAACTGTTTGCAGTGCAGAGCACATTGATTTTTCACAGCCCTGGAAAAGCTGTTGATGAATAGCACAGAGGTACTATCTGGGGAGAATCTGGCTTTAGAAAGGAGGCACCCGGCGTCAACTCCCTCCTCCTCCTCCTCTCCTGAACCCATTGAGCCTCCAGCGATCCACCACTTTCTTATTTCAGAGAGCGGCACTTCCAACAGGGCCGAAATGCTGCCTGAAAGATCCTCCAATGATTTAAAAAAAGGGGGATTTAAAAAAAAAACTGTGCTAGTGCACGAGGGACTGCTTCTCCCGCTGAAAGTGAAAATTCACCTTGTGGTTAGATGGTCTTTATATACAGAGCACAGCCTTGTCCTGTCAACCTGAGCACTATGGAGTTCAGATCGGAAATACATGCAGACACCTGATGAGAATTATACTCCAAGGATACAAATAGACTTTAAGATAGGGGGATAAAGGTGGGAATAAAGGCATTTGTCACATACTTACTGTGCACTGTACACTCCCGTATAGGCCTACTGTAGATTCCTAAAGCCAGAGCAAACACCCTCTGTTTTTTTTTTTTAATTAATTCTCTTCTTCTACAATCTCAACCAACCTAAAATTTCAAAGTTCAGGCTATGAGGAGTGGAGCTTGTCAGTGCCGTCAAACTGTTAAGTGGTGCGCTCTTTGAACAAAGGAAAAAGTGTAAGGGAAAAAATTGTCATTACAAGAACAAAGACAAAGGCAGAAATTTTATTATACTTTCTAAGAACTCTGCTGCTTTAAAAAGCTCAAAACCACCTTAACTGGGACCCTTTATTCAAAGAGGGGTCTAGGAATTTAGCTGACATTAAAATCACCCTTTTATGAAGACCAATATCTCTTTGTACATTCAAAATTTATTTTTCTCTCCCCATTTAAGGTCTTATGGCACCGACAAAATAAAGTTACAACACTCAGTCTCAGCAACTCATTATAGCTTTGGTATTATTGTAAATGTAAATATTCAAGTGTTTTTTTCTGTCAGATGGCTGCAGACAGAGGCACGTGTGATTTATGGAACAATAAGCCACACTGTGCATATTATGCTAGTAATTACAGCTACTCACAATGATTAATTCACTAAGGAAAATCAAGTCTCTGTGTTTAGTTGGTTAGGCGAACATAGATAAGACATGATTATTAACTGTGAGATAAATCTAATTTTCTCTTTATTTCAAACCATTATTTAAGCCCTCCATAATATTCAGGGTTTTTGTATTAAGTTCCTAACTGGCCTTTATTTAATGGTTTTATGAACTTCACCATTAACTAACGCAGTCATTTCCAAGGCTCTTTATGTCACTGGGCATATGTGCACGAGCTCTGCAAGCCCAAGCTAAGTGCAAAGTTACAGTGAAGGCCTCTCTTAATAGGCTTATCTGTCAATCGGGAGTGAATTGTGAATGTGCCACGGCAGTGAACCCACTCTGTGCTGGATGTTTATGATATCATACAGATCATGTGAAGTATCGGTTGCTCTTTTGATTCGTCCTTCATGTGCACAAGAGCGTGAAGGAGCTTATCTGTGCAGGGAAGATGTGTTTAACGTCAAGGAAGGTGCAGATGGAAGCAACTTGGTGCCCAGGCAAAGCTGTGAAAAGCAAAATCATTGATTGATCTTGATTTTCAGGCAAAAAAATAAAATGAAATACATGCAAATGTAATAATTCAGAGTTTGGAGATTGCAGCGCTGATTGATGTGTTTTCTTTTTTTCCCCCTCTGGTTTCCCTCAGAAGACGTGAGGTGCTGAAGTGTTTCTCCTCCTGGTGTGTGAATGGGTGGGGGGGTCCTCCGTGGTGCAAAATTAAGGATTGAAGTCAACGCAGGTGAGTCATTTTGTTTCTGTTTCATGTATGTGGTGGGACCTGCAGAACCCAGCAGGTGTCAGGGCTTCAATTTGTTTTAAGTTATGTGCACAAATTTGAAAAGTACCAGTAGGTATCAGTTGTTGTGGCTGATCAGTTACTGAGGAGCACCCAGCATGTTCGTGGCAGACTAGCAGCTTTAGCTTTGAGGTGCTAGTGAATTCACTGCCTTATGCTAATATTGTTAGATACTCTAGTTCTTTTATTTGTCTATTTAATAAAGCTGTAGCGGGACATTTGGCTGCTATCAGTTGTGCTCATATCCTTACCATTGCTTGTCCTACACTTGCTATTTAAGCTTTTCAAAATGAATTTACTCTATTTACATCAGGTCAAACTTAAACTGAATTTTGACATTTAAGTTTGATTCTTTTGATCGATAGCAACAGTACACAGTGTTGATATTTGAGGAGATGAAGCTGGAGGGTCCATGACAGAGGAGGCCCTCATAAAGTTATACTTGTGCTAAACAATCCTTTTGTACTTGATTCTCCTTTGCCACCAACAACGCAAATGGTGCCCCATTAGCAACAAGGCTAATGAGCTAGTTGGTGAGTTAGCTAGGTCTGAAAGCATCCGTAACTCTTTTTACAATACTAAGAACAAAAGGCCCATGGTAGTAAATGGGACAGCTAAGATAAAATAACAAGTAGCCTAACTTACAGAGCTATTGTGGCTGACTAGCACTCCTAGCTCCTTGCTTGTTGTCATGTTAGCCAGTGCTTGCTAGCTACAGAAGTTAACAACTAGTGTTGAGGGTAGTTACCGCAAACTCTAGCATCTGTTACTCATGAGAGGTTCTGTAAGTGTGAGAGCAGCTTTTAGGCCATTTGTGTGCAGTAAGAGAGTCATTTAAGAGCACAAATTAACTATCAGTGTGCACAAATTATATCTTTTTATATCTTTTTTTTATATCTTTATATCTTTTAGTCAAATACCCGAGATTTTCTGGGCTCTGCTGGAACCTTCTTTTTAATCTGAGATGTCGCTTTGTCTGAAATATTTCTGGAAAAGATGTTATGTCACGACTGGAATGGAACAAATACTGTTACTGGAAACAGATATGTATCTGGCGGCCCCATCACCACAGTGATTTAACAACTACAACCTTGTTTGCTCGGACATGCTCTGTCCACCACTGTGCCGGAGTATCTTTGGTAAACATTTAATAGCAGCAGTTTGTGTGTGGCCAGCCTCTGCTCACCTCACGGAGCATGTTGATTTTATTAGGAACTCCTGGGGGGCTGCTGAGTGCTGAGATGTTGCGCCTGTTTGTTGCCGACATCCAAGTTCAATCTAACAAATATCAAACAAGGTCATGATTATCCTCTTTATCAACAAGCCGAGGTTCATCCTTATGCAATACGTATCTCAGGGTACATTCCACTAAAAGGGAGAATTATGTTGTGGAAAGCGAATGTAATTGGTTCGTCCACTGTATTATACAATACAGCTATGGCTTGATGGATTAGGAATTGGGACATCCAGCACACACACACACATATACAGAATGGATAAGAGTGGTTAATCTTGATTAGAGCTGTGTGAATGCTGAGAAATATGGTGCCCTGACAAACATCTGCCTGCCACACAGCTGAGTGGGATAAACCAAAGTGATTATTGTGGAAATGTCAGGCGAGGTAGACAGCGAGAGCAAGTAAAAACGAGGGAGGGAATATCACATGAACAAGGGGCATGACATGAGTGCTTCACAGTCAGTTCTATCTTTCACTCTTTCACCCTCTCTGCGGCAGATTTTTTCATTCCCACTGTCGATGTCAGGTCACTTTTGTGGAGGGAAATTCTAGCTGGGTTTGATAGAAAGGCTGTAATGAAAATAAATTGCAAGTCTTTACTGTTGTGTTTAAGAATAGGGATCTATAAGGTTGATTGCCAAACGCAATCTCTAGCAGTTAAAAGTAGATTTTTTCATTGATAAAGCCTAATTTATTTTTTCAATTATTTGTTTAGTCTATAAAGTGATGTTGATCACAGGTATGTAGAATACGATGTGACATTTTTTAAATGCTAGTTTGGTCCAACTAGAAATCTGGAAGCAATAGGCTTCAGGAACATAAAACAGAAAGAAACAGTTTACATTGAGAAACAGGGACCAATGAAAGCCTGGCAATTTGTTTTCTAAACAAATGACTAAATTTTTGGTTTTTTCTGTCAATCGACTAATCAGGCATTCGAGTAGTTCTTTTAGCACCAAACAGTCCTGGAACCCAGTTTCACATCAGTTGGTTGATATCTGAAGGTTGCCAGGGTTTGTCTTTTGTCTCTGTTGAACCTTAATGAATAATTGCTTTCTTCTGTGAAATGTAAAAGGGGTGTAGACATTCTGTTAACCTCGCTAGAGGAAGAAAAAGAGGGCAGGGAAAAAAAAATCCCCTTCCTGTCAGTGGTCTCTCTTTCTCTCTGTTCTTGTGAGATCTGGAACTGATAAGTGTGAGGCCTCTGGTAACTGAACAGGAAGGATAGAGGGCCTGGCCTCAGAGCCCCTGCCTCCACACACATGTCCACCTCCCCTGCACGAGCAAACAAAGAGATCAGAGCTGCCACTTCACTTCAACTTTCAAAACATTTAAGCCTATTAGAAGGATTATCATTACTTGTTGGAGTGAACTCTTGTTCTGAAGAGATATCTGTTGAATATAATAAGAGGGAGGCGTTTTGATGAAATAGACCTCGGCCAAATTAATGCTTGGCGGCGGCTTCACACCCAGGCACAATCACAACACCCTTGTGCTACTGACCAGTGTTAAGTCAAGTGGAAGTACTTTATTAAAACAAGCACATGGCAGAGCAGTGAGAGTGTAACATTCAGCCCTAACACCAAGAGGTCTGACTGACAAGCTGTTCAACTGATAACCGTGATGGGGCTGCTCTAGTGTCTATACATAGTTGTTTCCTGAAGCAGGTGCTTTAAGGGGGAGAAACCACAAGCAAAATGCAATGTGAAAGGAACTTTCACTCCACAAAATGTTTGTGAAATGTGTGAATGAGCTGTGAGTTGGAAAGATCAGTTTTGTGAGTGAACTCAGAAAAACAAAAGAAGTTGTCGCGAGCAACTTTGGAGAAGTTGTCGTGCCAAGAGAACAGACAGGACAACATTTGTGAAGTATTTGCTGCATGAAAACAGAAATTACAGACAGGCTATCTGTCACATCAGGGTTATAAACAACACACTGGCCAAAGTTAAGGGAAGATAAAACCACCTGGAAAAGAAAAAAGACTATCTGTTATCTTAGTAATGATTATCTTCAAGGGCAAGACTTCTAGGATTGTTTAAAATGCACAGATAACGAGTTAAAAACAGTGGGGAAAAAAGCACTGTTCAGCTGTCCATCCCTGTTGTTTTGCAATTTCAGTCACATAATTTTTATGTAAACTGGGTGCTTTTTAAGCACTCTTCATAAAAATGTCTTACATTAATTTGCATAATTCAGCTTCAATCCTGCTCTGTGTCATTGCTTTTGCATCATTTTGTCATTGCTGTTTGTTAACGTGGTCCGAACAATCTGAATAAGTACTATAAAAAAATTTTTTATGGTACTTTTACCTCACATTTCCGGAGCATTTGTTCTCCGCTGGTGCATTTTATTCCTGTAGATAACAGATCAATCACACATGATATAACATGATGCCAGGATTTTAGATGGAAAATGTTCAGTTCCCATGGATACAGTACAAAAGTATTGTACTTCCTCTAATATCCAAAAGAAAGGCCCCTTTTACGAGACTCTTACACTGTTTCACAAACAGTAGTTTCAGAAATTTAAGTGTAGCGCAGCCACAAATCACTTTGCGTTTCTGTGCACATTCCCCCAAACTTCTCGCTCCGCTTGTTACCAGCAGCTGGATGTAACAAAATTAAAATTCAGCTTGTGAGAGTGTCCAAAACATTTGGGGAAATGCAGAAACCCACTTAAACAGATAATAATCATGCGACTTGTGTGAAAGTGGCTGCAGCTGAAAGTAAACACGAAGCACGTTGTCACGACAAAAACCATGTGGAATGAACTGACTGTGTCTTAATAGTGAACAGTAATTAAAGATTTTACTCGAAGTTTTTGTGTCATCATGACAGAGATGATGCAGACTTTTGATTCAAAGGTTAAACAGATGAGTGTAAAGAGGATTTTCCTGGCATTGCTGTGTGTAACAGGGCATGACTAGATATAACTGGGGCCAGGTTGCCTTCTCACAACATCCTTGAGATCTCTCTATCGTCTAATCTAGATGGTTTTTCCTCTGTACTTTACGCTTATATGGAATTTCCATCTGATCCCATCTTGTTCTCTTCACAATACCTTCACTCGAAAAGCAACTTTGGGAATCTTGTGCATATCTATGTGAGGGCTCAGTCTGTGGAGGAGATGTTCCAGGATGGTATCCTTACCATGAAAAAGTGTGAGATAACGTTCCTGGGTGACAGCTGAATTATTAGCCCATTAGTCACTGGGGGGAGAAAGAGGTGGATGTACATGGCATCCGTCAGCAAAGCGCCTCTTTTTTTTTTCTTTTTTCTTTTTTCTTTTTGCAAATAGCTTCCCCTAAATGCTGCCCAGGATTCTTGTAAGTCTCCCCAACTGATGTAGGAGCTGGGGGGCCGGGGTCAGGGAGCAGAGCTGGAGCCTTCCTGGTGCTCCTCTGCTGCTGATGACCCGGCTGCCTGTCGTAGGAACAGAGCAGCACAACACAGAGGCAGAACTCAGTGTACTAGACTAAAAATAGATGTGGCGTCAACCCTGCTTTCCCATAGACACTTTCAAATGTAGATGCACGCGCTTATGCCTCTGCATGCACCCTATACCGGTGTGGGCGCACATCTTCTGGGGTGATCGTAACCACTAGTGTTAGTCAGCGACATGCCAGAACATGCTTGATTGACAGGGTGACAAGAGGGGTACAAAGTGTCTGTGTGTTCGGCACAGATGTTCTCTGCAGCCCGCTCAGACGGTCTGAGTTGACGTACAGCAGGAGGAAGCCATTAAGCAGCACTTGGCTCCAAGATGAACTTCCCTACTGCTCTGTGACCCTGTTGAATCTCTGAGCCTTTTTTACATCTCACGTGTCATCGTACGAGCTATCTGCCTGGCTCTTCTAAAATGAAAAAAATTGAAGAGTGGCGAGTAAATGTAGTAGCGCTTGCTGCCTTTTTTGATGCGAAATGAAACCCGATATCCCTTTGACATGCCTTCCACGGATAACTTGTCAATTTCCAGCTAATGATGAATAGCCTGAATGAGCTACGCTTCACAAGCCAACAAATTAATTAATGGCATGGCATAATATGTTTTAAGAACACTTGGCATTGAGATGCTGTTGGCTTCTGAATGGTTTACCTTGATGCTGCGTCTTGAATTACAACCATTAACAAGCCTTTCTTCTGGCTCACACTGCATATTATTGTGGCTCCTTGTCAGTGAAAGCTGCCACTGTGGTCTCATGAGCTCGGTACATTCTTGCTGGAGAAAATAACCCAGCAAGCTTGACTTGACTCCGCGCGGCCTTTTCTGAATGTTCTATTTGTTATACGCCTGTTTAAGGCTGATGAAATGATGATAGTGGCAGCATGGCAGGGCCTTGAATTAGGGCATCAGCTGATCTGACTGCCATTCAAGCAGTCCAGTTTTAACGTTTAAGCATTTACAGCTGGAGGACAAATATAAATCCAGATCTGTAGATGCCTCCCAAGTATTTGTATGGCTTTGTGTTGCATTATACCTCTCCCCCACTGTATTTCTGAGGAAAA
>JAQLOL010000014.1:8692759-8707501 GCA_029783665.1 Naso thynnoides
CTTGTTCCTTACTCCATTTGTTTGACATTTATTTTCAGCTTTCAGCTTTTTAACAGTACCATTCAACAGTATAAAAAATACTTCTATACAAACACTTCAAACACTCAAATCTAGAGCTTCCCTTTTTGCTAATTTTTAGCTGCCCAGTCTACAATTTTACTGTTTGAATCTCTGCCACTGCTTCATTGTGTCCTTTTTGGCCACAGCAGGCAGCTGCTTTCAACAACAAGGCTCTAAAAGCCAAAAAAAGAGGAAAAAGTACACTTATTTCTCAGCACCAAGACACAGGCAGACACAGTTAAAAGCTAGCCTTACTGTTGGACATATAGCATTACACACCTAAAGATATTTTCCTCGGGAGCTGGTACGAAAGGAGTGTAGAAATTGTTTCTGCTCCTCTAAAGTGGCCAAAAAGATCTGTAGATGCAAAATTAAATAACATCATTTTATCACTTTTGTCTTTGTGTAAAGTAGCCAGAAGGTGGTTAGGTTAATTTAGCGTACCAAATCAAAGCAGGGTAAAACGGCTAGCCTCTCAGTAGTTAAAAACCACACCCACTCATGCCTCTGAATCGTTTTGGTTTGTTTGTTTATTTCATGCATAAACTGAAAACTATAGAGGTGCTGTTTCAAGGAGATCGTAGCTGTTGCTGGTCTCTCTGCTAGGCTTATTTCCTCAGATTGATATAAGAGTGTATCAGTTTTCTTATCCAACTCTTGGGAGGAATGAAAGTAAATAGGCAAAGTATTCCTATAAAGTTAGGTTCAAATATTTGAAAGCTTGAGTAGAATCTTTGCCTGTCAAACATAATAATTCAGTACTTTTTGTGATCCACCAGCTCTTGGATATTCAAGAAAAGCAGATCTCTTTTTTTTAGTATTACAGATATGCAGCGCTTTGTCATGCTGAAAAATGTGAAATTAAGATCTTATTTTGCTGGTTCCTTCAAACGTTTGATATAAAATATGGTGTATATTACCAATTTATTTCTCTAAGCACAGTAGCATGATTGCGTGTCTTACAATGAAGTCAGATCTTTTCGAAAGCTCGGGAATTCATGGCAGACGGGCTGATAGTCATCAATTTCAGACTTGTTTGGCAATTTTGGGGATCAAAGGCGATGATGAGGATGATGATACTGACGCTAATCCCACTGAAGGGGATGATTGAGTCATCAAGGCAAAACAGCTGTCTTATGTGCCGCCTCTCCCCCCGCTAATGGCTTATGATGACGATAGCAGAGTGTAAGTGAGTGCAATTGACGGCGGAGTTTGAGCTTCCTCTGGGAGGCGGGAGAAAGGCTGAATCCAAGCAGAAGGAAGCAGGCAGCAGGGTGGCCATGAAACATTCATGCACCTGGGGACTCTTTGCATAAGGAGAGCAAGCTGAGAGCAGTGCAGTAATGAAGTAAAGAGCAGAGGACTTTTAATGGCTCTGTTTGTCCTTTTTATGAGATTAGCTTTAGTCTTGCTTCTTTTATGAATTGCGTTAAAAGCCTAATCGCATACGGTGATTTAGTGGTTTGTACTTGCACAAAAGGTACCTCCTGCCGCAACGCAGGGCAGAAAATATTATTTACATTTGCAATAATCTAATTGTGGTTAGCCAGGAGATAATTGGTGCCACAGGTGCGTGGCTGGTTATAGCTCGAAGCTGGACAGCAGAAGTTGAGTTATTCCCAGCCCCTGGACTGTTGACATGACAACGGAGCACCAAATGTGGACATCTACAGTTGTGCCGGTGGAACAGTTGTCCCTCCCAAACTCATCTGCGAGCTCGTGGAGGGACAGAAAAGGCAAGAGGAGGAGCAGAGGAATGGCAAGATGAAGAGCAGACGAAGACGGGAGAAGTAATATTTAGACAGCTGCACGCGTAGTAACGTGTATCACTGTCAGTGGAAGGGGGGCTAGAAGTAGAAGGATATTTCAGTGTCCTCAGCTAGGCCACAGACAAGCTGCAGTATTGATGTCACTGCATGCCCTCCCGGCAGTAAATCACAAGTTGCAGGCATCTATAGATTTACGAACACCTGCTACCTCTGTGCCTATATCATAGCAGTGTGTTGTCTGTTGTGCACTGAGTAAAATGTGACAAGAAGTTCAAACATGTTTTTGCGTTAATCCATTGGAGAAACCAGTTTGAGAGCTCACTGTCAGTGTCTCTGTCCCCTGCCACGACTGGCGAGACGCCGTACAGTAACGGCGGTTGTGTAAGACAACAGGGTCACATGTCTGTGGTCCTGTGCTAGACTGGCCCTGTGCCTTGAGGTGGTGGATGGCAGCTGACTGCTCTGATTCACTGGGAACTCGACTTGTGTGCTGTGTGCCTCACAATGGACTGACTCATAGGGAGTCGACGCCGAGCTTGTTCAGTGTCCATCTCTCAGCCGTTTTACTGGAACTTTCTGTTTGACTCCTTTGTTGCCTCTGTGTTTTGATTGAGACAGTGGTCTGTTCTTATGACTGTGTACTTTTTTTCATCCCAGTGGGAATGGTCAGTTTCCCACCCTTCCCTCCTTGCACTGTGCTTCTTCTTACTGCGTTGGAGAGGATGTGGACTGTCAGTTGTCACAAGCAGCTTTTTTTCACCTGACATGGAGGTGTTTTACCGGAAGAGTAAACGTGCGCCCAGATTAAACACCCTGCCCCTTTCATCTGTAGGATTTTCTAATCCTCACTTGAGTCCAGTGAAGACTCCTAGTTGTGTTTGCGCATTTAAAGTGAACATAGTCAAACCAACACTGTCTTAAGGGACTACACTAGTCTATTTTTGACTTCTCACCATAAGCAGAGATTGCCCCCGTCTTCTACAAACGTTAGGGTTAGGGTTAGGGTTAAACGTTAAAATTTGATCATGTGTATACTTTAGCAGATCTCAGACTGCATTTTTAAACATCTTTGACTGCCACTCATGTTGAAACAGGGTACAAAAACACATTAGGACATGTGAAAGTTGAAGGTATAGGTAATTTACACATCTAAAGAGAACGTCTGCGTATATTTGATCTTAAATTGCTAAGGGAGAGAGAGAGGGGAGCTGGGAGCTGTTGAGACAAAAGTTATTTTGCCTGGAAAAATAGTTCCCACGAGTGCTACCGTTCTGACTTCCTCTAATATTTGGGTAAAGAAGGACTTTGACACAGACGTTCTTTTTCGATGAACATGTCTCACATTTTCAGACACTTTCTGTAACATTTATTGAATATGGACTAAATGTAAACAAACACGATACCTCATAGATAAAGCTATTTTGGAAAAATGTGTAGGGTTAATGTAATCTATGTGGCCAGTGCTGTAAGTGGGCCGGTATGCAGTACCTCCTTCAGTACCACTTCTAGATTTTACCCTCTGGTGTACTGGGACCTTTCACAAGCTCCAAGTACTCTTTCCTGTCCTCTCTGTATCAGAGTGTCTCTTGGCGATTCATCACATTAGGGCACACTTCTATGTGACACCCACCTCTTTCTTTTCACACGGACTATGTGATGTGCACTTGTTTGTTCTCGCAGACGTAGGACATCTTATTAACGCTAAATCCATGTGCTAATTCCGCTGCGCATTTGCTCCGTGGTCTGTCCTCTGTCAACACCTACCAGCTGCGTTTCAGAGCGAGTCACAACAATGTTGGTTAAACAGGGAAAAGCAAAGGAATAAAGAATAGACAGTAATGTTGGCATAGGAACGCGAACCAGAAAGGATTTTAATGATGACCCACAGCTCTCTGACTGTAAAATATAAATGCACAAATACCGAGGCAGAAAACTAAAAGTAGACCTTGTTTGTTTAATAAAATTAATTTTGTGAATATCAGCAGTATCTTCTTGTATCTTTTATGCGCTGTAAAAATTTAGAAGGTAGATTATTACTTAATGATTTGCTGATACCAGCCATCCGATTCACATGCCAACAGGTGAGTAAGGGGAGTACCGGCACTTATTTTTTTCCACTTAAAGGACTGTATGTGGCTGATGTTGACTACGGACATTAATATGTAGTGACACTGGTATGGTCATTTTAATAAAATATCCATACATTTGAAAGATTAGCCTAATATATGCCAAAACACTGGCAAAGCATTTGTACTGTGAGAGTTGCAAGATTTGTTCATATAAACAAGTCAGCATTCACTTAAACTTCATTTTATATCACATTTTCAAACATGTCAAAACAGAGTCAATAAGGAATTAATAGCAACCCTTACAGACTCTCTGTAAAGCCACCGCTCATTGTGTGACAGCTCACAATTAACCCACAGTAAAGCGACACGTTTTTCCCCTTCTGTTTTCCAGGTAGTCAGCAGTCAGAAGTACCGCCTGCCATCGCAGCAAGCGTTGGAAATATTTGTCACTGCAAATAGAGCTCAAAGAAATGCTGACATGTCTCAGCCCCCCAACACAGTCTGAGGCTCAAATCGAATCCGAGCAACCGAATTAAAATCAGAAAGCCAGTAAGCTCACTGAACTTTAAGACATTTCCTGCAGTGTGGTGCACACGATTTCAAAAAGTCAGTGCTGATTGTGTAACGCACTGCCAGGCATCTTTTTTTCCCTGCAAATTGTCCTGCAATTTCAAAATTTATAAGACATGAGGATAATGATAGAACTATTTGCTCTTTCATCTCTTTATTTTTCATGACTGCTTCCCTGCATCCTTTTGAAACTGTTTTCTATTCAGCCACGTGTGCACCGCCGAGTACCCAGTTGTCTTTGTGCTCTTTAATAAACCGTTATGCTGGCAACAGCGTTCAGGACATCAACTCTTTACCTGTGGTCACTCTCAGTCCCCCATCGCATAATAACAAGTGCAACATCCGCTCAGCAGCCACTAATTGCTGCCGCATATTAGAGCGAGGTCTCTTAAGACACTGACCTTGCTTTAGCCAATCATAACAGAGCGTGTTACCAGGTTGCGCTCTGATCAGAAGAGCAGCCACAGCACTGACAGGAGGAATTAATTATTCAGACTGGCGGACACCACGTTTAATGACATTTATAATGGCATCTTTGTGAGAGATTAATGGTGATGTGAGATATCAAAGCAGAAAATGCCCAAAAGTCCAGCCAGCCATCTCTTTGCATGCCAGGTACAAGCACAAATGAAACGATGAGTGTGAGAATATTATCCAGACTTTTTGCTCTGATGTTCATCACTCAGGGTCTCACACGTCTACACGGCGTGCCTCTCATTCTGTGCAATCTAAACATTTTGCCTCAAACTGGCATGCATGAGCCTATAGTAATGAGATTTGCTTAAATATTTATCATGCGAGGAAATGAAGAGGTAAGAGATTAAAGGCTTTTTGCACAATATTTACATTTTTTGCCACCACTGTTTAGCTTCTACAGCTCGAGAAAAAGGCTGAGGTCTATAATGATCTGTAGTCGGGTTTCCACTGACCTTTCAGGAAACACGACAGCGCTCAGATGGACTGAAAACATGTTCATGTAGTTAGAAAAGGGAAACTTTTTGCCTCGGTGTTCTCTTGCTCATGGATAGTCTCACATAACCAGCTCTTTCTCCACAGCACTGATAGACCCCTCAGAACAGCAGGCTTCTGGTTCTGGCTGTGGTTTGGTTCGGGATTCTTTGACGAGGGTGTTATCTAGTGAACCAGCCTGCGTTCATACCAGTTTAAGTGGAACCAATGATGCTTCATCAACCAAGGGTGCTGCTTAATGGCCAAGGCGTGCAGAAGTTAACATAGCTGTTGAAAAACCAAAGAAGAAGACAACAAGAACAGGGCCAATAATGGCAGATCAGATTTATTACCTGCAAACATTGGTGCTGTCATTACAGTTATTTTAGTTTTTCAACAACCTTCTTCCTTCTGCTTAATGTCTATATTAATGGTGGATTGCAACTAACGTGTATAGGTGTTTGACGCCACCTACTGTACTGGAGTGTAGGAGTGGATTAGCCTCAGGGCTTCCGTCTTCCTTCTTGGCCGCCTTAAATAAATGAAATGCCTTCTGATGTTGTCAGAGTTTGCAAGGAATGCCCAATCTTTCTTGCTTCCCAATCGGAACCATTGTTTCAGGTGCCGAACCTTTTTATTTTCAGTCTGAACACTCTGGCCAGTTTAAAATTTTGTTTGGAAACCAGAACCAGTACGGTTCCTTTCTGGTCTGAAAAGCCTATGTGTCAGTGTTGGAGAAGGGTCTGGCTGTACAGTTATCGATCTGCTATTGGGAAATATACTTCTTTGAACTAATCACAATCATTTTGGGTGGTGCAAAGCCCAGGATGTAGTGAAAAGAATTTGGAAAATCGTAACGTGCACAGAGCAGAAGGGGAAGAGAGTGCTGACTGATAAAGCTGACCAATGACAGACTTAATCCCACTGCATCAGACCAGACAAATGTTGAAAAAAATAGTCCAATTATTATTTAGCTGACATTTTTTTTGTTGTAACATTAATATTAATAGTTTATGTGCTTGTATTTTTATTTTATTTTATTTTATTTTTTTACTTATTAGGCACAAGGGAAATAAGTCCAAACTGGGGTCCAAACAAGCTTGAAAAAACCATAAAAAAATATTTTGACTTTACAAAATTTAAAACTAAGCCAAAGTTTTGGTTAACTATGTTCCCTTTAACTTTTTAGAATATTATACATACAGTCTGTACAAATACAGATGTATTGATATATAAGTGGCATATACAGTAGTATGTTAGTAAATAAAATCTGTCTTGCACCGTAGCTCTCACAGGTTTCGTGTGTTGTGCTTAGCAGCAGGAAGGTAACTGACTCTGGTTGTGTCAGCATTATTCTAAAGCATTGATAGCAGGGAACCAATGGAGGCTACTTATATCGGATTGCTACATGGACACAAACTGAGAGTCATCATGCAAATTAGTGGGATGGTTGTTCGCTTTTCAAAACAAAAGTTTTCAATGGACAAAAGCAGCCAAACCGAACCAAACCACCAGCGACAGGTCAGATTCAGATGTTGAGTTTTGCTTTGATATTCCTCCAGTTCTTATCGCAACCCACGAGCAAACATGCAAACAATCTGGCCTGTGTGTTTCCAGTCACATGGGCCTGAAGTGCTGCAGAGGCAGCGTGTCTGTCCTGGTATTTCCTGAGGCTTCATAAACATACATACACACACACTCTCTCTCTCTCTCTCTCTCTCTCTCTCTCTCTCTTTATCTTTCTTTCTTTCTCACACTGTCACACACACACAAACAGGAGGCTTTATTTGACAGTCAATAATAAAAGAATAATCCATTTTATTTGTATAACACAGCAAGTGTTTTACAGGGCAATTGCAAAGTAAAAGCTGCTACCATTAACAGAAACCAGATGAAAAAATAAGGCATAATAATACAGCTTCTGTTAGTCTGTAACTCTTTGTTATTGTTACAGTCTTGGCCAAGGAAGTGAGGGAAGAATAAAAAAGTAGTGAAAAATTGTGTAAAATTTAGGGAGTCATAAATGGAAGTTTATAAGGTCAGATGTTCACAAAAACATTACTAAATAATTCCACTTGTATATATCCATACATTTTAAAGTTTATCAGATGCCAGAAGCTGAGCTTGCATGTCGCTCTTTTTTCAAAATAAGGCTCACAAATCATACAGTAAATATGCTGCTGTTGTAAGTGGAATAACTGTGTAAATCTGCCTCCAGCTTGTGGTTACTCCAGAATAGAAAAGAAAAACAGAAGGAAGTGTGACTTCATTTTGCACTTCTCCTTTTCTCATCTTCTCATGAAGAAATATGTTCACAATAGATGAAGGCTTAAACTAAAGCAGCTAGCTCCAATAGAGAAAGCTCCAGCTATACAACAATAGAATGCAGTTTAATTAACTTCTCATGCGTTTTGCTCACAAAAAAAGCATATTTTTGTAATTACACCATCATCACCAAGGCCGTTAATGGATGTTGTCTATGTGCGAGTGTAATTATTGCACTGGACTTGGCCAAAGGACAGTTACGCATTAAATCATTATTGGATTCAACCAGTTGAAATGTACGTGTGTGCACTGGTTCATCTCATTGATTTGGAGTGTTAAAGTGCAGGGTTCAATGAATACTCCAATCAAAACCTTGCAGGCTGCCACTAAATGGTAAAGAATGATTCAATGTGTCCCTGCCTTTTTTTCAAGCTCACCGCTTTAAGTGGATTCTTTTATGTGTCAGCTTTGTGCTGTAGTCTGCGGAGGGAGTTAAGGTGAAAACTGTAAAGAGAAATGTTTGGATTTAAAGCTGTTAAATGGAATAAAAATAAAAAAGTCTGGAATCACAAGCCCACATTTCAACCTCTGAAATGCCACACATAGAAATGGAGATGTGTGTCAAAATATGTAACAGCCCCAGGCTTCATTTTGATGGTTCAGCAGGCCAAGATACATACCACATACCTGCCATTATGTGGATGTTTTTATTCATCTTGCAGGATGTATCTATCGGTTGTCATCGCTCTCTGAGAAGTGAAACAAAAAACATTAAAACGACATCATTTCTTTGATCGCCCACTTGAGCGTTTTTACCCTTACCTTTAGCTGCCATGCAGTTAGTTCTGGTTTCCAGATACCTGTCAGCTTCATTCAATGGATGCAAATGCATTTTATTTGAAAAATTTCAATAAAATTCAACAGCATGATATTTGTTACCCACATCAAGCTTTGTGGCTGCCAGTATTTCCAAGGCATCCTCATTTATCCTAACCCTAAGCAAATAAGATCACAATTGTCTGTGTGTGTTTTAATGAGTTTTCTTGTTTTTTCAACCACTCTGCTGTCATTGAGTTGCATTGTGGGTGATGTAGGCACCAGGTTTTGACAATTAAGAAGAATACATGGAATAAAAAAGACACTATCTCTGGTTCTGCCGTGTCGATTTTGATCGTTTCTCTTACACTCTGTTCATCATGAGTCTGACAGTGTTATTGGAATGCAATGCTAAATTTGTGGTCTTTTAAGGTGATATAAGGCTGCAGCAGTCTGAGTAATACACAAATCAGATGAATGTATTCCGATGCCACGCTTTGTTTTTCTGTTTTCCCCCATCAAAGCAAGGAAGCACTGTCTATGAAAACACAGAGAAGATATATTAAGCTTAAAAGTCTGTTATTTTGGAAAAGTCTCACTTTATTTGTTGAGGCCTCTCAATAGCTTTGGCTAAATTGATGCCAGAAGAGAGGACTGTGGATTTTGTCCTCTTTAATGCTGGGATAGGCTGTTTATTTTTGGTGTCATTGGGCAAAAATTCGATAATAACCTTTCAGCATATTGTAAATCAGGTGGTGTGAAAAAGAACACTAGACCTCTGCAAATCTCCTAGGTTCTGTATCCAGGCTTTAGAAAATGAACACTGTGATGCACATTTTTTCGCCAATTACAGGTCATTTCAGAGAGTGCATGTTCCTATTGGCCGCTTTACAAAGGCAGATGTGCATTCCCGTCCCCTCAGCTAGTGAAAGTGAGATACAGTGAAGCACAACCCAGGAGGAAAAGTTGCTCTTCTATCTGTAGCAACAACTGCAAACATGGCAAACAACTAAAAAAAAAAAAGAGGACTGATGTATCAAGACAGTCATCTAAAAGAGTAAGCAGCAAATAAAAGAAAATGCAAGCCAGGTGAAGGCCAGGGCTACAAAGCAAAAATAGACATGGGAGGGGCTGTTTCCTTAGGAGTCTCGTGCTACAGCTAGCTTTAACTTAAACTGAAGATACGTTAGTAACTAATAATTGTTAAACTGTACATAAGGGCATCTGCGTAATGTTTTGAGAACGATTTGAAAACATGTCAACACATGATATTGTAATTTAGGGCAACCGAGCCTTTAAGATAATGGAGCCTCATATCAGGGAATGAATGCACATGTACTCCAGTGTCCTCCGTTTATTAAAACATGTCCGCTGGTCTGTCTTTGTCATCACCCTGCAGCCTGTCTGGGGCCGTTCCAAATGACAGGCGCATGTGTATGTATGGACAGCACATTTAGCCTCTCTGTCTTCTCTGCCTCATCTTGAATGTTCATACCCGTGGGTCAAACAAGATCCCATTTAAAAGATAAAGTCAGATGGTTGTGTTGGGGGAAGTTAGTATTTCCTGGTGATAGAGCTGAATGCTCTGAAAAGTCTCTCTTCATGTCTGCGCGAGTGTGTGGTGTGTGGAGCTGTGTGGTGGTGGATCTGCTTCAGGGGATGGTGGAGGCAAGTTGGGGGAGACGGAAAGGCGGTGTAGCGGGGTTGGGGGTGGGGTCTTTCTGTAAATAGCCCACCCTGCGTTGAGATCCGACATGCTGGGGCTGCGCTCTGTGCAGTCCTGACCTCACCGACCAAGCCGCCGCTCACATTTCCTCACAGTGCGGGAGCCCGTGGAAGTGTGCGCTCGCTGTTTCTCCACTTTATCCAGGTCAGATCTACTCTCACTACTAGTAAAGCACTGACGCTTGTGACCCTGATGCCCCCTCGCTGCCAGCCAGTGTCAAAGTAACACAAGCAGCTCTGCAAAGGGCCCCGGCTGCCCTTCCTGCTGTTATGAAATCACTCTGCCCTCATTTGTGTTTCTAAATATCCACGCTGTAGTACATTTTCAGATCAAAACAAAGCGCTGCCTCAGTTTGAATTCCGTATTCCTCCACATTAAACTGTTAGGAGAGAGATTGCCTCGCAGCGTATGTGCAGTGGATATATGTGTGCTTGGAAGTAGGTCATTGATTTGGAACTTGGACACTGATTATGTGCTGGCCTAGAAATGGGCTATAATCGGTGTCTCTCATACCAAAACAGCTTTTCATAAGTGGCAGTTATTTCAAGGTCAGGACAACAGTTGTCTTTCATTGCTGTACACTCATGCAGACTTTATTTATCTCCTTCTCGATTTCAGCAGATTGCTGTCTCTAGAATCTGTTCAATCTTGTGGGATTTGCTCATTTAAGGATACATTACCACCAGAAAATGAAGCCTCTGAATATCATGTTCATCTCTCTTTATAGGGACGAGAATGTGCCAAATCTTCAGGCATGCCCTGTTCTGTCCTCGATGGGGGTTTGATGTGCTCTGTGGATGCCATTTGAGCCAATAATGTAAATATTCGTGGTCTCTGAACAAGCCAAGACGTGATCTAATCTGTCTCCGCATAGTCTCCTGGAATACGTGTAAAAAGGGAGTTTTCTTCATGACCATGTGGAGTAAATCTTGTGCTCAAAGCAGGGAATTAACTGTCAGCTAGCATCATCACAACTCTCTCTCTGTGTGTGTCTCTCTCCATAGCTTGAAGGTAGCACTTTATTAGCAGTGGATTTTCCTGAAACACCCCCAGGATGAAGTCTTGATATTGTTTTGTAAATGTAACTGGATATAGATTCAGCTCTGCTTACAGTACAAGCTGATATTTCGCTTGAAGAACTAGTTGTACTCTCTTAACGGTGGTTGTGGGAGGTCAAAAGGGCATGTTTGTGTACTTCCTGTTCTTTTCCTCAGTCTTGACTTGTGTGGGTCGAGAACAAACACTGGGAGCGTGCTAGCATGAATGGAGATCTCTTGTTTTTTAAAGTGGCTGTATTCCCCGGTGTGTGCATGTGTTGTTGCAGCGTCTTTTCATAATGACACCAGGAAGAGCTCGAAAGAGCAAATCTGAGTTTGCATATCGTCTCTCTCAGGTTTGCATAAGAGCAGCGCTGCGATCACTCCTCCTCCCCTCGTCGCGTCCCACATCGAAGATCCTCAGCGTGCGCCTGTTTAAATGAGCCCTCGCCATGTTTGCATTTGTTTAGGCAGAGAAGCAGAAACCAACAAACAGGCACAGACAAAATCCTATCAAAAAATGACATCAGCCGCAACAGCTGCAGGCTGTGGCACTGGGAGGAGAGGAGGGAGAGAAAGAGGGAAAGAGAGAGAGAGAGAGAGAGAGAGAGAGAGAGAGAGAGAGAGAGAGAGAGAGGGAGGAGAACAATTGACCAGAAGCGACACGGGAAAGAGAGGTGACCTGATTGCTCAGCTGGCCAAGAGCACGGGAAGGAAGCAGCAGGAAAGGCTGGTCCCCTCAGTCTGGCCTGGCTCTCTGCTGCTTCTGGTGGGTCCCTCTGTGGCCTTCCTCTCCCCCCTCCTCCTCCTCCTCCTCCTCCTCCTCCCGTCCTCCTTCCCGCACTGCTGCCTGTCACGGCTCACTACATCGGAACAAAATGATCAGCTCTCACCTCCTCATGAACACGGGTCATCATGGTAGCCATGCAAAGGCTGGGCCCTTTGTATTAGATAGGGATCACTGATATCCAGGGTGGAGGAGGAGCCGCCGCAGCCGGCTGAAGACGTCAATATTGTTTGGGGTTTTACTGCACATACATGTAAGGGTGTTTAATTTTTATTATTTTATTTATTAGCAATGGCCCAGAGGTTACCAGTTTTGCGCCACTATTAATTTCATCTTGTCGCACTCGAGGAATTATTGAATGTGTGCGCGCGTTTATGATTCCTCTCTCCACAAGGAAGCACGTCAAGTACCTCTTTCACAGTTCCTGTAGCTCATAATGTAATTAATTCTAATCGCAATCATCATAATAGCTTTTCAGATCAAATACCCAAGAGCGGTCCTTAAAAAATAATCCATTCCTCTGAAAAACAAACACCCAAACTCTCTCTCTCCCTCTCTCTGCATTAGGCTTTGGCTTGGAGAGAAGAGCAGTCAGTTGGACTGGGGTGGGGGGACATCAGAAAACAGAAGGACCTGCACATTTGCATACCTTTTTAGCATGTGGCTGAGGGAGCCTTCATTAAATTCAACCCCCCTGTGGGGTGGGCCAAACCATCGAAGGGTATTGGGGGACGTGGGACACAAGGGCTGAGTGTGAGGGAGAGGAGGGGTCGTCTCATCTTGGAACACAGGAGGCACCATCTGAGCCAGCAGACAAACAATGTTTCCAGACACGAGAACAAGGTGGCAGCAACGGCAAAGTGTTTTTCAGCAGACCAGTGCTGTCCCTGTCTGGTCATTTAGGAGGAGGAAGGGGGGGGGGGGGGGCTGTTGGGGGTCCACGGCCAAAAACAAACATGAGAGTTAAAAAAAAAAAAGGATCTCTTTGGTGCTGAAATGATTAGCTGGCACAGCAATCAGATCAACAGCAATTCTGATAACTGTTTAAGTCACTTATCAAGCAAAAATGCCAAAAAAAGTTAGTTACAGCTTCTCAGATGTAAGGATTTGCTGTTTATCTCTTTTTATATTTTATTGTAAATTATGTATTGTGCTGATTGGCTTTAATTTTTGAAGAAAAGAAAAAAGTTAATAAACTTATTCTGAGGCAGTGATGGCACTTTTTTGAGACCCAATGTTTTGTTGCAGCCCTACAAATCAACATTAGCACTTCCTAATGTTCATGATAAATACAGTATAAGAAGGCTAATTTGTACCTGAATTGTCATCTGTGTGAAAAATCAGACTTGTCATGAACAGCCAGCTGCTGCATCATGAAATGTGCAAAGCCGTTTTGACTCTCACGCTTATTTTAATGGAGAAATTGGCTGCGTGCTTAATTTTAGATTTTAAAAAGGTCACAAATATCAGACGTTGCACTTACTTTCTATTAGCAAAGCTTGTACTTCAAGAAAACAAGCAATTTATACAATGAGAGCACAGAGATGCTTTGTGTTTGTTTGTGTGTGTGTGTGTGTGTGTGTGTGTGTGTGTGCATGTGTGTGTAATGTATCCTGGGTGAAGTGAGGTAAGCACAACAAAATCTGTAAGTATCTGTTCAAGCACGCTGAGGCTGCTTGCGGTTGTGCTGCATGTGGGAGGAGGCTGAGATAATGAACCAATGTGGTGAAGTCAGACTTCTCCCCGCCAGAGAGGGATGAGCTGTTAGCATGCTATGCTAGTAGCCTGTTAGCTTCCCTAATGTTCATGTTCTTCTGATTTTTCTTAAAATAGCCAGGCAAAATGGATAGGGAAATGTTACTGTTGAACATGTGTCATGACACCCGAGATATAACAAAATGTTTCTCTATTGACAACTCCAACTCTTAATTTTAAATATTCCTTTGAATTTGCTGTTGTTTTTACTCTTACATTTCTGCCTTATAGGCACACATGAAAAAATCAACACCAAGTATAAAAGCAATACTTTATTTGAAGTGCACATTAGGGTATATTGTCAAGATACTAATAATAATGGATATTATTTATACACACCACAAGTTAATGCCTGTACAAGATTTGTATAACGTCATTTCTGCATCAGAGGTTAAGCTGCCAATTAAGTACAAATTTTCTTTAATACCAGGTCCCAATCAATATGGGATTTTTGGTACCAATGTTTGAAAGGTACAAAATTCCAATATCAGATATATCAGCCAATATTATATGCATATAATTTTGGCTGAATGTGGTTGCCAAACTCTTTTTACAAAGACATGCAACAGAATCATGATATCTTACTTTTTAACAAATTTTATTCCAAACATAATTTACACTGAACAGTAAATGCTTCACATATTAGTAATTAAGTAATAGATCACCCTCTGTTGGCAAACTGTGTAATTACACCATTTTAAATCACTAGTCCAAACTTTTTTTCTGGCCTTAACAGTTCTGAACATATATATCAATACCTTCATCTGTGATAGGCCATTATTGGCCGATAATATTGGTGAACCGATATATTGGTCGGGGCCTATTCAATGTTACTTTGGACGTTTATATATCCTGCACTGAAACAATGGGGTCTAACGTTTAACAGCAGATTATCCTCTGTTTATGTTATGACCTGCAAATCGAGTATAATTACATGCTA
>JAQLOL010000014.1:8707601-8755949 GCA_029783665.1 Naso thynnoides
GTAGGAAAATATATTTTCCTGTTGGAAAACTGATTAAATGATGCTAATATTTGCTAGCTAAGATTCAATTTTTTACTTGCTGACCATGAAATAGACAATGTGAATGTACATTTTCTAATATAAATTAGTGGAAAACTTGTGAGCTACAGTCATTGTTAACTTCTCCTGACTTTTGTTTCTTCTTCAGTGAGCTTTACCAACTTTCCTTTTTCCATGTTTCATTTTAGCTGACCTTTAGGTCACAGATATCCAACCTGTGACTGGTGGTCAAGAATGAGGACATTTAGGACCTCTTGATTCTACAAATCCTGATAGACTTTCTTTAGCAGTATAATTTGTGTTTTACTTATATTCCAAAAAAATAGTTTTACCTCATAAAAGTTGAGAAAGAGACATTGCCATCAGTGGGAGAAGCATGTACAACACTTGTGCTAACCAAAAAATACCCTCGCTCTTTTCTGTTTTTGTAAGCCCCACCTTAGCATTTGGCACAGCCAAGGCAAAGGGGGATGGGAGAAGTTTGAAGTGAAGAAATATCACAGATGTTAGTCTGCATGAACTCCTTCCCCCTTTACAGCCTTCCTGCTCAATCTGGCCTCTTTAGCCTCTGATTTTTTCCTCACTCTGCCTCCACAAAAGACAAACGACTTCTTCTAACCTAATTTCAGTTGCAGCATGCCAGGGTCTGCCTCGACGCCTGCTGGTCAATACAGTTTGAGGAGACGCTGTGCAGATTCAAGCCACTCTGAAGCCTGGTTGGCTAGTTTTCTATCCACAGCCTTCTGATTTTTAACTTTGGGAGGATTTTGGTGGAAAACTCTGTAAACGCTTCACCTTTTCTCACTTCAACTTGTTTTTTGCTTGCTTATTCATGCATGAGAAAGCATTTCGCACCACATGCTGCAGGGCCAGTTGTCTGTTTGAAGAGTCCAATGGAAACAGCGGAGCTAGGGTTTCAACCTATGCCACAATTACGCTGTGTGTGTGTCTGGTTTTCGACTGTGACAGGGGTCACACATGTGTGACATGCCAAACCCAGTCTAGTGGTGGTGGTGGCGGCGGCGGTGTTGCTGTCACTCATCTGACCACTCAGTGGGTCAACTCGTACCGTCATCAGCCGCATAGTCTTGCTCCTGTTTAAGTCGGTTAAAGCGAGGAAAGCTGTCTTAACCTCGTGACAATGCTGAACAGGACCTGTTGAGATGCTCTGGACCGATAAAGGGCAGGAAGTGGCGGAGTGTCTTTGATTATTTGGCCTCTCCCCATTTCCCTTGGGAAATGTTTCTCCTTCAAGCCTGGCAAAATCTTCGCCATGACCAGGAGGGACTGTTGATTGGTTCCTGATGTGTGGACGGTAGTCGTGTCTCAGGGGTCCACAGCAATTTATCCAGAGGATATTAAATGACCTAATGGCCGTATTATTTGCACAAAACTATCCTGGAGGAATCTCTGTGTTAGGTAAGGTGTTAAAAATGAGCCGCTGCTTCTGTGTTCACTTGTCTGAGATGCAATTTACTGTTCGGTGAAAGTGTATATATTAAGTATTCAAGCAGACAAGGCCAGGATTTTAATCAAATGGTCTCTCGGGCTAACATAAAAGTGCAGATGAGTTGCTGCAATTTTGTCTTCAGGATATAATAGAGGCCTGAGAAGCATTTTAGTAAAATTCTGTGCTGCATTGACACTGGCCTCTCCCGGCTCTCTTTCTCTTCCCCCAACAGGAACTGGCTAATTTCCTGAACTTGATATACCATTTGGTTGACACAGAGGGAAACATCTGAGAGCGGGGATCTCAGAGAATTCTCCACTTTAAAAAGCTTAATGAGTGTTCAAATCTGTGGGTCAACGCTTTTTAATGTTTTACAGGTGACGCAGGAGTTTTTCTCGCTGACTTTGGAGGCACCTTAAAAGGAAAAGTGAACAGTCAGGAAATTAAAGTTTTGCAGAGGAAGGGAAGAGAAACCTTATTTTTTTCTATAGGAGGGGGGGATGTCCTCAGATTCCCCTCATGCTCAGTCGTTGCCTCATTCACAGATTTCCTCCGTCTGCTCTCGGAGTGTCAGAAGGCATTGGATCACCTGCACAGCTCTCGGTGTGCTATTTTCAGCAACTACTTCAAAGAGTCTGATGCTTATCTTTATTCAGTCTTGGTTTATGGAGAGAGTCTGTTTCTCCAGCTTTGGTAGCTGCTCTTTGTCAAAGGTCACAACCTTAGCTGGAGGTCATCTCTTTGGTCAACTGATGGTTGACAACAGGACCCTCTCCTGTGATGGACTGACCTACATCCCCCTCTCCCTCTCACGCTTTCCTTTCCTGGTCATCCTACAAAGTGGTTAACACGTCTAACTTCCTGCATTGATTTAGATGAACCTTTGACCACGGCGATCCCTCCGAAACCCTCTGAGCTTTGGTCATCCCTGTCTGTGGCGCTGTTTCTTTAAACATGATCTAGTTGTTTTTGTTTTGCCTTCAAACAGCGGTGCTGGTGCAATAAAAAAGGAATAATTTCCAGACAAAGCACTTGTCTGCCTCTGTACAGCTCAAGCATTAAACTTGTGCAGAGTATTACTTGAGCCTATTGATCGGAGTCCTCTGCAGTAGAGAGGGCAGTGTGCAAAATCAATGCTTTATTTTCTCCTAGGCTAGCCGTGTTCATGCTTGTTTTTTGTCCATGAAAATGAGAGGAAAACAAGGCAGAAACCGTTTACTTCCACTGTATTTCATCCTTTCCATTGACTTAAGCGACTCATTTCAGCAAATTCAGCCGTGTTCTTCCTCATCTCTCCGGCTCACACATTTTTTCACCGCTTATCTCTATTGCATTAAGAGCATGAAACCAAATATTTATAATGGTGGGTGGCTGGTGTCTTGCTGGTTTTTTGTAGTGGTTATGCCGAGAGGTTTTGTGTGTCACTTTGCCACCCTGGTACATATATAGTAAAGGGTTCATTTGTCCTATTGTTTCATTTTGTATAGCTCTAATAATGAGTATCTACTCATGATAAGAATTATAGATAATAATAATTTCCTAGCATTTGCAATGAAGTTAAATCACTCAGTCATCAAAATCAGTCAACTATTGCAAATTGAATTGTTTGTACACAGGAACATTTCACAAACTTGTCTCCTCCATGAATAATTGACCATGTAAGTCATCAATTTGTTCACTACAGATGCAAATGGGACTCACAATCTACTTCTCTCGGGTCTGTTTTCCACCTGAAAATGAAAGAATACCAGTTCTTGTATGTGCTACTGTACTGAAGATATTTACTTTTTGGATAAAAAACTATGAAAATTTAATCCAACTAGAACTCTGTGTAATGTATTAAATTCCGTCATTGTGCTGATCTGAGGTGCAGCTTTTGTTGGGCACGAAGTCGGAAACACAAAAAGGGGTCAGCGGACAGGAACATGGCTGGTGACCGACTGCCTGCATGTGGGGTGATTTCACTAACGAGAAGCCATTGTGCCCTCAGTGAAGGTTAACTCTCTGATTCAGGGAGGCAGGAAGTGTTAGCTGCCTCCCCTGCACTTTTCCCATCCGCGGCCTCTGCCAAGCCTCAGCAGAACAATCCAGTCCCTGTGACTAAGAGGGAGGGAGGGAGAGAGAGAGAAAGAGGGAGAGTGAGGACCGAGGGAGGGGTGGAGGGTGTTAAAAAAAAAAAGTAAAAAAAGTAGAGAGGTCCAATTCTGGAGGGTAACATCAGGCTCCTACGTTATGCAAGTGTTCCCTTTTTGTTTGCCTCACCCGGGCTTTTGATACAGATTGCATGAAACATGATGGTAATGCAGAACATTCAGTCTGTCCCCTCTTCACCAAAACAGCCTCCATTTAAGGTAACTCAGACATATTTCCCTCTCCAATTGGAGCTGCAAAGTGGCCAGCTGTAGCCAGGTTCTGGCAGGTTTAAGCTCTGCACACACACACACACACACACACACACAGATGCCATGGAATGGATATCACAAAATCCACTCTGAAGCAAACACCCACACAGAAAATAGACACCTCAAAACATGCACGCCCAGACAAACACATGGAGAAAATAGATATCTCAAAATATGCACACACACACACACACACACATAAGTCACAACACCTCACACCGAATCAACAATCGCATCTTTGTTAAATTATCCAGGAAATTGTTTGCGGTGCTTTGATAACGCAGGTGTTTATATGGTAATACCTTCTGGAGGCTGGATAAGAATGAAACAATAAAGTCATTAGGGTGTTACAAGAAGAAATGAAACCAGGTTCCTACACACACACACACACGCACGCACACACACACTGCAGCTCATCACACACGCACACACACACTGTCTCAACCAGAAGATGCTGAACTCTTATACACGAATTCATAAAGAAAAGCCTTTGTCAACCGCCTTAATGACCCTTGATGTGTTTGAACCTGTGCCAGTTCGTCCACAGAAGGGCAGTTTATCTCCAGTAGTGTTGTGGTTATATGGCAGATGAAAGAAAATAGAATAGAATAGAGTATAAACAAGATATTAAAGAATAGATCATTCATTGGAAGGTTGCCTGTTTGTCTCACCGAAGCCGTTAAAACAGCTCCTGCGAAGCGCTTTTATCTGAAGTGTTGTGGTACAGAGTTTGTTGAAGTAGTCACTGATATGAGGTGATGCCCCCCTGCGCGGTTCTCATATTGACATCAGGCTTATTTCCCATCTGTCAACATTTCATATCCTCAGTCGTCTTTTGTAATTCTCTCTGTCCTCACAGGCAGCAACCTTTGCTGAGCTCACTCTGCTCTGCAGTCGTCCATACATCCGCCCGTGGGCGTTTTTTAAGCTCAGATGCTTGTTAATGCAAACAATCCAACCTGTAGCTTTTACCTCAGCCCTCTCTTGTCGTTAATTTTTTTCTGTTTGTCGTTGAGGCTGCATTATTTAATATTTTTACACTTGTAATACAAAATTACTTCATGTAACGTGAGAGGTGTTGCACAAAGGAACAAACACGACCAATCTGCAAATCTTGAATTTTGGAAGAGTGTAGCTTCTTTCAACTCCCTTTTAATTTTACGACACACAACTTCACTGTTTGACCAAAAAACTTATTCATAAACCCACTTTACACTACCTGCCCAGCACCAGTAGACAGACCATGTTTGTGATGGCGAATGTAGTGGAGTAATGAGCTATTAAGGAGCCAAATATGTTTCTCAGGAGCAAAAACAGAACTCAAAAGAAGTGAACAATGTGCTTGCATTCGTAAAGAAGACAAACTAAGTCTCTAAATGAATGCTGTTACTCTATACATGCTAAATAGGCGACTGCTCAATAACAGATTAATTCCTAACTAACAACTACTAACTTTATAAGGCTTAATGAGGTAGCCTTGTGTTTGCAGGTTCTTGTGCTGCCCCCAAGTGGCAAGAAATTGATGAATGCAGCTTTGAACTCTATCTATTCAGTTACCTTCCCCAACTAGGCCAGTGTTGGGCAGTTTATATGGAAAATGCAACCTGTTACCCATTACTCATTGACCACTGAATAAGTATTTGTATCACTTATACTGAAATTGGTTACATCCCTTGAAAGTTACCTTCCAACCTCTTTAAAATCGACCACTGCCAAAAATCAGTTTTGTGCTTATCTGGTCTAGAACTAGAGAAATAGACTTTTGATTCTAATGTTTCTGAACACCCAGATATACCAAAAATTTGGCAAGCTTGCCAAAACTTGGTAGTAACCAGAAATCGTATGCCTCCATTCTTTGGCGGACACTCGCTGCATCCCTTTAACAAGCTAACAGAAGTTGACACATATTGATTCTCCAATTGAATCCACAGCCAGACAGCAAACAAGTTCTTCTTTCAAAACGTGTGAGTAGTTTTAGTTAAAGTGGGGTCAGACCAAACAACTTGAACCCAGTGGTGATTGCGAGTGTTGCTCCAATTGGCAAACCATGACACAGAAGTCGCAGAGACAAAAATGATGTCAGCATTTCAATGTATAATTTTATCCCAGCATCAGCTGTAGGGAAAGGCAGCCAAGTCTACACCTCACAAGGCCCTGACACATTGTTAGATATCTTTTATCATGTTTCGTGTTGCCATGTTTGCTGACATTGCCTTCCCCAGAAGTTTTGTCTGGCCTTAGTGTATCGTGCACGTTTTAAATAATGGGAAGCTAATAATGATAAGGCAAAACATAGTCTGACGCGTCTGTTGGTCAAGTCAGAGTAGGTCAAATCTCCTAATCTGACATAGTGACCATCTGGAAAGGCATAAATGTTGTTTGGTCTGATCTCAGCTTACTGTGAAGAGTATTTACTGAATTTTGAATTTCTGCTTATAAGTGAAAAAGTAATCACATTACTGTCACATGTTGTTGTCCAACACTGCCTTGGACAAGAAAAATCACAGATGCAATTCGTCTGTGTGTCCGGGAGTGGAGCAGTAAAGTGCGACAGACAAGCCGGGTGTGAACAAAGATGTCTATCCACAAAGGTGCCCTCTTTCATCTGATCCCAACACATCTCTCCTACAAAGGCAGGGCTGTGCACAGCCAGCAGAGGCAGGCTGCTAGCCTCCCTGTTGGTAAATAATGAATAGGTCACACCTGGTGGTCTTTTACAGGCTTGCTGCAGCCTCCGTCCCTCTCTGGCGGAGGTCTGGGAATAAGTGTGTGTGTGTGTGTGTGTGTGTGTGGCAGAGGCTCAACATTAATCAAAATTCTCCTGGAGTCTTCATTTTTGTTGTGTTTTCTTTAACCTTTAGCTACATATTGTCCTCTCGTGTCACACTCTAAAGTGCTTTAACAGTGTGTTTGCTTCTAGCGCGTATGTGTGTGCTCAGCAGTGACATTGAGACCAAACAAGAAGCATTGGCTAAGCTTCTGTGTTGGACTGGACCATGTAAAGATGCTGTAAGTGACCTACATCTCTGCAGGGAGTTAAAATAGAGACTACCCTGCACTTAAATGTCTCCAACGATCCAGTGTCCATTAAGAGGACAGATGATTTCTTGAGAGATGTCTTTAATGCCGAGGGACCCCAAATGGCTAAAAGCTAATTCGGTATCATTATTTGTGATCACTTTGAAAGATAGGAGGACATGCATGGAGGATTTCTCAAATACCCATTTGAGATGTGATGTATCATCAGTCATGCCAGCGAGCTCCCTCTGTATCAAGAAAGCTTGTCTCATTAAAAATTCATGCGCTGTGTTGAGCAAAAGTGCACCAATCATGCAAGCTTTCCGTAAAAACTCCCCATGCTGCTCCACTATCAGCAGGTAATGAGCAACTACAGGATTGAGAGGATTTTCGACATTTTGTGGCATCGTGAGGAAAAGAATTAGGGCTGCTACTAAGGATAATTATTATTGATTGGTCCGTTTGATTAATCAATTAATAATTAGTCCTCAAAATTTAAATAGAAGGTGAAAAATGGAACACTTTTTTTTTGTCTGAACTGATTAAATACCAAAGATTTACAGTTTTTCCTGATATAAAACAGCTGGTAGGACTGAATGATTTTTAAAAAATATCAAATTGTGATTAGTTGGGCAGATATCGCAATTGCAATTTGACTAAGGATATTAGAGGGAATGGTCATTTTTACATCATTATTCTGATTTTCATTGAAAAAAGTTAAAGCTGGGCTAGGCAATGTCTGGAAGTCAGGCTAGCTATAGCGTTAGACTCCTAAGGAAGCAACTTTGCTGTGTCCTCCCTGTTTTTTTCGCTCCAGCTCGGGTTGTTTTTTGTTTGTTGTCGCTCTCTCCTTTAAATCAATAAGTTTACACCAATATTTTTGAGATGAGACAAGACAGTTGCAGGGAAAGTCGCAGCAGTGTAAACTGGTCCATCTCAGCTCGACTCAAACCGGCTAGCAATGTTGCCTGCAACTCAGTTTGTCAAGTCACCAGAGGCCAGTTTTAGAACTTAAGGCATATCATTTGTTGGAACAGCCGATCAGCTCGTAGTGACATCAGCTAGAGTGGCCGACAGGAACATGCACTCTCTAGAGCAACCTGTGATTGGCTTAACACAAATATGAAGCCAAGGAGAGGTGCAGAAGTCTAGTGTTCTTTCAGACCACCTGAATTACAGAATGCTGAAAAGTTATTATGAAGTTTTTGCCTGATGACATCAAAAGTAAACTGCCAACCCCAGTTTTAAGTTTGGTGAGTATGATGTGTAGGCCAGGACAACTTTGCAGCACCACAGTAATTGATTTAAAATAGTACTTTGACACACATTCCTCCTTTAACAAATAGAATGCCTCCCAGCGTTTTAAATATTGCAGTAGGCCATGTTATGATTTCAATAAAAGTTGATGAATTGTGAAGCCCTAGCAGCACAAAATCCTCACATTTGATTATTTTTCATTGAGTTATTACTCAATAAATTGACTAATAGTTTCAGAACTACAGCTTGGATTTAACCGGGATTACGTTGCTGTAAGTCTCCTTCATGCTGTCAATCATGCCACTTAGGCTACTGAAGTCCACAAAACACCTCAGCACTGTATGGAATTTTTTTTTTTTGAGGTAGTTTATTTATTCAAAAAGAAACTCTCCCAGAAGTGGTAGATATGACTGGTTCAGTCCTGCTTATCAGCAGCGCGGGCTGTGTGTGGCAGAGATAGCGTGCAGCGAGTGCGTCACAGAGAGCGTGTGATTGGAGCTGGATTCAGCAGTCAAACAGTGTTTTATCTCTTGTATATCAATCACGGTGCACTGTGGCCCCTCCACGCACGAACACCAGAGCTCACCGCATTGTTTGTGTAGCAACAAACCTGCTCTGAAGTGGTATCATAGTGCCCTTGTTTTTTTTTATGGTTTTCATAAGGTTACTGCTCTGTTGTCAGGGAAGCAAGAGAAGAGAGGCCTCAGACTGTACGCTCACAAAGCTCAGCAACAGCAACAACAGAAATCATATGAGTCGTATTGACAGCAGCTTCTCCAGTCAATAGTCTTTACAGGGTTTTGTGTTAACACAGACACCACACGAGGCAACAAGATGCACTCCACTCTGCAAGATAAACTCTTGTCATCAAGGAATTAGATTAACTATCTGCTTTGTGTGTTTTCCTTGCGAGCGAACAACACGGCGAATCAGAAGAATGTTTACTGGGCTGCAAAAGAGGAGAAGTGGAGAACAACACCATGTTTCCTGTCTAGTGATTTGTAAAACTCTTGAATTAATTTTGGCCTGGAGAGCTGGCTCTGCTTACAGGGAGTTTTCCCTTTAAACAGTGGAAAGGAGACTCCTGCCCCCTTAAGTTCTTTGCATTCTTTCCACTACGTGTATGTGTGTGTGTGTGTGTGTTGGCCCGTGCACAGATTCACAGACATGCACTTTATTCCCTATGAGGAGTTGAGCTCTTCCTACTATTTTTTTTATCTGAGATGTTAATTACACATTGTGTAGTTTGAGAAGAGTTTCGCTTTTTTACAATTTGGGTCTTAGTTTCACAGTTTTGGTCGTTTTTTCTTCAGGATCATGCTCAAATATAATTATTGAGATTTGGGATATTTAAAAAATCACGACAATCCTGTCTGAAATGCAAAAAACAGGGGTCACGTAATTAAACAGATTGAGTTTAAAATACTAGCCCCTTTTATATGGGCTGCACCAATATGGGATTTTTGGGGCAGATGACAATACTGATATTTGGGAGCAAGAAAATTCTTAAATACAATATCAATCTATATGTATTGGCTGATTTTAGTTGTCAATTACTTGTGACAAAGATATGTAATAGAGGCAGGATATCTTACATTTTAACAAACTTTATTCCAAACATCAGTGCACTGAACAATTAACACTTCACTTAGTTAATAAATAACAGACCCCCTCTGCTGGACCAACCACGCAACTACACCACTGTAAATCACTGGTCCTGGCCTTTTTTCCGTCCTAAAAAAGTTTTAATATTGGTGCATATCGGAGAACTTAAACGCTGATACCGATATATCTGCAATATGCCAATATTGGCTTGTTATATCAGCAAATTGATGTATCAGTTGGGCCCTACTTTCAGACAGAGGTCCTACACAATTGCACATAAGGAAAGATGGTCCTTACACCAGTGTCCTTTTTATACACTAACCCAAACAATGCCAACATGATGCCGTCCTCGTGTTATTTTAGTCGCGGGTTTCAGCATTCCAAAAGCAAAAGAGTGCATTACACGGTCGTGGCATGTAATGCAGCAGCTTCTGTGTCCATTGTAGCATATTTATATGCGTTGGGCAGGGCTTTCTCAACCGCAACAATTACATAACATAGCAATAATAATCACTTGCCATCCCTGTAGTGTGGTGGTTGAGCTCTTTCATGGCTTGGAAGGTAAGGAGCTCCAAAACCTTGTTAATTCCCCTATATGTGTACATTTTCGGTGGATGTTTGTCACCTTTGAGTTAGCCGCTATGTGCTGCTAGCTGCTTTTTAAATTTCCTACTTTGTTTGGTCACATCCCTGCCATCCTACCAGTGCGCCATCTCACTTTTTTTTTGCACAGACGGGTTAAAGCCAAAACAATGTCTCCCCATTTGTGTACATACAGAACGGCACAATGTTCTTGCCTTGAACGGGTTGTGTAAAAGTAGTGCCTGTATTTGGAGGTAAAAGTCAAAGTAAGCACAACCGAATGTGTCGATAAAACTACACCATGTACAGTAGGTTGTACATATTTAGTTGTTGATTTTGCTTGTACAGAAGAGTCATGTTTAAAGGTCCAAAACTGCTAAAACTGCAACAAGTCAAATATAATGACAGTCTGGTATATTAAAGAGCCAACACTTTCTCCACTTTTCATTTGCATGCCTTCCTTCTACTTTTTGTTTTGCTTCGTGTGATCAAGATACTAATTCTGTTGCCTGAGGCGCTTCTCCATTTTTTGATGTTTCTCCCGACAACGCTCTAGTCCGCTGAGGCGAGGAAGAAAAACAACTTTTCCAAGTTTAGTTGTTGAACAAATTATTGAATCTTGAACATTGATATTGACTCATTGCATCCCACCAGACCAATTTAATCTGTGATTCTGCTCATACAGTGCATCCAGCGCAAGGAATCATGTTATTAAGCCCCTTAATGAAACAGTCAGGACGGTCTCCCCGTATCTTCTTGCACTAAAAAAAGCTCATCTAAATGGAAAACACATTGTCTTCATTATTTGCAAGTGTTGAATGAAGGCAGTTGCCATGGTTACAGGCATCGGAGGCTGAAGCCTGGTTTGAGGCCAGAGGGGCTACAGGAACAAAGTGGCTTCTAATGGTGAGATTGTACAAATGGCTCTCTGAGAGGGTTATACATCGCTGGCATTTCCATGTTGGCCAACACAGTCGCAGTGCAACAAATGATCAGTTTCACATCATATCCTCGTGTCAGCGCACACTCGGGTAATGAAACAAGATAAATCTCACCGAGTTAATTGCTATTCAGCAGTACAGTCGACTAAATATTCTTAGAAATACATTTCTAGATGGCTATTCTGTGTTGTTTTCCAAAGCATCTGCTTTAAAGAGCCGTGCGGAAACTTCCAGTGTACACGAATCAAAATGCAGATTGTCTGCACAGCATGGTGTCCACCCAGGAGAATTACAGCTGAATACTAAGCAGGAGAACGCTCTCCGTTTTGACTGCTGTTTATGCTTTGAGACAGAGAGAGAGGGAGGTGAAATGAGAGAGAGAAACGGCGGCGCTTAATTCATTTTCTTGTCTGAATGTAGGTTAAATTACCTTTAAATCCCACACAGAATTGCACATTGCAGGTAAATGAGTCACTTGGCAGCTGATAAGCAGCAAAAAAGACACACTGGGAATCAGGGACAAGGTGCCTTTTTCACACAGAGAGACACATTACTAATAATAGAGGAAGTGGTCATGTGGGACCTCTCTGCTCCACGATTCATGTCAGATAATAATTGGTTTACCTGATACGACGGCCTATGTTTGGACGGTGATGGGGCAGCGGTAAAACAAATTACCGGGGGGTTGACCTTTGGTAGCACGGCACTGACCCCAGTCAGGGAGGCTGCCTGACAGAAACACCAACAAACCTCAGAGCTGTACAGGCAGATCTGGATCTAACGTGATGGAAGGATCTTTATATTAACCCAGCAAAAAACACATTTCAGTAAATTTGATCTCACTCTCCATAACAATGACATTCAATCAAATATCTCATTACTTCCTGTAGGCTATTTAGTTTGAAAAATGCTGACCTGACACTGAACATTAATGTTACCTTTAAAAAAAAGTACTGTCATTTGCTGCTTTATCTCATGCTGCTTTTATGTTTTGGAGAGAATATTTTAATTACATTTGTAAATGAAATTATATTCCTCTTCAAAAACATGTAAATAATTTTTTTCATACAATATTTTGATGTTTTTAGCCCTATGTGTTGTCTGCAAGTCTTTGCAGCCTGACAGACAAAACCCGGGGGATAAAAAAGTTTTGAAAAAAGGCGGGTTTTTATTGCTTTTAAAGCTCCCTGGATTAGTGAAAAGTAACAAATGATAAAAGAATCAGCATTTTTTCAACTTAGACACTCAGCAGAACATTTAAGTCATTTTAGTGAGCAAACTGAAATGTTCAAGTCAAGGGGAAGAATGGCCCCTGTCCCCCCGAGAGTGCAGTGAAAATTATGTCTGTGCTTGAAGATTGTTAGGTGACATTCAGAGCAAGTTTGAATGGATGTCAGCGGCAGATTTCTGATCATCAACATTAATACAAGCAAGCAGTTGAGTTTTGACATTTGTTGGTGCGTTAAAATCCTTTTATGTGCCAGACTCGCTATTGTAAATGCATCAAGGCTCTGCACACCAGCGGCAGCTTGCTGCAGTTTGTCTGTGCAAGGTTTATTTTACCCTTCACTAACAGGTTGTTCACACATTTTGAAAAGAGCTCCGTTTGTGCTGTGGCTGGCCTTAAAGCCTGTTTCATGTCTTTGTTTATCTGAGAAGAGAAAAGTTCTCCACTCTTAAGACTTGTTTGTCCTTCCTGCGCTCAGACACTCTGCAGCGACGGATAGTAACGGACTCTTTTCTCTCAATGTTTTCTGTGAGCATTTATTGTTGTGATGAAAAAGATCCTGGGCTTTCAAGGGGCCTGGCAGGATGTCTACAGTATCTATTTTTCTGTAGATCAACACTAGATATACTTCACAATTTGAATTTAAATCCCAGGGAATTGCATGTGGCCTGCAAGGCACGTAGCTCTTTCTCAAACAGGCGCCGCTCAATATTATAACACAATTTGTATGTTAAAAAGGTTGCTCCTGTTGTTTGGATGTGTTTTCGTGTGGCTGTGTTTGTGTGTCTGTGTGTGTGTGCGTGAATCGACCAGTGCAGGATGTGTCGCTGACAGGGCAGCCTCGCTGGCCATTGTGTCGGGGAGGGGAGGCTACTTGCTTTCAATCCATTATTGACTAATCTCATTAGCCGAGGATCCTAACACTGAATGAGCCGCAGAAACTGACTTCCCTCCCCTCCCTCTCATCGGGATACACCAATCACGTGCACACACGCACAAACACATTCACATGCAAACATCCTCACACGCACGCCCATATTGAAGCCCTCTGCCACAGAGAAGAGGGAGTCACTTGTAATTATAGACAGCAGTTTTGAGAGAAGTTTTTTTATTGCCCTTAATTAATCATTTTAATTAAGTGACTGCCTATCTGCGCTTTCTACTGGATTAGCTAATTATATGTTCAGCACTTTTTACTTGTGTCCTGACGTCTGTGCGCAGTCCCCCCTCGCCTTTGTCCCAGGGCTGCTTGTACTGTATCAGCGTGACAGCCTGTTTGGTCTGCTGCTCATGGATCACGCTCACCTGCAAGTCTGTAAAAACAAGCGCTTTGCATATCAGCCTGCTCCTGACAGTGTAATCTTTGCAGTCATGGAAAAGGAGATGCAAAGTGTCAGATTCATTTGCACAGAGGCTTGATAATAGTCGGCGATCACGCAGCAGCCTCATATCGTTGTTTTTTTTTAAGTGTGTGTGTTTGTTACCGGCCAGGTGATTACAGGGCCGCACACCTCTGCAGTATCACCAAGCAGAGAGAGAGAGAGAGAGAGAGAGAGAGAGAGAGAGCGGAACACTGCAGAGAGAGATTCATGATCCAGCCAGCCTGTAATTGCTGATGGTTCAGCAGTTTTCAGGGGCTGAAACAGGAGGATACAGAATTTCTTAGATTTTTTCAGCTTCTTGCAGCCTTCATTTCCTCCTCCTCTCTGATCCGATGCGTGCGTCTCTCTTTGTCTCCCTCAGTGTCTCCCTTGCCTCTCACACCTTCCCTTTCTGAGGATGTGTATGTCTGTAACTATATGTGTGCCTGTGTGTGTGTGTCGTACACTTCTAGAAATGCTACTGCAGGCAACATTGTTTACATTCACCTGTCAAGCTACTTCAGCTCCCCTGATGGATGATGCGGAGCTCTGTTGTTTGCCAACAGAGATGGGTTGTAGCTAAATTACACCAATGAATAGAAATATTCTACAAGCCATCAATCCACAGGTAGAGGAGTCCTCTATTTTAATAGTGACTGTTTTTTTTTTTGTCAAAAATGAGCAAATTATAAGATGCACCCTTGTCCTCTCAGGACTTCTGGTGTGTTTTTTAAGCTTTATTTAGCTTTTTGTGAGACTGAATGAAGTATGTTTAAAGCACAGTAATTGTTTCAGTTATGATGTTGTCCTAATTATTTAATATACTTGTATTCCAATGACATGGTCAGAGAAACCTCTCAAGTTACCATTGCTTTATTTATGCAGTGATGTGTCAGTTTGCGTGTTGATATAAACTTAAAGCCCCCTTTGATGACACATGATGGTATAAGTAAACAAGTCATCAGATTGTTAAGTATTTGTGCAAGCTATTTATTTTTTCCTTTTGTGTGTATGAAAGATTATGTGATGTTTGTGTGTGTGTGTGTGTGTGTCTGTTAGGAGCTGTTATCGCTTCATTTGACAGCATAAGTCGTGAATTGCATAACGCCTCCTCTGTCCTAGCATTCAATATTCATTTGATGCTATTTTTAGCTTGCTGTAAGATTATATAAAAAGAGACATACTGTGATCCGCATCACTGAGACAACTCGCATTTTTTTCATGCTGCCCACTAAGGGCAACGCACAGTAGGATGGGTGCTATAATGTACGTTGAATGAAATAATGCAGGATGCTTTCGCTAAGAGGGGAAGATGTGTGCAAAAATATATTGAGTAAATGTCTTCACTGTTTGATTGAGGACTCTGCTAAGTCCGCTCCCCTGGAGAATCTCCTTTTTCTCCCTGGACACATTGGCATTCTTCGCAGCAGTGTGTGAAATGAGAGACTTCCCATTTTATTTACACAAAGACAATCAAAACGCGGCAGCCGGCGATCTCTGCAGCAAATTGGAGAAATGCAAGCTTTGCGTCATGGGCCCGTTCAGACGTTGAGGAGAGGAGGTGGAGATCTGTGTGTTGCATGGGATTCATCACATGCCTGTGTGTGTTTGCCCTCTTCCCTCCTAATGGGAAGATTTGTGACACAGATTTACGGCGGTCTGTGTTACCTAACCTCTAACTCAGCCCCCGCCTGCCCCTATAGCAGACCCCCACCACTCCTTTACATACAGACACACTCTGCCTGGTCATGGATGGGGCGTGTTGGACGGGGGAGGAGGGAAGGGAAGAGAGGCTGAGGTGCTGCAGCCTCCTCTCAGCAGATCAAGCGTCCGCCTGTCTGGTAATGTGTTGTCATTGACCAATTAGGAAATCCAGATCAAACAGGCGCAGGGAATGGCCCCTCGCTGCCCCTTTCTAAGCACTCTGCTCTTTTTAATTGAGCACATTTGTGGAATGAGAGGCTTCTCCCTGGAGGGAGCGATGGCTGCGGATACGAGCAAGCTGTTAACACAGGATCAGTCCGCTCAGGAAGGTTATCAAACAATCTGCTGATACAAAAAAACATATCTTTATGAGTCATGCCAGTTAGAGGATCATACTGTAGGTCTGTGCAGAGAGGAGTATTTTCAGAGGATTCCCGGTCGTGGAAGGTTTGAACAAAAACATGAGAAAGTTAATGAACACAGTCGCAAATCTGTACGCTCTCTATGTAAGCACCCATTCATTGAAAGTGAAGACGTGTAATTTTTACTGAAAAGTAGAGCCATGAAATCAGCTGGGCTCTACCATACAATGTCCATGTGTCATTCGATAACATTAGCCATTGTATGGTAGAGCCCAGCCGATATGGGATTTTTGGGACCAATGCAGTAGGGCCGGGTGATATGGCCAAAATCCAGTATCACGGTATTTTTGACTGAATATCTCGATATCGATATTGTGACGATATCGTAGGTATTGGTGCTGTCACAAAATATTAAGCAATGAAATTTTTGATGAATTATCATCAGCGATGTGAATTTAATCAAAAGGTATGTAGAGACAAATGACAGAACAGTTTGAAAAGTTCAGAAAAACTTCAGAAAACTCACATGAACACATTTACAAAATGAACTTTGTAATCAACTATCAATGACACAATTGAGATCAAAAGGATAATATAAAGTGATTAAAGGAGTCCTTAAACAGAGAGAAATAAAACTGATAAATAGCATTCTAATACATCCTAAAGTCCAAACTAATAACTAATCTAAAGGAGAGCTGGATCAAATCATAAAGATTGAGAGCATAAAGTTCAAACTTTTTCTGGTTCCTCCTCCTAAAATCTGAGTTTGGACTGTGGGTCGAACGAAACAAGCAATTTCGTGACATCCCTTTTGGCTTTGGCATCTTGAAATGGTCACTATGTGGAATTAATTTAAGGCTACACAGAAATTATTGGTTAAGCAGTTAATATAAACTCTAAGTAAGGTAGTTAAATTAATAGTCAAAGACAATACCCATGTGATGTAGCCAAGATGCAGAAACTCTGCTCATGAAACTTTAAAACAGAGATGTTAGTGAGGTTGTTATGAGTGCTGTCAGTTTGATGGCGTGTCTTCTCAGGCTTCTTCAGTGAAACAGAGAAAGCTCATGTTGCTGCTGTCCATCAGTGTCTGGGCAGGCTGAGCGCATGCACTATTTAAAATCTCTCCCTCTCGCTCTCCTCCCATTCACTCAAAGTCACAAAAGGCCAAAGGTCACTGGCACAATGGAGACAAGGAGGTCCTCCATCCCCCCCGCCCACACCAGTAACCCCATCAAAAACACACACAAGCAAACAAATACACAGCCGCCCCTAACTTATCACCACTGCCCGCGCACCTTACACACTCGCAAGGCAGCGAGGCTACAAACATGCACACCCTCGTGTTTCTGCTCTCAGTCTTCTTTGAATTCCATCCCATGTATCTTGCAGCTCGCCTGTCACTCCTCCCCCCAGTGCTATCAGTCTCTCTCTCCCAGACCTCATAATGGCTCCTCCTGGGTAGCGTCTGCGGCTCCCGCTATTTCAAAGTTTTAGCTGGCCGGATTAAGCGTGGTATGTGGAAAATGAACAGCCACTCACAGGAGGGACACATGAGCTGAATGCATAATAAACTGGGAGACTGGCAGGCAAAAAAAGGGAGCAAAGAAAGGAAGAGTTGGGGGGGGGGTCGGGGCGACACTCGCTCACAAGTTGTCTGAAGCAATGTCAGCACCTGTGAGGCAACAATATCACTCACCAAAATGAAAATAAAATGCCTCTTTGACTTTTCCTCTGTGCTCACAATCAAAGGCAATTTTTGAGACAAAGTGTTTCAAGGGGGCTGCTTTCTTTGTGATATTTTGAGTGCAAATGCACCTCATATCGCAACGGTTAGTGCTGGCTTACACTTGGCTCACTGGTTTCATCATCATCATCACATGCCTCCAAAAATTCCTGGAGGATTGCGGAGCAGAGCTTGGCAGGCGAGCGGCAGGGCTGATGGAGCCCCACAGGCAGGCACAGAGAGCGTGAGGCTAGCTGGCTAGCTGTTAGCTCCACGCTGCTCTGCATTTGGTGGGGCAACACGCAGTCATGAGGCTCATCTGTGCTGCCTCCAGTGCCCCAGGGGAATTGACCCCACCACCACCACCACTACTCCCCTCCCCTGCTATTAGGGCAAGCAGGGAAGGAAATTAAAAGAGTAGCTGTTTGGAGGAGGCAGCAGAGGGCAAACAGGAGAAGGAGAAACCACTATGATGCTCCACATGTTTGCATGTGGCGAGGACCATCTCCTCTTTCTTTGCTTGCTCTGTTAGCCAGGCGAGAGTGGGTGGGGGCTACATGGTGAAGAGTGACTGGCCCCCATCTGCCTTTGTCCTTTTTCCTTTCTTTTTTTTTTTTTTTTTTATCGCAAGCGGCGATAGGCCTCTGAGACTTGGTGAAACGTTACACTTGGTTAGAGAGGAGATATTGCTTAGGCCCCTCTATGATCGCCGACCCTGTGTTTTCTTCTTCTGCTGCTGCTGCTGGGTGGGTGGGGGGGAGTTGTAGCAGAAGTAGCGGTAGGGGCTTCAACCACCCCTCCTGCCCCCACCACCATGCTCCCTTTGCTTTTCTAATCACGCTGCAGATGTGCCTGATGGCTGAACAATCTCTGTGTACTGAACGTGGGGCTCCCGCAGGAATCCAGGAGGCTTGCTTATGCGAGCTGTCATGAAAAAAAAAAGTGAGAGGGCAGGAAGGGAGGGAGAGGGGGAGGAAGGGAGTGAAGAAGAGAGGGAGTGAATGTGGGTCTGCCTGAGAGAGAGAGAGAGAGGGAGTGGAGTGAGTTGGAGGAAGAATGGGAGATGGAGAAAGACAGAGGGGAAGAGGGAGAGATCAGTGAACAGCGACCAACGCAGCAGGGCTCCTTGGATTGAGTGTGCATGTATATGTGTGTCTAAGAGTGTGTGTGTGTGTATGTGAGTGAGTGAGTGAGTGGCACAACTGCGAGCCCACCCTCGCTCACGGTTGCCGCTGGAGCTGCAGACCAAACCACATTAAATAAAAGAAATCCATTCCCAAGCCTGTTAAGGAGCCATGTGGGGAGGTGTGAGAGTGTGTGTGTGTGTGTGTGTGTGTGTGCACTTGAGTGGCTGCGCGTCCATATGTGTGTGCAGCAAAAAAGAAATGGGGGAAGGGAGGAGGAGGTGATGGAGAAGGGCTCAGGGGAGGGGAGGTAGAGCAGGGAGGTGGGACAGGCAGGAGGCAGCTCATATTATCCTCGGTGCCAGCTCTGGATGGAGCCTGCCGAGGATTATGGCACATTCTGTAAAGCAACAATGGAAGCGGCGCAGATTCGTACACATTTCCATCCGCTCTGCTTTTTCCTCCGCCGAACAAACACAGCTTTGTCCTCGCTGCCCGCCTGGCCACTTACCAGGCAGAGAACCAGGCAGACACCTGGAGTCCTAGAGCTGCCCTCTCCAAACTAAACACCCCTCCCTCAGCGCAAGAAAAACAGCGTCTCTACAATGTTGAGATAATTAAAGGGGAGCTTTCACGCCGGCCTCGGCCGACAGTCGGAAGAAAACAAGACGTATCTCGGAATCAGAGCTCATTAAAATCATGAGGGTGAAGAGATGCTTCCTCCCCCTCCTCTTCCTCGGCTTTCCCTCTCCTCCCTCATCTTTATCGCCCTTAAGCAAGTGCTGCAAACAGCCGAGCATAGTCAATGATGGCACAGATTAGTCCTTTATTGCCTAATTCACCTACAATAGATGACATGCGGGGACGCCATCACCTTGAGCGCCGCGTCCCAACGTGTCCCCGCGAGGTGCAAGAGTAATGCTGATTTCTCCACTCAGGCCACCTCGTTCCATTTTAATAGTGTCAGCAGTAGTTCGAGCTTTCGATTAGTGAGGTGTGTGTGTTTTCACTGTATGTGTGTCTGTTAGTTAAGGGGGGTGTTTCACACAGCTCTGCGGAGGTGTAACACCCTGCCTGTAGTGTTGTGGTAAAACACATTAGGAGTGACTGAGGGTGTTGTTATGGTATCATGATGCCGGTCCAGCACTCAGGGGAAGGTGAGAAGACCTGTGTGTCGGCGTGTGTGGTCAGGATGGTGGCCAGCGCAGCTCGCTGTCTTTCTCCTCCTGCAGCCACCCTCCAACTCTCTGCCGTGACACCACACTGAAAGCAGGGGTCGGTAACTTTGGAGAAAAGAAGAGAGAGCAGTTTGGATAGAGATTTCAAACACAAACATCACAAACCCTTCCCGTCCTGTTACCTCTCGGGTCTCTACCTCCTGCAGCCTATCCCTGCAAATAAAACTAATGCAAGTTCATGTGAGTTTGTCACACCGGCGATAAATGTGAAGACTGCATTCTTTTGGTACCGTATTCAGTTGTTGGCAACAGATTAATTGGAAGTGAAGGACTCAGTCTCACTGCTGCTGGAGTTTCGTTGTCCACCGTTGTTTCAGATTCCTCGTGAACGTTTAAGAAACTGAAGAGGAAACAAGTCCCTCAACCAATCACAGCGGAGAGGACAGAGAGTAGCCCCTATTGGTCCAAGCTAACAGGAGGGGTAAAATTTTCAGATCCCTGAAGAACACAGGTGGGAAGGATCACAGAGAACCTGAAAATGAAATATAATATTTCATTATAGATGAAAGGATATATGTATGGATATGATATTTTTACAAACAAAAAACACAAAAGAAGTTACCAACTCCAGCTTTAAGCCGAGTTACTTGAGGTATGAAATATCTTTTTGTGTCTCCCCTAAATCGTAAGTTTTGTTTATTTTAAGTTCTCTAAAAAAATGTGTTGAGCTTATTGTTGCTTAACTTGGATATTTGACGTTTGCTATGCAGGATGAACTGGGTTTAAACTGCCGGCTTGTTTACAGCCTGTCTGATTGTTTGTTGGCTAATTTCTTGCCCTTGATTCGTTGTAGCATCGTCATGTTTCCAGCTCTTTTAAATTACTCGGTTGAGCACATTGTTATCTCAACCGATGACCAAAACAATAAAAATAGACCCACGTTATAATAAACTGTAAATATCCTTTTAGCGGCACTGCGCCCAGCCCCAGAGTAGCCTGACTGTTTTGGTTCACAAGCCATTTATATGAATAAATTAAATCTGTTTACCACTTCGCTGTGCCTTGACAGCTCAGCTGAGAGACTGTATAAAGCGGCGAGGGTTCGTGATCCATTTGTTCTGCTGTGATGGTGGGATGAAGCTAATCATTGTCTACTCTTCTCCCCCTCAGACTGTTTTCATCCTGCCGAGCAGAGGCACGCAACTCAACTACGTTACTTTAACAGCCCAGGAACTCTCTTTGAAGATGCGGCGTTGGGGTTTGGGGTGTCTGAAATAATGTTTAGATTCCAAACCGTGCGATCCTGACAGTTCAGAAAAGCAATCCCTCTTACTTACTGGAGATAATGTTCTGCTTTCGTGTCTTCATTCAACATTGTTTAGCGTCACCATCTTTTGTCCCCGCCGTGGCACAGTTTTGTCATCAAATTAAATCCGCAGCCCTTTTCAAGGTACACTTATGTAACAAGATCATGGAATGAGACAAACACAGACCCGGCCTGACGGGAGACAATCCTGTCCTCCGCAGGGTGCCGTGTGGAAACAAAGCTTTTAAAGTGGTGGTACGAGGGGAAGAAAAACATTGTTTTACCCTAGAGGTGGGCTGATAGTGCTGTGAAAAGCCCATTTGAAGAGGTAGGCCTCATCTGTCACTGGGCAATGGAGGAGGCAGCCATGCAGAAGCCCCCTGATTATAAAGAGATAATTTCATCCAATCCTCCGGTGGTGCTCCATCACCTTGCCGCCATCCTCCACTGCCTTTCATATTTGTTCCCAGCCTGCATCTCCTCACCCGTTTCGTTTTATTACAGCTCCCACTCAATACATATATTTTAGTTCTCCCTTGAATAGGAAAGGAAAGCGGGTCTCCCTCCTCCCCTCCCACTCTCCATCCCGACTCCACCCTCCACCCCCGTGTGTCTTTTGTTGTGCAGGATTCCACAGCTCTCAACTTGTTGTGTAACGCCTGCCGTGCAATTTAGTAAATTAAGCTCCTGTAATGCATGCATCTGCAACGATTTCCCCTCAAAAAACGTGCAGCAGGATTTCTGGGGTAACTAACTGTTCACAAGTTCACATTAGGTAATGGTGGAGAGAAAATAATAAATGATAACATCAGTAAGATAGAAAAGAGGATGTAAATAGCGGGAAGGCTCATAATTGCATCTGTTGTCATATCTCCACAGCATCGCGGGTTTAATCTTTAATTTGGCTCTTGTTAGTCATTAAAGATATAACAAAGGACCAGAGTTTAATTAGAACAAGTGAATATCTGAAAATTAAATTACTCCCCAGCACTGTCATCTCAAACTTTTTAAAATTATCCAGGGAAGAAAATAAGTGTAAATAAAAGAAAGCAGGCTTTTGTAGTGCAGAGGGAGGTCAGAAGTATCATAAAATTTAGTGTTTAACAGAAAAAAGCAGGGGTGGTGAAAAGCAGCCGGGCCTCCTTTCTTTCCCCTCATTTTAACTCACCGCTGGTGGTAAGAGAGATGACATGGAGAGAGAGAGAGCGAAGGGAAGGGCAGGAGGGAAGAGAGACGGGGAGAGCAGGTCGACTCGCTCATCAATAACCACAAGGTCAGACAGGCAGTGCTGGGCTGAGTGGGCCCTGTTAGGAAGCAGCAGCTGAGGATTTGTAGAGCTTGTAAAGGCTTAAAGCAACACCGCTCCGCCTTCTTTGTGCCACTAGCCAGGCCTTTGAAGGGCCAGGGAGACACCTGCTGGTGGCTGAGGGGCACGATGGTCCAGAGACACCCTCGTCAGGGATCAGCTCGGTATCAGCTGGCGCAGAGAGGAGATGGAGGGGAGTGTTATAGCAGCAAACAGCAGAGGGAGGTAAAGAAAGTCAGAGCAGAACTCTCTTAAGGTGATGATGTTCCTCTTGAGTGACAAATACTGAAGAAACAGAGCAGCATCCACAGTATTTTACTCTTATTACTATTGTCTTATTAATCTTTTTACCTAGATAGTATCATTGAATAGGGATTTTCTTCCCTACAAAAGAATCAGGTTTCTTCACTCCTGGCTGTAAATGCCTTTAAAGGTCCATACCAGTTTTACTACATGTCATTGTCCTTTGTCAACATTGGCCACATAGTTTACAGAAACCCCTCACATTTTTCCCAAAATAGCTTTATCTATGAGATTCTGCATTTGTTTACTTTTTCTCCATATTCAAACATTACAGAAAGCACATGAAAATGTGTGACGTTACATTAAAAGAATGTCTGCATCAAAATCCATCTTCACGCAAATTTTCAAGCCAGGAAGGCAGCACTTGTAAGGAACTATTTTTCCAGGTGTAATAACTTTTGTCTCAACAGCTACCCTCTCAGCAATTTTTGACCAAATAAATGCAAAAGTTCTCTGTAAAAAGAAGAATTATCTGAGCTTGGTAACTTTGAGATGTCCTATAGTGTTCTATACCCTGTTGAAACATTATTGGCAATAAATGGGATTCAAAATGCAGTCTGAGATCCACCAAATTATACAAAAGGCCGAATTTTATGAACATGTTTAGAGGGTAGGGGTGATCTCTGCTAATTGCGAAAAGTAAAAAATAGACTGCTATGGTCCTTTTACATATTATAAATTATAAAAAATCTGAAAAATAAATCAGTACTGATCGCAGACTTCCCCAAGTCTTAGACGTCTGCTTTTGCGTGACTTGTCAACAAACATTGCTTCATCTGCAAATGGAGTCAGAGTGGGGAAAAAAACTCCTCTGATGTCTCTTTTCTTTATGAGCTTTCTAATTTATAGAGAGGAATGCACTAGTGTGCCCTTCTCTCCTCTCAAGTGCAAGCATGAGCAGCTCCAATAGGTAGCATAAAAGCTCTTTAGCTGTCTAGTGGAGTAGATTACTGGCCCTACCGTTAAATCCAGCTAGAGACCCCTAAGTGAGCATTATCAGTATGGTGCAGCATGCTGCCTCCTCTCTCTCTCTCTCTCTCTCTTCCTCTCTCTCTTTTCCTCTCACCGGCACTTTGTGCAGTGAAATTTCTCACTGTGTGATGGTAATGGAGAAAGATGGCGTGGGGGTGGGAGGGGTCTGAGTGATGGGGGGAGAGCGTTTGAGTGAGAGATGATGCACTGCAGGAAGAGATGCCCCTGCAGTAGCAAGAAGGAAAGATTGAGACTGGACGAGATAAAGGAGGAGGGGGATGCTTTCCACCACCACCAATATATGTGCTTATTAACTCACTTACCCCTCCATGTGAAGCTGTGGGTCACTGTGAGTTATAGCCGACAGCCCGAGCGTGATATTTATTTGATGCTGAATGCAACATTAAATCAGAGCCCCACGGGCGAAATTGATAACATTTAATGTAGCTTGTAATACTTTTTAACTTGTGATAATGTTATGTAGCATGTCAGATCACAACCCCTATTGTTTGCCTGCCGTGAAAAATTATTCCTCTGGAAAAAAAAAAAATAGAGGGAGGTGGAAGAGATTTTCCATAAGCTGCTATTCCAAAATCAATAGGGCGCTCTAAGGGGTTTTGTTAGAGGAACTCTTATGGAGCTGGAGTGCGATGTGGGGAGGAGGGAAAAATGAAATGTAGAGCATGTCTGGGCCCAGGGTGCAGATAATTGTTAAGCAAAGATTACATAATGTCTAAGCAATGTAAACAGAGCGCCACATGCCAAGTTAATGTTCTCACAGGCCAGGATGGAAGGGTTTCACACAGTTTTCTGAGATAATGCTGACAGACTCTATGTAGCATGTCTCCACCTATGTTCATCCTCACCCCGAGGTGCTTTAAACATGGTCAGACACCCTCTAAGCCTTCCTGTGTGTCCTCTCCAAAGGTGGATGGCGATGTTCGGGGCAACCGCCAGGGCTTGTTAAGGGTGTCACAGTAGCTGAGAGGGATGTGATCCTTTGGGCTCCCTGAGCTGCTTGTCACCTGCCAAATCAATATCTCAGCACAGCACCAAACACACACATTTATACACACTAAAGTGCAATATCATGGCGGGGAAGGGATTGGCAGCTTTCCTGGGAAAAGGCGAGCTTTAACATGTGTGTGTGTGTGTTTCTGTTGCAGAACGCTCCAGTTTAATGGCTGGCAGGTAGAGGCCAAAGAGGGACAATCAACATGAACTCGATTCCGTCGATGGACAGACACATACAGCAGACCAATGACCGTCTGCAGTGTATCAAACAGGTGAGATGCGGTGTGTTGGCACATAAATGTCCTAGGGGAAATTGATGTTACCTTTGTCATGTGGTGCGTGTGAAACTTAGGGTAAAATCTTGGAAGTTCAGGTACTTTTAGTTAGCATTTCCATAAACGGAATCTTTCTTGTCATCCTAAATTTACATATATTAGGAGGATCTAAGGGCTCTAATAGTAAATTATCTTGCACATTTAGATTTTCATTAAAAAAAAACATTACCATTGCAGAATATGTTTTATCTTGCTAACACTCCATTTTAGGGTTTTAATGGAAATTTAAAGAGTTTTCACAAGAGAAATTTATTCAAGAATCTCCTGAAAATGGGGAAAATTTGAAAAATTCCAACCCTGTGTATCAAGTTTAGGGAAATTTTCCTGGTCTCTGGGGAATTCCCAAAACTAGATGCACAAGGTTTTCATTGATAATGCAGTAAAACTCATAAGAATGTTAGTCTGACTCAGCTCCGCCTCAAACTTGTGCAGTATCAAGCTTTTACTTTGATTTTGCTGCTAAACTGCAGCACTCAACTTTTGCATTGTGGTTGAAACACACTGAAGTATTGCTTCTTCCACCTGTATTAAATCACTGTAAGATGTTTTCTTATGTTAATTTAGATTGTGTACAATCCTGCTATTTAACTTTTAGGGACTGACCTTGTCATTCTCTACAAAAAGCTCTGCACAGCAGAAAATGAGGAGTGATAAAACCTTCCTCCACCTGTGTGCTCTGCAGAATCAGAGCCTAACTACAGGTGGACGTGTATTGGGGATTGTGCTTTTTTTGTCCGTGAGCTTTCAGATGAGCAACGTGGCAGCAGAAGCAGAGCACTGATAGAGAAAGTGCTATGATGGTGCATTGGATATATATTTAATTGGACCTAAATTTACTGCTTGAACTGGCTTTAATAAAGGATACAAAGTTAAGGTTATAAAGTTTTATCCGCTCAAAGTGATTTCATCTTTTAACTAAGTTAAACTCTTCAGTGAGTTTGGATAAATGTAAAACACTTCAAGCTGATCTCACCTAAATGAGAGCCTGACCATCAGCCAAAGCAGATTGTTGCCACTGACACAAGTTGACATTACAGAGATATGAGGTATTCACTCACGCAACTTACAAGTGCAGATGTTTCTCTTCCATATATGTCCATTTGTTGGATTTGTCTGGCTGCATGCTGCTAACATTAAAAAAAAAAACAACTTCACTTTCACTTCACCAGATCACTCTGAGGGTGTTTTGGCTCTGGTGCTTGAACCCGTTCCGTCAAGATTCTTGGAACCTCAGTGCTATCCAGCAAACCAGCCCAAGTTTCCACCAGTTTTAAACAGAACAGTTATATTGGGATAGTTAAACAACAGCGGGTGTTGCACAAAGCCAACAATAGAAATGGGTTCCCGAGAAAAGTCTGCTATTTCTAGGTTCAAGTTTGGACCCAAATTTTTGGGAGCGGTTCGAAATCAGGTGAGGGCACCAGAATAAATTGGGTTCTGTGTTGGTGTAAAGCCCTATCAGTTTCCTTTTATTAAGTTTGTGCTTGTGCACACATGCACACAAGCTCACAATCATGGCCACAAGCCTCTGAGTCTTCCTGTTGGGCCACAGTAAAGTGACTAATCTGTTCGGTGTTATTATCAGGACTGTCAGTAACTCAGGTTACTGACTGGGGTCAAAGAGCAGAGGCTCCCCTCCCTCCCCCATCATCATCCTTCTTTCTCCATCCACCTCAACTGACTCCCAGCAAGTCCTTTTGTTCTCCTCTCAGCACCGTTTGCTGCGGGACGAATCTCTGGCAGAATTAAACAGACATACTTGCGTAACCCGGGGCTACGGGGCTCTCCCTTTGATCTCTTTTCTTAACTGACGGCCCGTTTTGTTTCTGGGCTCTGCGCTGAGGTCCACCTCCTGAAAAGCACATCAGAGGCCCTTTGGGACAATGCGTTGGGCTTGCACTTAAACACAAGTGTGGACGTGGCAAATTGTTTTACTCTCAGTAGGGAGTTCCCAGCTATTACTGCGAAAGAGACAAGGTGAGGCAGATAGCAAGACAGGGAGAGTGTTTAGGGAGCAAACAGAGGGAAGGTCCTGTGTACAGAGACAGGCTTTGATGTCCTTAAGTAATAAGGCAGGGAGAAGTAAACACTCTCTCTCTTCAGTCAGGTTGTCCTCCTCACAGCAGGATGTTAAATATTCAATATCCACTCCTTCTTTAGTTGTATGGGTGGTGAAATTGGATTCTATTAATGCGCTGTATTGCTAATAGCTCATGAATTATTCTGTAAAGACAGTTCACAGATCAGGAAATAGAATTTGCATCTGTCTTACACAAAAGCATCAACAATTCAAATGTCGCGGGGTTAAACGTATTAACCCCACGAGGCAAAAAATTTAAACAAACACCCACCAATGTAAGCGGCCGAGGAAGCAGCACATGGGTAAACATGCCAATTAGAGAGATCCGTGGTGTACAAGGAGACCTCCAGTCCATCTAATAAATGGTTAAGCACAGGGTCATTTCAAACCAACCAGTAAGAGCCAGCACCCTGCTAATAGAGGCAGCATTGTGCCGCAGACAATCACGGTTTGGAAGGCCCGCATAATAAATACCATTTATGTCCTGCCAATTAGACTAGCAGTGAGCCCATTCAGCCGGACGTCTATTCTCCTCCCCGCACACAAAGATGATCATCAGGGGAGATCAGAACAATTAACTCACTATCTTCTCCCCCTGCTCCCCATTGTCCAATATCCAAGCCATTAAAATAATTAAGGAAATATTGTAAACCAATCCAGCTGTTTGCTCTAATTGAAAGTGTGCACATGCTGAAAATTTGGCATCTCGAAAGGCAGCACGGACGGGGAGCAGGAATATAAATGAAGCCTCCTCCATTGTGTCGTTGTTTTCTGGAAGATGTGACATGTCTGTGTGAATGCTCGCAGCCAGTGGCAGCGGACAGGGGAACAAATTGATTTTGTTGCTCAAATGATAAATTACTGCCGAGCCTGATGATAAAGTAGAGGAAATTGGAATCTGTCAGCCTGATTGAATCATGGGTTGAAAGTTAAATCACAAATCATTATGGTGGTAATTTTTAAATCACTGTCTTGTTGTGAAATTGCAATAATGGGATTAATAAACAATAATCTTACTAAACTCTTCATAAACTATGGAAACACGGTTATTTTTCACCCCAGTACACAACTTTTGATACTCCTTCATGATTTAATGTTTGTTTTGATATCAGCTTATGAAAATTAAGTGTTCCATTTGATGCTGAAACAATTAGTGGTTGATTGAGTGAGTCGACAGGTAAAAAAGGTTGAAATTTTGATAATTGATTAATCGTTTTAGTCACTAATTTGACAAAAAATACCAAACAAAAGCTTATAAATTGGGAGAATTTGCTGTTTTCTGCTTTTTAATGTCATTGTAAATCGAATATCTTTGTTTTTTACATTAATATTTGAAAAAGGAAAAAAAAAATACTGACAGTGTTTGCTGCCCTGTTACGTGTGTGTGAAATACCTCCAGGGAACTTATCTACAACTTTGAAAGACTGATATGGCAAAACAAATATGTTCACTTGTTTAACCTCCAGACAGACGAGGATGTTTAAAGAACGATACATAAAAGCAGTTATCAGATTTCGCCCCCAATACGCACTTTCTCAGTGGCAGTTTGTTTTCCTCCCGCGTCCTGGAATTGCACCGTCGTGAACACTTTGGGGAAGATAGGCGCCGTGATGCTGCTGCTATCTTCAGTATTTCAGAAACGGTATTTTTCCCTCTCACTGTAGGGAAGCCAGTTTGCTGTCAGACTCTCCACTCAGTGATACGTACAGAGGTTTTGCGGAAACTATGAACTCCCCTCTCGCTGCAGGAGCACTTCCTCAGACTGTAAGCGTCAATATTTCAAGATAAACTGGAAAACCTCTCCGTGCTGCCGCTGATGCTGCACTGCCCGACAATGCAGCTGTTTTTTTGTCTACCACTATGTTCTTTTCAGGATTAATTGTCTTCATTAATAAGTTTTCAGTCTCAGGGGTGTTGCTAAATGTCGAACAACAACAGCAACAAAACCAAAAGCTGTGATTTTTATAAAAGGGGAAGGGACTCTTTGCCAGACTGTGTGTGCCGTCACATTCAGTTTAACTGCAGATGTGCAGATCAAGTTGTTTCCAGACGTGCCTACAGAGGATGATTGTATCTGTAGAAAGCTGCATCTTCAGGACACTGAGAGTCCTGTCCGTCTTTGTTTCCCCCGAACTGGGACAAGCTTTGACTGGAGTGTAAATGTAGGAGGGTCGTTCTCACCCGGGAGATGCAGATAGAAGCGGGGAGCGAGGGGGTCTCTTGGCCACTAGTTTAGGTTTGATTGGTGGGTTTTGGCCGGAGAACGGGGAACATCTGTGGCATGGCGGTGCCAAGCTCTCCATGTGACAGCCACACTGGTGGGACCAATTGTTCTGAGAGCAAAGAACAGTAATCACTTGAAGCCCAAGAGTTAGTGATGTTTTTTTTTTTAATGCCCCCTCCCCTACACACATCCCTCCTCCTCCCCCTTTCCCATCCTTGGTGCACTGATTGCGTGTGTTGTCTAGCTTCCAGACTCATCTAAATTTAGCATCCGTGGAAGGGTGTGTGTGTGTTTCTTCGGGAGACTTTATCCAGCAGTAGAATTTAAATGTTCAGTAAACCCGCCGCCTCCCATCCTTGTCTCCCCTTTAACAAAGACGCGCTCGTCGAGTGGGGAACAGCCTCGGACAGAACAGAAAATAAACAAGACTGGTTTCATCCGGCCCTTGTCAAACACTGGCTTTGTAAATTGATATGAAAGCTGCCTTATCAAATCCTGACCTCTGCTGCCCCCTAAAGAGCAAACAAGAAAAAAGCACTGCGAGTTAGTAACTGTACCGCTGTCACTTTCTCTTCTTCTTCTCCTTCTTGCAGTGAAATCAAAGCACACAAAGATGTAGTGAGAAGGCAGCCATTCACTTTAAGCTGACAAACCTCTCTGTTTACCTTTGATGGCACGGAGTGGGAGTCCATTTGTTCCTGCTTTGCACTGCAAAGGCTTGTGCGCATTATCTCTCTGAAGGCAATAGATTACAGCAGAACTGAGGTGTTGTCTTCGCTCTTTCATGTATAAGGTGATTCATGCTGAGCTTTGAAAGCTTTTAGAGGAGAAATGACCAACTGTGAGTTTGTTGTGGACCCAGAAAGGTCCATTTTCCAGTTTCCTCTGCTACTCTACAGTAAGACAGCCAACGCAGTTAGTGTGGTGAGTGGACTGTCGGCTGCAGGTAGGGACTGAATGCCATGAAGAGGTGCCTGCAGGTCAAGGAGCCTGCTGTCAGATAAAGTCACAACACAGCTCAGCCCAGTTGTTGAAATAAGGCCTTTCATCGCTATTCATGCAGCCATACAGGGAGATTTATTGAGCTTATTGACAAGGTGCTACCACAGAAGCATGGGCAGAGAGAAGTAAGAGCATGAATCCAATGGGCACGTACCCCTTCAGCTGTGTGCATTAATACTTTAAACCGACATAAGTCATCTAAAGTGTAATCAGGTATGTTTTGTGAAAATGTGGTCATAAAAATGCTGCTTTCTTTTAAGCCACTCTGAGTGCTTTCAATTATTCATCATGTTATTTCTGTGGCTCTTCTTTTGGTGACAAGTGATTTTCGCTCTCAACCCATCTGCCTGTTTTCCATCTTTCACAAGGGTTTAGGGAGGCGGCAAGCTGAAGAGTTAATCAAACCATATTCTTCTTGGATTTAAGTCATTTTGATTGCGATTTACAAGTCAGATATTAAAAAATAATTCTTAAAATCAGCTGTAAAAACATTTAAGAGAAGATTGAAAGGCTTGAGAGTAACTGAATATAGATATAATCTCTATTCTCTTTTGTAGTGACCTTTGAATGTTACTGAACTCTAATGTATTCTCCAACTTTCCCTTTTTTACCCTCCAGCACTTACAAAATCCAGCAAATTTCCAAACAGCAGCAACCGAGTTGCTGGACTGGTGTGGTGATCCCCGAGCCTTCCAGCGGCCCTTCGAGCAAAGCCTGATGGGATGCTTAACGGTAAGTTGCTTGTCCTGACCCCATTCTGCAGCCTCATACTTCAAAGGTTCAAGGACGATGAAAGGTCCTTTCTAACAACTGCTGCATTGGCTCTTTTAATAACTCCCTCAGGGATACGCAGGAACCAATGTTTAGCTGCCTTATCTTCACTGAGGTCAATGGAAAATAGAAAACATTTCACACACACACACACTCACAAAAAAAAAACTATTCACAAAACTATTCACAATTCAGTCACCTTTCAGTGACTTGAGTTCCTGTTTTTGCTGTAGATCATGACACCAGCACACTGGAACAGGAAAAGAAGTGTTCAAGCCACAAAGCAATCAATACTTACAGAAAACACATTTGCCAGTTCCCTTTGAGAAATGTCTAGGGGCTTTTGATTCATTGAATAATTATTTCGACTCTTTCAAATGTGGTGCATTCAATAGAAATAGTCATCCAAAATCTCCAAAAAACATCCTCCTTTTTTGGAGGACAGCAGCTTAGATTTACAGCATAACAACAGATTGCAATGACCGTTGTTTCATCATGCAGAAAGGGTCAAAATGTCCTTAGAAACTTCTCAAACCACTCAAGTAGGCCACTCAACCAACAGCTCAATATTTGCAAGCCAAATATGGCTTAATATGCAGTATGTGTTTGTTGCTAGCTAGCCATAACCAACATTAGCAAATGAAGCTCGCTAATGTGCTGCAAAGATAGAATGCTAACTGCAGAAACAACAAATAGGACTGGCCCATTTAGGCTTATTTTGGTATATTTTTTGACATTGTATTTGAGAGATGTTGTGAATCCTTTTTTTTTTTCCCCAAACCTCAATGCACAGCATAAGTTGCTACATTTGGTTAGCTATTCACATTTGTGCAACTACGTTAGCTTAGTTAAACAGCTAACTGTGCTAACAACAAACCATTTTTTTTAGCCATAATTAGGCAAACATTTAAGTGTTTGGCACAGGCAAGCATGTGGACAGGCAGATTAGTATTTCGAGGAGTTTCTTTGGACAATGGTGCTTTTTTTGTTGTTTTGTTTGTTTTTGTTGTGGCTCTCGGCTACCATTTGAATCCAGCGTAACCGTTTCCAATCCAAGCTGACTACAGTTGTCAGCTGCCACAAAGGGTCAGTCTTCGAACTGTTCAAATGAGCCCTCTTTTAAACCCACAGGGGGTAATTATTTGGTCGAGTATTTGGTATGTCTTTAAAAAAATCTTCTGATATATTCTGTGTCAATGCAGATGAGAGAGTTCCTAAACAATGGTATTACTGTATGTCCTCTGGATATTTTCAGACGAGAGACAGAACATACATTCAGGTAGAACAATGGATGGACTGCGGATGTGTCACTCACCTGTCACCTTGGGCCAAGCTGTGTTTTAACACGCACATTTCCATACTGCCTCCAGCAGTAGATAAGAGATACATATAGCTCCTGTTGGGTGCAATTTGTAACCCTTCAGAGAAAGTGTGGCTACAGCAAGCGAAGGCACCAGAGAGATTTGTACTTGAGCACCGCAGTGAAACCGTTGTGACACATGCCTCCATTCAAGTGATTGCTTGTGTTACCGCTTTAATGTGCAGCAGCAGGTGCCTTTTCCTCCATTTCGCCAATTCAATTTGTTTCCTGCCGTGAAAATCTCAAGGCTTTTCCTTTTAGTTTATGGGTTGTGCAGACCTTAGCGTGAACCACACTGGGAGGGAGCACAAAGAGTCTGATGTGATTGTGAAATTACCCGGTCTCAGACTGTAATAGCAAACACTTCACCCTGTTGCCTGCATGTTGGTATCTCACTGCTGCCTCAACATTGGCATTTGGTGATGTCAGACAGGTGGCTGCGGTGCAAAGAAAACCTCTTTTAGAAACAGCTAAACATTGTGTCATCAAGAAAAATTTGCTGTGGTATTAAAGAGCAGTCTGCCAGTTTGGTAAACAAAACTGGCTTTCTTTAAATTAGACTAAAATCAGGCCCCTACAAAACATCTCTGATCTTAAAAATGTGTATTTACAGAAAATGGTGCATAAAACAAACTTATTTCTCTTTTAAATCATCTTATGTTAATCAGGCATTTTCTACTTCTTTATACCTGGAGAAGAAGAACCTATGTAGTATGTACACTGTAAAGCAAATCAATACAGTATTTTAGAATGAACATATTCTATTTCTTTTCATTTAAAATGAATTATTTTCGCAAATTCACTTCTAATTTTTGTTTTATCTCCTAAATTAAGCTGACTTAATACACAAATTCAGCTCAAAAAGGAAACTTTGGGCTAAGCTAAAGCAACAAAACCAGCATGATCAGTGTTAGCATCATCAGCCAGAGCTGTACTTTCTGTTTAGTGCTGGGTAGTAAATGTTAGTTTGCTAGCACACCAAACTGAAGTGACTGAACGTAGTAAATTTTGCTAAACATCTGCATGTTTGCATTGTCATTGTTAGTATGCATCTTCACAAAGCTGCTAGCATGTAGTCTTTTCATTGGTTTTCAGGTATTTCATAGTGGCCTGATTTTAATGTTAGTTTGAAGGAGTCATTTTTGCTTACCTTAGTGTTCTTTTATCTTGCAAAGTAGCTTTTTGTGTTGCAGAAACAAGTTAAATCTAGAAATCAACAGCTTAGGGAAAAGAAAACACTGCGAGCTTTAAAGCTCTACAGTGCACACTCAGATGATTGGATTTGTGAAATAAATAAGACGTTGCATACAAAGGCCCACATTATTCTAACAGCTGTCTCTCATTATCTTTTGCCACTACTACTAAAAAAGGCACTTTCCCAGTACTTTCCACAGATATATTATTCTAAGATATTAGAAGGAAAGAAGCTGCATTTTTCTGTGTGAAGGAGAACAATTAAAAAAAGAAAAAAAAAAAAAAACTTAAGTCAACTTTGCGTTAATCCTGCTGCAGCTCTCTAGCGAAAGCAGTGTGACCGAAAAGAATTTGTGACTACTGTATGATGGAGAAACCACCGCCACAAGTGCACTGACTATGTACAATTTGAGTCCTGAAATTAGAACTACTTTTTGCAACTCCTTACGCTAAAATTATCATTTAGCAAAATGTCTCTCGCAAGTTTAGATTCTAATTAGACAGCCTATGCTCATATATCTTCTTTTAATGGGGGATTCCTATAAATAAAGGCCAGATATACATGCTCTGTTTTGGTGTCACGTCAAGACTATACTTACAGGAGATAATGATATGGTGCAGGGAGCAGTGTTCAGCTGTACTACCTCGGGGCTTGACTTGATTTTCAGAGAGTAACAGCAGGCTATGAAAACGCAGGCCGGGGGAAGAATTTGTCTCTAGTGAGGCACATTGGTCCACACAGGTCTCAGTATGTCCTACAGGTCTAAATGTCTTCAGCGGGTGTGTTTGAGCCGATAATGGTGATGGTAAATCAAAGCAACGTGTGCCACATACGGGTGATTTACACTGCCTCCTGTGGCATGTGGATGTTTTTCTTAATGTTTCCTCTCAGCGGGCATCACAGCACTGCAGGCCCGTCTCGCTGTCCACCAGCTCATGTGGAACTTATTAACTTGCCTTGACTTTATCATTAAAGTTAAACCGGGATTTTGATGCTGCCAAACTTCACTCTTATGTAGCAGAATCTAGGAAAATGTCAAGACATGATAACTCCCTTTTGATGAGTTTAGCTAGTGGGATGGGCGTGTATTTCTGATGTAATGTATGAGAAAATTAGAATTATATTCAAATGCAATAAGTCGCTCTGTAAGTCAGTTCGTCAGTTGGTTTCATTGATCGGTCCCCAAAAATTACCCACTCTGGTGGCCACAGTTTTTGCCCTAGGAGACTAAAATTTGGCATGGAGGTCAAGTGTGTGTGTGGGGTTGTGAGAAGGTGTGTGATTGTGTTAATGCCAATTGGGGGCGTGGCAATGGGAGTGGCCTATTCTGTAAAGGTGCATAACTTCCAAACGGATTCACAGACTTGCACAAGATTTTGTGGAAAGGTTGGTCATGAACCAGAGGATAGGTGACTGACTGTTCGGGCCATCTTGCAAAATGGGCGTGGCAGTGAGAGTGGCCTGTACCAAGAAGGAGCATAACTTCTGAACGGTTTCATGTAACATGGCCAAACTTTGTATATACACACGCATGCACACACTTTCATCAGCTTGCCCCACCCTTACACATTAGCCCTGCCTACTCCCATGACTCATTAACCATTTGTTTAAGACTGTAGACTCTTGTGGGAAGAATCATTGCAGATAGTAAACTTTTATTTATGATCCTTCTGTAACTTTATGGTAACGTGATGCCTAGCTACTGGTCGCAGCTATTGTGAATTTGCACTTGTTTTTTGTTTGTTTGTATTATAATTTGTTGGTTAGCAGGATATGTCTAAAACTAGATCACAAATTTAAATTAATTTTGGTTGAAAAAACTTGAAATAAAAGAAATCTTACATGTTTGATGGAGTTTTAGCATAAAAAGTTGATAATGGTAAATTTTTACAATGGTTTGTTACCATGTGTATGAAAATACAGTTACACAAAAAACATTTTCTGCTCTAAAAGTAGATTATAATATTATAATAATAATATTTCCTGCAGTAATGTACATATTAAAAATTCATTCTTTGACCTCTTGTTCTAATTTTATCCAAGTCTTACAGTATTATGATATTTGCGGTACTATATAATGTCAGTTAGGCGTGTTGATGATAGTGGGAAATTTAAAACTGTAATTTGGGTTATTTGGTTCATAATACACGCATGATAATATCATGTTAATGATTCAGTGGCGCTTAAATAATTGATGCTTTTTTTTCTGTTCTGTCTTTGTCATAGTAGGTGGTGGTAAAGCACCTTAACACTGGTTGCAACCCTCTTTTAAAAGGAAAAGTTTGTGAAGTGTTATTGTTGTTTTTGTAGTCTTTTTTTTTTTTTTTACAGTTACGATTACAGACTTGCTCACTCATACTTTGGACATAATGCTTTTGCCAAAAAATACAAAAAACACACAATAACCTTCACACTGCTATTATCATGAATCCATTTAGTCCACGATAATCATGTAGTGAAAGTCTGATGTCATAATAGCTCTCATGTCTAACGTCCAAAGTTTTCCAAGAATAAACATGTCTGTCTTTAAACTAAATGAGCATTTTGTTCAGTTGTTTTCTCAGTAGGACTGAACCCTTTAACTGCAACAGACCAGAATTTTTGACGTGGTCATGACTGAGTGCTGCATGCTCTCGTTGTGTTCAGGTGGTCAGCCGTGTAGCAGCACAGCAGGGCTACGACTTGGACTTGGGCTACCGGCTCCTGGCCGTGTGCGCTGCCAACAGGGACAAGTTCACTCCAAAATCAGCAGGTAAGACCAGAGTTTTCTAAACAGCCGTCTCAGGCCATCTGGCCATGCTGGCCTGTCCGGGCTTAAAGTTCCTGTTTGCATTCTTGGCAACATTTCGTGAAACCCACCCATTGCTACTAGACTGTATAAGATCATCATACTCCAGAAAAGTCCACCTTACTGTGTCGAACAGCATTTTAAGTGCACAAATGGTCATTAGCATGCTTTAAGTTGATTATCCAATTCTTGCAAAGAGATAATTGATGACCTTAGGTTATTTTAATGCTTTCTGCATGATAAACAGTCCAATCATCTTTTTCTTTTTTGGTTTGTTAGCAAATCTGAAAATGCAAAATACCTTTTTCTTCTTCAGTCTCACTGATCACAAAGCATTACCCTCTATTATCTGCTACACTTTGCCTTCCTCATGTTGCATTTCACTCACAGACTTGCTCAGAAAAGCTCAATTTGGTTTCTTCTCTGGAGTTTTTTAGACAAAGTATGCACAGCCGAATACTCCATTTGTCACACACAACAAAAAACTACTCTATCAGCAATGATGAGGGCCTGTTTTTGTACAGCGGCGTTATCTCAGTACATGGATGGATTATTGGGACAGATGTATGCTGCTAAATATTGTTATCAAGCTGGCTAAAAAGCATGCTGAAGCATGATGGGAATGAAGATGTATTAGCTGTCAGCAGCTTGGGAGATAACAGGAATATTTTGTGCTCCTTTACAGTTTTTTGATTTGTAGTTTTCACCTGTCTTGGGTTATGAGGAGAGCAGGGTTGTGCAACTGCTTCTGTGCGCTTGGCCTCTCCGCTGAGTCGACCAGGACGTAAAAGTTGGAGCCACATATTGTTTGAATTTTCTCTGGTGTTTGCTTTTTCTGATTTATGCCCTGCGTGGTTTTACATGTGGTAATGGGAGGCTTCAAATCAGGCAATGTCACTCTCATGTCAGCCACAGGAGGGGAATCATTCTCCGTCTGCAATTATCTTACACAGCCAAATGTTCTAATTCTACTTAATGCTAAATCAAATCTCAGGCCCTACTTTATGGGCTTAGATAAGATTGCCAATTGATTCTCTGTCTGAATAATTTCCTGCAACAGTAGTCATTTGAGAACAGACGAGTGCTCCAGTCTAGGCAGCATCCCAAAGTGCATTTCATGGACAATTATGTACCTGTGTATGCATGAACATTTTGAAAGGAGAGGGAAAGAATCAGTGGAAACCACTGAGGAGGCTTTCTCCTGCAAATCTCCCGCAAGCTCTTTAGAGTGGAGGCCCCAGTTGAGGAGGTTGTCAAGGCGGGGAGAAAGCCCTCTCCAGCAGCCAAGGGAGATGGCTCTTAAACGACACTCCCACGGGGGCCCCATGGGCAGGACCCGCTCCCCGGCATCCAGCAGGGACGTTGCCGAGCGACGGGGGAGGGGGAGTGAGTCACAGGATGGGGCCGGGATGGCGGCAGCAGGTCAGCCATCCAGCGCCAGAGACAGACGAGTCAGTGTCTGCCGTTCACTGGGGAGACTTGGGAGGCTTGAGAACAAATCTGAGGCCCGATTAGGAGGAGATGGGATAAATTTTCTGTTTAATTTAATACAGCATCCTGTGCATGATGTTGTTTTAACACTAATTAATTTAGCTGAATCTGACAGTGTTCCTGGACCTGATCCAAGCTTATTTTCTTTTCAAATTCCCAGCTCTGTCATAAATACAGACAGTCTGCCATTTGTTGCATAACAAGCTTTTTCATTGTTCTGGATCTAAACAGCTTGAAAATGTTCCACCTTATGTTTGTTCCTTATCTCTAAGCTAACAAAGGGGCTTGCATGGCCCAAACCCCGGGAGGTTTTTTAAAATGAAAAGTGTCCAGGGAGCTTTTGAAGCCAAATCTTACTCTCATAACCACTGACCTGCTCAGTCGCATCAAGCGTCTTGTAATCTGCCCTGAAAATCTCTGTTAAAAGTGTGTGTGTGAGTGTGTGTGTGTTTGTGTGTGTGTGTGTGAGTTTGGGGGGAAGGGCTGTCAGCCACAGAGCACTGAGGACATCAGGTCAATGGATGAGTGCTAATAAGTAAATCAGATTCGGTGTCCCGTTTTAACCAGGCCTAACTTGTCTAGGTTCCGACACGTGGCGCGGTTGGTCGAGCTATTACATTTCTGTCGTGTCATCTGAAATTCCTCTCCCGGACATAATGGGAAAACTGAGTGGGGGGGACGAGGTTGTGCTGAGATGACTTCAGAGGTAGGAAATCGATGTTCACAGTCAACTCACAGCAGAAACAGGTTGCAGCTTTGACAAATTGATTCACGGTGAACAGTTTAAGTCATCAGTTTGTTAATTTCTTTGTTAGAAATAAAGCTTATGAGGGCAAAAACTCCAAGAAACAGACCTCGATCTTAATGACAGCAGCAATATGTAGCTTCTCGCCTGAGGAAAACTTCATTATCACCTCCCATTGATTTTATCTGTTGTATGTGTCTGAATTTCCACAAACTGGATACTTTAGCAGTTTAAATCATTCCTGTTGTTGTATATTAAAAAGCCTCCCCAGCAGACTGGAAATGAATAACTCTGCACAGAGTGATTTAGTAAATCGCTGATCTCTTCGATGGACGTACTCAGGGGGATCGGCCGGTTGTAGTCCTTTTGCCTTTTTGCAAGCTGCCCACAAGGCTCGGGCAGAGCTAGGGGGAGGGGCGCCTGTCTGCTAGTAGTGACCTCTTTGTGAATGAGATTAGCCTGCTCTATTAATCTGTGATTACTTGGACTGTCTTACCGCAGGGCGAAGCCACGCACTTGGAGCCGTGGCGACATCAAAGCGTGGAGATCACTCGCTCGTCGTGGATAAACTCATCAGGGCTTCGTCTCCTCTCTCTCTCTCTCTCTCTCTCTCTCTCTCTCTCTCTCTCTCTCTCTCTCTCTCTCTCTCTCTATCACAGAGTGCATTACAAGCCTTGTTAGGCATATTTCATCAGCCCCCCCTTTTGCAGGGCCATAGTGGTTCAGTCTGCTTCAAGAACATCGGCAAAACGCTTAATCACAATTTTTTCCCTCCGAGAGGGTCAGAGTGGCACATTCCTTGTCGTTTGCACCTCACCAAGCTCTTGGAATTCCTCAGCCCCCAAAGAGTGAAAGGAGGCTTCGATTTATAAGAGCAGGGAGGGGCAGACTGAAGTTTTTCAGCTCCCGGAGCCGTTCATTCTCCCACGTAACAAATGCCGGGTAAACCAGCCATCCAGCAGATAATTGGTTGGGCTTCAGCTCCCACTCTGTCAGGCAGCTTTGTCTCCACACTCCTTTTACACATGCAGGGCTGTTTTCAGGTTCGATCGGTAGACTTTGTGGGTTGTAGGTAACAGTGTCAGCGTGGTGAAGCAAGCCAAGCAACAGAGTTTCAGCATTTGTTTCATCTGGTTTGACCGTGGGAGTTGTTAAGGAGGGACTCTGCGTGTCTTGGTTTTCCGACCGGTTCAAGAATGAGAAAGCAGAAGCCAGAGTGGGAGGAGATGTTGTGTTTGTTTGCAGTTTTAGATAAAGACAAGGATTTATGACCAAATGATTCATGCTCCAAATGTATTTATAAGTATGCATATGCATCATAGCAGTTCTATCAAATCTATAATAGCACACTTTGTCTCAAGATGGCATTGAGACAGGATATGACAGTCTTGCATCAGACCTTTCATTTAAATAAGCAAAGTAAACAGTAAGAATAAACAGAGGAAGCAGGAGTAGAATTACACAGCAAGTACAAAACACACAATATTAGATAAATGTAGGACCACACCAGGGTATTTTTTTGACTTCTCAGCATTAGCAGAGGTTGCCCTGTCTTCTACAAATGTTTGCGTATATTTTAGTAGATCTCAGGCTGCATTTTTAAACTCCATTCACTGCCATTCATGTTGAAACAGGGTATATAAAAACACTATAGGACACGTAAAAGTTGCTAGGTATAGATGATTCACCCTTCTTTAGAGAACGTTTGTGTTTATTTGGTCAGAAATCGCTGAGAGAGGCAGAGGAGGGGGAGCCAGGAGCCGTTGAGATGAAAGTTATTGCACCTGGAAGAATAGTTCCTTACAGGTGTTGCTTTCTTAGCTCGAATGATAGCGTGAGGAAGGATTTAAACACATACGTTCTTTTTAACTAACGTCACACAATTTCATTTACTTTCTGCAACATTTATTCAATACAGACAAAATATAAACAAGCACGATATCTCATAGATAAAGCTTTTTGGGGAAAAATTTGGTGGAAAGTAACTAATTATATTTACTCGCGTTACTGTAATGAGTAGGTTTTTTTGTGTACTTGAACTTTTTAAAGTAGTTTTTTGCAATTTTGCTTTTACTTTAGTAGGGTTTTGTTTGAGGTAGCGTACTTCACTACATTTTAAATCACATCCATTACCGAGCAAACAATAAATAAATAAATAAAAAAAGCTGAAACAGTACGTTTTTTTGAAGTTCTCTGGTGCTGCAGCTGCGTGCCAGTAACTGTCCTTCTGATTGGCTCTGGCTGACTAACTGCAGCACAGAAGGTGAACAACAGGGCATTTTTGTGCAGACATTGAGCGTGATGAACGTAAAGAGATGATTCTGCAAACCCCCCACGACCCCCAAAAAAGGAACTAAGTAACTTTTACCCTGAGTACATTTTAAAAGAGCTCCCTTTTACTTTTACTTGAGTACATTTTTACACCGGTAATCTTACTTTAACTTGAGTGAAATTTTATCAAGGCAACAGTACTTCTACTTAAGTAGATTTTTTTTGTACTCTCTGTCCCCCCCCAGCATGTAGTAACACTGGTGTTAGTCTGAATCACGGGAAATAGAAGTCAGCTATGAGCCTCCCATTGGCTTACTGTTTCCCTCAGCATTTTCTCCCCTTCCACTGGCACCGCACGATGATATTGCCAGGGCATCGTTGCTGCATCCTGAGCTTAGCAATGCCACCGCCACAACTTTGACTGGTTTAAACAAATACAAACAAGCCAGGGCATTTTTTTCCCCTGTTTCAGAATGGCAACGGGTTCAGCCAGACCTTTTCCCAGTGCTAAAAAGCATGTAGAGAAGTCTGGCTAAGTGAGACTACACTGGTATGGGCCTTTAAAGAGTTTTAGGCAAATTATAAAAGTATTTGTTTGGAGCAAAGACTTTCACTCAGACTGAAGATAAAAGGTAATTTCATTTAAAACAAAATCTACAATCCAGGTGAGAAAATTAAATTTCCGTCAAATGCTGTTGAGCAGTTTCATTTTTTTTTCTAATTAAATGAAAAGAGGAATGTTATCTTAATGCTTTTAGTGTCATTTCAAAATATTGATTTTCTAAATGGAATTTCCTGAGAAGGGATACAACAGAAATTGACGCTTATTTCAGAGAAAACGAGAGGGAAGGTGAAGATGAGCGTTTTTCAAGTGTGCTGTAAAGCTTTTATATTTTATAACTGAAGTGGTTGAATTCTTTAGCTCGCTGGAGTGCAAATCTAGAGTAAACTTCCTCTGTGCTGTAGCTTGAAGTGCCGATCATACATCGGCTTTCATCGCGCCTTCCAGTGAAGTGGTGCTTAAGATGCGGGGGTCAGACGTGTTGTCACTGAGCTGTGGAAAGGTCTCAGATTCAACACACAATAAAGAGGTCAGATAAACACACATGGGCCTGCAGGGCTGTAATTCCTCTTCCCAGATCTTTCTTCACCAAATAGTTTTTTTTTTCCTCTCTGCCCATCTCTGCAAACGGTGAGCTTCAACATATAGTTTAGCTGCGGCTTTACCTAAATAAGACTAAAAACATCGTTGGTGGCCAAGACTTGGTTTGTTTGTCAGCTGCAGTTGGAAATGAGATATAAACAATCATTAGTTACCCAGATTTCAATGTAGATTTATGACTCTATTTCACTGTATAGAAGCTTTTTTTTCCCATGATGGTGAGGCACCCTTTCAAAAACTGAGACCCACTCACCTCATCAACTGTGTAAACTTAGAACTCTGTATTTATTCTGGCTGAAGCAGATGGATGCCTCATATATTATAAGTTGCACAATAGAATCATTATAAATGTGCTTGTTTTTGCAGAAGAGGTGTTTCTTAAAGCCCCTCAGAGGAACTTTCATTTTGCCTTGAACGTAGCAGCACATGTAGACGACAGTGGCACTGTTTACTGTCGTAAAGATCTCAACCAGCATGAGCATTTGTTTTGGAAGAAAGTGAAAGAAACACACCACTTATTTGCACAATACCAGATCCAAACACAAAATACTGAAACTAGCTAAAGAAAAATATCCTCCCGCTTCCATAGATGGTACAAAAGAGAGCAACCCAATCCATCATGCTTGTAAAAAACAATTCGTCTCTTTCGGTTTTTATGCAGTAGAGCATTTTGTTGCGTTTCCACTGACTGAGCGGACTGGGCAAAGGCACTGTAAAAGACAGGATAGTAGTCTCCAGTCTCCTTGATGGTCTTATTTGCAGATGTAGATAAGATATGAGGCATCAGTATCAAACCTAAACAGCTTCATAACAAGCTAAAAGTTCTTCATAGGGACTTCATAGCTTCTTAATTTCCTCATTTTCACCCTAAATCTCCTTTTACAGAAACCTCTTTTTGCACTTGCATGTGAGTTCCAGAGCGACCTTACATCTTTAGGAAATATTTTAAATGTAACTAAGTTTGTAAAGATGGACCCACATCAGAGTTATGAGGTCAAAGACTCATTATTTGCTCATGACTCTTCAAAGGTATGAGGATCACATAAGCTGTAAATCTACACTGTGTCCACATTGTACAATCTGTGTTTTGCACTGTATAATAACTGTATGCGAAGGCTTCCAGCAAGCCATGATTGATGTGTTAACTTGCAGTAGGGTTGCAGGGCTGTAAGTCAGCTGCCGTGCACTAGCTGATAGTAAATACCAAGAGAGCAAATAGAGACAGGAAAGACCAGAGATAAGAGCTGTTGAGCTCGTCTGTCCTTCCTCCCTCCCGTGTCGCTGTCACAGTTATTATGTCTGTTGCAGCAGGAGGTGATCTGCAGGAACTTCAGCCTCTCACATTTGCAACACAACAAAAGGGAATGTTTGCATATGAAAATAACACACATTGTAGGTTAGATCTTTAATTAAATGTTCATGATTGTATTCTAACCACAGATCAGCTGCACTAATTTGACACCTGACTGGACTCGCTGCTGGCGAGTACGAGTATTTTCATTTGCAAATGACAACAGACGATCCAGACTGCCTCAGGTGGTGCGCTGCCTGCAGTTTACATGTTTTATATGGGTGTAATTATTTATCCAAGAGCTTAGTCAGGCTCATGTGCTAAAAGACAAATGTGGTCTAATTGGCCCCTCCCTCCCTGATTCCAACCCTCTGCGCATTAGGAAGCCACAGCACCCAGCCTCCTCCTCCTCCTCCTCCTCCTGGTCCTCCATGCCCCTTAATCACAAAGACTAGTTTGATGGATTAAGTCGACTGTATGCAAAGGCGAGGTTCGGGGCTCCAAATCAGCGCCTCACGTGCCCACCTGAGCCGTCTCTGTCACTACTTTTCGCTGGCACCAGCGGCCACGCCTCCCTCGTCACAAATGTTGCTTTAAAATGAATTGATCGGGGCTTCTTTTACTCGCTGCTCTGGACCCAGGCCAAGATTCAGGCTGTCTAGCACATTAGGCACCACCCCCCTTTGCAGGTTTGAAATGTGAGCTGCCTGCATTTTTTTTTCCTCCTCTTCTCTCCTCTCCTCCCTCCTCCCCTCTCCTCCCTCCTCCCCTCCCCTCCCTCCCTACCCCTCCCCTCCCCTCTCTCCCTTCTGGCGAAGTGGCTGTGGCCGCTTCTGTGTGATGTGTGTATTGAGAGAGCAAGCAATGGATCACTAGACAGAAAAAGAAGATACATCAATAACTGCTGCATACATCCGAGGTGAGGAGATAAGCATTTGGTTCTCTCTCTCTGTGTGTCTCTCTCTCCCTCTTTCTCACTCTCTCTGCCTGCCCCCCCACCCCCCACCCACCCCACCACCACTCTGTCTGTCTCCCCCCTCTCTCCCCCACTCTCTCCTCTCTTTAACCCTTTGCTGCTGCAGAAGCCGGCTCCTAATTTTTGCTGAATTATTTGTGGCAATACGTACCTTTCTTCTTCTTCTCTGACCACAAATGGGTGTCCTCCTCTTCTCCTCGTGGCTGTTAGTGCTGTATGAAGTTTCCTCCCCCCTCCCCCCTCCACCACCCCTCAGTTTCTCTCTCATTGTCTCTGGGGTACTTGTTGCTTGAGTGCAAAGAAGCCGGTGGCAAGTACAGCAGGAGCCCATTAGCAATGACTCCATCTGTGATTGGTTTTGCCTGCGAAACGGAGAGAGCAGCCATGAATAATTGATGTGTATTGTGCAGTCAGTCACTGGACACGCAGGGAGAGAGGAGAGGAAAACAGAGAGAAGCAAGCTGCTGCCCTGAGACACGGAGGGAAACGAGGGAGGGGAGGGGAGGGGAGGGGTGGGGGGAGAGAGGAAGAATGTTTGAGAGAAGAGAGAGGAAGGTGGGAGGGATAGAGAGACACAGAGAAAGAGCTTTAAAATAGCTGCTGGCTTCAGTAGTGCAGAGATTAAGGCTGCCCTGTATCGCCTTTGTTCTGCTGTTGCAGATTTGTGCTCAGAAGTGTTTCTAGACACATGAGTCTCCCTTTTTTCTGTGCAGCGGAGAGTGAGAAATAAGCAGGGACATTGCTGGAGTTAGTCTGGTTGAAATGCGGGTGGCATTTTAGACATGGCGGGGGGAGTCTGCGCCGCTGTGAATGGGACAGAGCTGCAAAGCTGTGAGCTGTCCAACAGAGGAGACAACTGCTAAAGATGGTTGTGTTTGCAGGGGGTGTATCAGTCACAAGAGGGAAGGTGGATCTGCTGCTGCTGCTGGGAGCAACTTCACCTTATTTAACTCCCTCAGGGTGCACATGGAGGGTTGATTTCTGCATTGGTGGGTGCAGACGGGCACCCTGCCACATCTTTAACTAACGGAATGGGGTTTGACAGTATGACGAGTGCCTTGCAGCGCCCCGCGTGATAGAGTTGCAACAGCTGACTGCTGCATTTGACCCACTTACAGCTCACACAGAAGGGGTCAAAATGGCCTTGATTATCTCTCTGAGTAGCGGTGACCTACTTGAGGCGGCGTTTTCCGTGAGACTCTTGGCAGTTTATCACACCCACTCCCCTTGGTGCCACTCAGCACAACCAGGCAGGCTCGCTGCACAGACACGCACAGATTCTCCTCCTACTTAGTAACTCAGTGGTTTGAGATCAAGGATTCAGTGTTTCACATGTTACAGTTATGTCTAGTGCAGCTTAAGCAGTAGTGGCAGGTTCATATTATAGCCTTTTGTCTGCACTGAGATGCTGATTGATCCACCTGTTTTTTTTCTTTTGTTTAATTAATGGACTGTCTTTAGAGTAGGGCCTGACTGATATGGGATTTTGGGGGCCAATATTAGGGAGCAAGAAATTTCCGGTATTCAATATATCAGACAATAAATCAAACAACAGAATGAATGTGCTTATTAAACACTTGTAAGACATATACATGTATGTGATGGAGGCAGGATATCTTACATTTTAACTAACTTAATTCCAAACAGCATTACACTAAACAGTAAATACTTTATTGATTATTTATTACATAACAGACCACCCTCTGCTGGACAAACAATGTAATTGCACTATTTAAATCACTTGTCCGGGCATTTTTTCTGGCTTTAAAAATAGTTTTAAAATCAATGCATGTTGAAGAACATATAGGTCAACTGATTTATCTGCAATACGCAAATATCGACCGATAATATCAGCAAACCGATGTATCATTCAGGCCCTGCTTTAGAGTATCAAATATTTACTGTCTGTAGGTTTGAGAGATGTCTCTGTAAGGTCAGTAGCATGCTGCTTATTGACAGCAAAAAAGTCTCAAAACATCCAGAGGAACCACTTCTGCAGCATGGTCCACCCCTGATCTATGTGCTCAATGTTTTTAAAACTTCTTCATGTCAATCCTTTTCCTACTTAAAGCTTCACATCTCGTCACATGCATTTTCAGTGCCATCTTTCCAGTAAATGCTGAGTATTCCTTTAATGAACGACTTTCAGTTAAGTAAGAAAGTCAGCTGGTGTCGTTTCTTTCGCCTATCAACCTCACAAGTTTCAGAATTACATTCTTCCATGTTGGTTTCTTAATTGTTCGTTTTTCAAAAGGGTTGTGTCGAGCTGTACAGTAAAGTCCCAGTTTAGGCAATTGTTCAATGAGTCTGTGAGACAGCTCCCAACGTGCAAAGACAAGAGAGGTTTTGCAACAGGCGGTGTTGGTAAAGAGACGTCTGGCTGTATTGTTTTTCACACTTCTAACTATTCATTACTGTTGTTGTGTCAGCTTCGATGAATCTCTTGTCGTCTGTGTTGGACTTGTTTATGTCATAAAGTTGTGAAGTTGCACTGTCCTCCTTTTTGCAAAGTCCCAAAGAGCAATCAGAGTCACAGTTAGAGATGTTGTTCAAGTGCTGTTGAGGGACGAAGCTGAAATTCCACACTTCCGTACCACCTTTTTGACAAATCCAGTTGAACAAACCATTATCAGCTCCTTCACTGTGTGATGTCACAACAGAAAAAAAGCTGTAATAGCTAAAAACTATGTTTAAACTGTTTTAAAAACTATGTTCGGCCTTCAGAAATTTAAATTTGGATTAAATGTCAGGCGTGTCTGTCGGTAGATTCATCTTATATGAAAAGGAGACAAACATTTTTCCGCATACTTTTTATTTTCACTTAAAGACATTTAAAACACACACAGCAGCAACCAAACGCAGACTCCAATGGTTTAACTGTTATTTGATCTTAAATTCTTAGTTCATTTTAATTTTAAAGTAATCATGCGTTTAATCTTTTATCAGCTGTGAATCAGGTGTCAGATTGCATAGCAGTGGACAGCGATTTACTTGATCTGCATCTACAGCAGAGTGGATTACATTCTGTAGAAAGGAAGCAAAGCTCTGAGTATTAATATCTATCAAGTTAACCGATCAGGCAAAGAGCTGCACATTGATTGAAGTCATATTTTGAATAGCAGTAATAGAGAAGTGTAGGCTGATTAATTTGCAATTGGCCTACATTGATAAGACATATCAGCATGGAAAACAGTAACTAAAAATGGTCGTTATTTTTAGTCCTTCTCATGCTTCTGCACTGGCCTGATGCAATATGATTTCAGCTTGTCCGTCTATGCATACGTCCCAATCTCATGAGAGTAATATTTTGGAAAAGTCTGGAGAGAATTTCCTAAACTTTGACGCAAACATTCACTTGAACTCAAAAATGCACTCCTAAAATTTCGGTGGTTAGAGGTCAAGATCTGAGTTTTTGGCTCATAACTCAAAATTTCATTGGCTAATTGGGTCAAACGTTCACAATAATATTGACTAGGATAATATGAAGTTAAATAGGACAAGAAGAAGTCATGACAATGTTCATCTGTAAGGTCAGAGACATGTGTGAACATTGTAGCTTCTCTGCAACAACATCCATATTTGAAGCATTGTCCAACACAAGGTCAATGGTTTTGCTGATATTGAGCTTCAGGTAATGGCTGTCGCACAATGTGACGAAGCTCTCTATCATTCCTCTGTGTTTTTCTGTAGAAATAGCCTAGTCTCTAAGTGGAGATAGCATGCTTCTTGTTGAAGGTTATTCACTGGAATCAAATGAAGGTTATTCACTGTAATCATAT
>JAQLOL010000014.1:8756744-8767335 GCA_029783665.1 Naso thynnoides
TTAATTCCTTCACCTTCTTGACAGACATGGATGCAAACTTGCAGGCACACAACCACAAGGTGGTAATTGTAGTTTTGTTTTAGGATGTGACAGTCAGAAATGTCAACAAACACTGGTTGTTATTGACATTTTGTGCTGTGACATTTAAAAAAAGTATAATCTATTGAACTTGAATATTTGCAAATCCATTATACCCACAATTTTGCTTATTTCAAGTTAAGTGTGTCCAATCATTCTTTCATCCTGAGTAGGTTTTTAGACAGTCTATGAATTCTAACCTGATATATTTCTCAACCATCCAGTCATCTCATAGGCTTGTGTTGAATAAGGGAGCATCTTATAATAAAAATTAAATGTGTGTCATTCACTGAATATCTTAAGAAATGTGTATAAAGTTCAGTAAAATGTAAAATTTGAACCCTACAGAAACCAACTGCTGCAGGAGGTGTCAGTCTGACTCAGGTACTTGCTGTGTGTCAAAGTGCTGCACAGGAAACTCATACACATTGGCTGAATTCAACCCACCATCCTCATCACAGTCCTTTACAGTCTGTCCTCACATCGCTCATGTGTGGACATACTGTACGTGGAAAGACATCGGATGTGCTTATTCTTTTCGGTTGGTCATTTAGAAAAAGCTACATGGCTGCTGTCGTGTCGTCTGAGTTGTTGGAGTTTCTCAGTATGAAGCATGTCACCCACAATGTTTTTGATCATCTTGCCTGCATCATAGTTCACACTTGTTCTCGGCTTTTCATCCCAGCAATACCCAACCTTAAGTTTATGACTTGCTCCTCCTTGTGATTAATTACACCCCTGCGTTCTCTTGGTAGTGAAAAAGCAGGTAGTAAAAGTTCATGAGCTTCAGTCAGAGTCAGAATAATGTGATGAAACTTTGTTGATCAATGCAGAGAAACTACAACAACAATCATAAATGAAAACATGCAAACTGGATGTTATAGAGATTAAACGTGCAACTGAGTCAGTGCTGTAGAAAAATGTAGAAAATTGTTTCATTTTATGTTACAAGAATCTAGATTTAATGTTATTTGTATATAGACAAAATCCCTCAAAGTACAGGTTCAGACACATTTTAGTGTGTTAAAAAAAAAGTATGCAGGAATACTCTGCAATGATTAATATTTAGTTTAGCATAATTCTTACCTTAAACGTAGGAAAAATGATGCCCGCACTAGGCTGAGCAGTAAAAGAGCAGCATGCATCAACATGGCTAACAGTTAGCATTAGAGGAAATGTGACACGATGCAGCCACAGACAGATACAGGCTTATCTGAGGAGTCAGCTGCGCACCAACATCAGCGACTAGCAGACGGATCATAACGTTAAGCACAGTCAGCATTTTTTATCTGGTTATGTTGTTTGCTAGCTAGAAAGCTTGTGACCGGCAGCGGTTGGCACAGTGTTAGCTGTTGTGCTCATTGCAAACTTTCTTTGCACTGAGAAATTTTCTCTTTGCTGGAGGTTTCAGATTTCTTTGCCTACGATTGGCTCTGGAATTCGCAGCGTACCAAATCCAGCTGGCCCGGTGCGCACCTAAATCTCAGCTTTTAGGGAAGTGTGCAGATTGTGTGTGGAAAAAACACCTCTAGTGGCAAACTTTGCAGGTATACAAGTCAGTACAGTCAAGGTCTGACATTTGAGGGCACATAAACACAAGAAAAACATATTTTAAAGTGGAGGAAATAATATAAGATACACATTATTGTTCTAAAGGAAACATGACCGACAGTGTTTATTAACAGTATATATTGTCGCTAAAAAACATGTACGACAAGACAAGGTTGTAAAACAAGCATTTAATTTTGCCTCATATCTTTACCTAAGACACTAAAAGAGTGTTTACAAAATGAATAAATATAGTAAAAGTATAAAATAAATAATTAAACGTGCAGGAATCAAATTTGGAGAAATAGAGATAAACATGTGAATATGAAGCATATTGTGTTTATTTCTTCATGGTGTGTTTACAGAGGAATCCAGAATCAGAATGATCTTGGCTCATTTAAAATGAGGTTTTATTGTTTGTGTGTTTATCACATGGACGCTTTTTATTCAAATCCTGCACTGTTGCACATATGGATGACTCTAATGAGCCTAGAAGGGTGCCAGGACCCGACCCAGGCCCCTCCACTGTCTGTTCCTACTGTACTCCAAAAGGGTGGCTTTGACCCCAGGCCCACTGTGAAAAGGTCGCAGGTGAATCAGCCGCCAGCGTGTGCCACTGTGACACTACCGGGCCTGCCCAGCACCCCGAGGTGGGCACTAGTCCGGGCACATCTGCTCCGTGCCTAATTAGTATCATTGTAGTGGAGGGCTTAAGGGTGGGCCTTCGTTAATAGCAGCCTGTTGCTCGGGGAAACAGTCTGGCTCCTGTAAGCCGCTTCTTTGCAGGTCTGCTCATCTCATAATCTGGTTGCAGGAGTGCACGGTTAAAAACACTCGGTGTGCCAGCCTCGCCGGACAGATGGCAGAGTTTTTAGGAACCTCAGTGTGGTGAGGTGAGCGGGTCATCAGTCAGACAGTCAGAATTCAGAGTTTTTATGAATATTTGTCTTCACCAAGTAAAATCTAGCAGTGGATTAGTCGATAAAGCCATTACCTTTTTAAAAAAACATCAATATTTTTGCAAGTCAAGCTTCATTACAAATCATGGATGCATTATATTTTTACTCTACTGTTCTCATATGCATGCTGCACTGTTTTATTTTTTTATGTGTATTTTCCATTGATTTTCACTCCTTTTATAAAAGTCAATAAGCAAATTCTTAAAACTTCAGCTGAGTTACAGCAGTGAATCAAATTGATCAAACATTTACTTAGCTCTTGTAAAAAGCAGAAGAATCGATAAAGCAGAAAAATGAGTAAATATTCAAAAGGTAACAACAACACAAAGAGGAAAACAGATAAAAGAATAACTTCAAGAATGAAAGTCAAGTTTGCATTAAGTCAGGAGCAGAAGTGCTCATTGAGGCAGAAATTTTCAATCCAAGCTTCATTTCCTTTAATAATTAGGCAAAAATCCACAAGTTTGCTCAGAATTGAAACTAGTTTATGAAGTCTGTTAATTAATTTCGAGCTTTACGAAAAGTAATACAAGTAAATGGTTTCCTGAAATGGTTAGAAACACATTAAAAATCCAAAACACAATGGCATGGGTTGAAAAATGATTAGCTTTGATGTAAAATATGCATTGTTTTTTTGTGAATGGCCTAAAACTGCTGCGTTCCACTCAGGAATCTGACCCTAAACTTTGACGTACTGTCGCCAGATTTTAGCTCTTGAATTAAGACGTAAAGATGAAGGTTTGGAAGAAGTTTTGCTCCCAATCAGCTTACGGTGGCAGTGAGCGACATACAGTAACAGACTGAAGACTGAATGTTGGTCGTGGGAGATGTTTGGCTTTAATACCCAAGGAATTAATTCTCACCGGGGGGTTGAAACGCTATAGATTTCCACCTTCTTACTTTACAGAGACCCTGAATGGCGTGCCCTGTTTTTAATGAAGAGATTTGTTGCGTGTGCCAAGAGAGATTATGGTTGAAAACACTGGTCTTCTCAGGCGAAGGTTCAGTTCCTATATAACCATGACCAAGAAATGACAGGCAGTGATGAGATCTGCATAAATCATCATGAGCGTTGTGGCGTTTATTGTATCTTATTCCAGTTGGTATTCAGTTATTGCCAAGTGTTTTTTTTAAGATATCCAGTCTGATCTTAATCTCAAATCTGTGAACACAGATTTTATTTGAGGATAAATGTCTTATCTTTGACATTCTTGATTTTTATTTAGAAACACTGCGCTTTTTTATTATATGGATAAAAATTTGCATCACAAAGTGGTTAGCTGGATATTTTGACAGCACGAGTGAGAAGTTAAAAGGGATAAGGGACAGCTTTCCTATCTGTCAGCAACGCAGTCTTTAGTGGTTTGTGATTTTGCAATAAAAGAGCCCAGGATGTCAAAGCAGCAACCCAGAAACACCAAATCTGCGGCGTTTTCTTCTTCTCCCTGTGCCGCTCGCCTCCACATGGCCACATATGCTTGTGGCCTCAGTAAAACCTTTTTGGCAGGAAGCCAAAGCGTCCCCACTCCACCCCCCCACCCCCCCTGTTTTCCTCGCCGGATGGACATGGCACGACATTGCGGCCATGTGGCCAGCAGGAGGCTGTATTTAAGCTGGGGCAGCTCTGAAATGGGCCATAAAACCTAGCCAGCAAGTCTGGCTCCCCATGAGGCAACGGGCCTAAGTACTCATTGACAAGACTCCAACATCACTGACTTTCCAGAGACAGAGAGAGAGAGAGAGAGAGAGAGAGAGAGAGAGAGAGAGAGAGAGGGAATGATGCAAGAAAAAAAACAGCAGACAAAGATGAGGTGCAGACAGGAGGCATTTGCGTGGCCTAGATAGATGGGCTGTTTTATAACTGTTGGCGCTAATGCTTTCAACTCACAAGACGAAGCTGCTCTCCTTGACTTTGTACACCGCTAAACACTCTCATTGTGTTTCTTTATTTGTCTTGCAGCTCATTTCCACTTAATGAAATAGCTGTTTAATTGCAAATGTTTAAGAGACCTCAGGGGAAATATGTCACATCTCGATGCCACATGGCAGCCATGACATTCGCATGTTCCCACTTCACACATCCTTCCCACTTCATCAGCTTTCTAAAAACATCGCTCACCCTCGAATATGTCACCGAATGACTCACCCGACTTTAATATCTTCGTAAGCGAGCTAATGAAGTCAGTTTACAGACTTAGTTTTACAACTCCCAGCTCACACTCGCTTCCATGCCGAAGTGTTGGAGCGTTTGGAGGGTTGACCAGAGAGGTGAAAAGTGTAGTATGTGTTTAAGGGGGTTTACATGTGAGAAACAAGTGTCACTCTTATGATCTGTCGCGGGCTGACAGGTCTGTCACCTGTTATGCCCACTCGTTAAAAGTCTGCATGATTGACGAGCCGCTCCAGATTCATTATCGGATTGGCATTCGTGAATACTTTGTGGCATCTGTGAAAATACAAGAAGAGGTTTGATTGCTGCCAGACGGGCATCCTGTGACTGTGTCGGAAAGCGGCGAGGCAGATTGGACATGATTTACAATCCAGCCGGTAGTTTACGCAGGATAGTTTGGCACCGGCTGGGCCTTAGTAAGCAATGTCAGAGCAACCGGTTATCCATATAGTTTTCCATATATTATGAGGTAAATTCCAGATTTTTACAGTTCCGTGAAGCCCGCATTGGCGAGAAATTCTTTGGCTGAAACTAAACATGGCTGTTTTGCATGGCCTCTTAGGTGCTTTGAGTAACCAGGGATACTACGGCTCCCTAGACTCTCTCTTATTTTAATTGACTTTGGCCTGCAGGAGGCTTGTGTCCATTCAAACCTTTCTGGGCAGAAAGAGGGAGAGGAGGGAGGGAGGAACAGAATGTGAAAAGAGCTCCCTCAGAAACTAAAGAGTGCAGCCCACTAGAGCCGTCCGTGTTAGTTTGCTCACGGTCTTTGTTCTCCTTTCAGCCCTTCTGGCTAAATGTCTTCAAACAAGCCGTCTGGGAGCTGTGAATCTTTTCCGACAGGTTTTAAAGTGAAAACTGGACTCGGTTTTTTACAGTTAGTGTGGGAATAAGTAAGGAAGTGCCGCTGATGATGTGAGCGCGATGTGATGACTGGATGTTTGTGTGGACGTTAGTGACCGAGCCATGTGGGACGGTGCCAGGAGGGAGTCCAGGGCTGACAAGGGAGCAGGTGTCTATTAGATACAGAGCAGAGAGGGAGAGGAGGGAGGGAGGAGGAGGACCATAAGAGCCCTTGGCATCTGCCTTACCTGCTGCCTTCTGCCAGTAAAAGGAGGGGAAGAGGGGTGGCAGAGAGGGGTAAAGACGAAAAGACGAGGGAATTATTTTGGAGCGTACAGCCAGTGCATGAGTGATCTTTTCGATGGCAGCCGTGTTTTTAGGGTTTTCCTCTCTCACAGGTTGTTCAACTTGTCAACATTCATCATGCAGTTTTAAGGGGTCAGCTCACCCAAGTTACAAAAACACATTTTTTTAAATGTTATCCACCCTAACACTACCATAGTGGATTATTTGTGTGCTCAAAGCATTGAGAATGAACTTTCTTGAAACAGTGTTTTCCTGCCTTTGGACGACCCACTGAACATTCTGTCAGCAGCTTTTATAGCCACTTTTTCTTTGGTGAGATGGATTTCTAGTTGACACAAGAAAATAACAAGACTCTGAGTGTAAATACCAGGAGCATACACTGCAACAGTAGAGAGATGTGTCATTGATTAGCTGCAGTCACCACAATAACTGTGTTTAGATTCTTTCACTTCTTTTAAATAAATGGCATTTTTACCATATTTTTAAGGCGGCATTAAAGTAAAGTGATTATTGATCAAAAATCTAACTGCGTTAATAGTTTCTTAAGGTACCATTAGTCATCCATATAATATTGTCACATCAGTAGGGGAATTTGGTCAAAAATGTGTAATGTTTGAATCTGTCTCCCAGCTCTAGCATTGTTGAAGTGCTTTTGAGGAGATTTAACAATACTGAGACATATATCTTGCATTGAGAAATATCGTAAACATATTGCGGTATAATTTTCACCCCATATTGTCCAGTCCTGTTCCATAGCTATGCATAACTCCACTGAACACCTTGACAAAACTGTTTACAAAACACACTGAGTATGTTTACATGCACACAATATTCTGAATTTTTCTTATATTCTGAAAAAGACAATATTCCAACTCAGCTGTTTACATACATATTTCAAGCAACGTAATGACAGACATCTTATTTTACTATGAAGGAGTTTACATTCTTTTCAGACTGCAGTAATGTTTCTACTGTGGTGAACCCTCGTTGTCATCATTCAGCAAGTTTGCAAACTGTTTGCTGGTTTGTTTACAATGCTCAAAGCTGACCACATGCTGTAAAAAGGCACATGGCTGTGTGTCACAAACTGCTGTAAGAACCCCAGCTGAGGTGCATATTCAGGCTGCACCTTAGACATGTCCAGACAAATCTCCTTAAACAGGAATAATATCGACAAAGCCCATTGGTTGGAAAATGCTTTATTCAAAATGGGGCCTAATTAGGAATATCCAACTGGAATAAGCTGTTTACATGACCTGTGTCAAATTGTGAATATTGCCATTCTCCAAAAAGTGTGCACGTAAACATTCTGAATGTTTCTGGGGAAAGAAATCCTAGAGATTTTATAAAATTTTAAGAAATCCCTGATATAAGTCTCTCAAAAAAAACATGGTCAAAAGAAAATGGCCAAGCACAAGCATGGAAATGCCTTTTATTAGTTTGAGCGAATTGCCCCTTTAATCTATTGTCTCTTTTCTTTTCGTGGAGCAAAAAAAGGCTAAACCAGCCTATTTTATCAGCACAGTTTATCTCTCGGCCTCCTGTCTGTATGTGCGGTTAAAGGTGGGATGGGGGAGCATTATCATTGGAAAGAGCATTGAACAACTGTCAGGCATGCAGTCCACGTCATTTGTCATGCCTCCCGGGGGCTTTATGACAGAGAGTGAAGCTGGAAGCTGCAGACCCAGCTACTGAACCACCCATCTAGTCCCAGCAGATGCGTTTACCACCCTTCGCCGTGGCTGACCATCAGGCTGCACAGCTGAGCACCAGAATATCAATACGGCTCAGACTCAGCCGGGCCCCTGGGACTATCTACAAGGCAAACAGGATAGGCTCCTCTCCTTATGGAAGACAGAGACCCTTTGCCGCCAGGGAGACCAATGTAAACAGAGCAAAAAGATGCTCTGTAGCACCAAACGGCAGTTTGATTCACTCCAGAATAATTGCTGTGATTTTAAAGAGCCACCCTAAGACAGTTCTCTCCAGTTTTGGCTCTTCTCATGGAGGGAAACAGATGAGTCCGTTGAAGGGCCGTCTGTGGAAGGAGAGGAGAAGAAAAACAGTAATCCTTTTAAGTTTATCATCTGCACCATCCTAAAAGATGGTGGTGTGAAGCAGGAGTAAAAACGGGTTGGCTGTTCCTCCTCCTCCATATGAAACCTGAAGTTTATCCCCTGAGTCAATGACAGGGCGCCCCTCCTTTAAACAGGTTGGAGCTTAGTGGACGTGGTAATTTTGTGTGGTGATGAGCCCTTTATCTAATGATGGGGTAGAATAATTCCTCTTTAAGTGGCAGCACTGGTGCGTTCCTCGCACTCCTCTTTTCTCTCTTTCTCTTAGGTGTGTATTGTCATTTGGCAGCTGGTTGTTTTTGTCCTGCGGCTGTTGTCAGCGGTGTCAGTGTGAAACCAGGATGCCGTTCCCTAAGCCAGACGGCCTTACGGTGGCACCGTTTGGGGATAAATTGTGAAGACATGTTTATCAACATAGAAGAAGTGCAAGTTGCCCCTTGTTGGAAGAGAATAATGGGACCTAATTGAGCTGTAACATGCTGGCTGGTCGCCAAGCTTTTGAAATAAAAAACTCACTCCATCAGAAGGGGGTCATGGGAGAGGGAGGGTGCTGTTGAAACACCGCAGGACATTTTCACATAGATGTAAGACTTGTAAACCTATTAGCCGTGCTCAGAAATGGTTCTATTCAGTTCAGACTAAGCTACAAATCTGCGCATCTACCTGCAATGTGACTTTTTTAAGGAGGAGAGCGCCTGAGATGCCTTCTCTAACAACCAAAGCACAGCCGTGGTAAAGTCAGATCAATCCTCTGGAGGAACAGCACAGCCTGTCTCCTGGCACCTGCCTTGCCAAGAACAGGAGGAGGAGGAGGAAGGAGAGGAGGGGGGGAGAGAGAGACAGAAAAAGAGAGGGAGCATGAGTGGGTGGGAAGGAGGAGAAACCCAGCTGCCTCTGCGCCTGAGCCCCGTGCTGCTTTTAAAGGATTGGGAGGGAGGGGAGGGGGAGGGCGAGGGAGAGGCAGGGAGACTGCTGGCACCATCTGTACATGTCTTTTGTATTCCAGCCCTCATCTTTACACAGAGCAAGGCTGGTGTGCTCAGTGTTCAAATGAAAGGAGAGGAGGTGCCTTTTGGGGCGCGATGCTCTGAGAGGAGAAGGTGTGCGTTTGTTTGTCGACGCCGAAATTCGGTTTTGTCCTCGGAAAATTCGGCGCACTCAGAGGACATCCTGTGTCCTATTTATTTTACCTCTTTGTGTGTGTGTGTTCACATAATCCAGCGCTGATTCTCTCCTTACGTGTGTCACTAGGCTTGTACTCTGTTTGCAAGCACTCATGTGTGGTCAAATCTCTGGGTTGCCATGTTTGTGATGGGAGTCAAAAGCTTTTGTTTGTTCCTCCCTCCCATCAGCCCCATTAGCCTGATGTCTCCTCTCTCACTGACTCACTCAGCCTCTTTTTTATCTCTCTCTCTCTCTCTCTCCCTCTCCCTGCGATACGTGCTGTGGCGGCCCGTCCTTGCATGTGGCAGCAGGGTGGATCTGCCTGCGAGGACCGCCTGCGCTGTCTGCTGTCATATTGACGTGGCTTTTTTTGCGCGAAACCGCAGCTGAAATCACCAAGCGCCGTGTTTCTACCCACCCGTCCCTTCCTCCCTCCCTCCCTTCCTCCCTCCCTTCCTCCGTCCTCAGTCAGCCTAGAAGTGCTGTGAATCATAAGAGGAGGTGGCTGGCCCTGCTCTTTGATTGAATCCACATTCCCTTTCTCCTCCGACGCCACAGAGAGTAGCTAGAAGGAGGCAGAAGGGAAGCAGGAGGGAGAGAAAAAGGAAAAGTGAGTCTTTTGTAGTTGGCACAGTACAAAAACATGCACTGCAGATGAAAAGCATATGATTCGATCAAACGCGCTCTGTGGTAGCTGCCTAACCAAGCGGTAGGTAGGAAGGTGGAGAGAAGGGAAGGGCCTGAGTCCATCAGCGGGCCCAGAGTGAACCCTAGTGGCTGAGAGCTGCAGTAACATGCTGGTTTGAAGCTCATCTTTTGTATTGCAGCATAAAGACACTTCCTTTTGTTTCTATAATGTGCAAAGTACTTCATAATCAAATACTTGCAGGATCACGAAAAAAAACTACTTGCTTTCTATTTGCCAGTGTTGTAAAGTTCATTTGGATGTTGGCCCTCCGGAAGGTGGAAGGTTTTTCAGCAAAAGATTTTATTTAAATGAACTAAAAAGGCAAAACATTCTGTAGGCTTTTGTTGCTGTAGTTCACGTTAAAAAAGATATTTCCAAGGGAAAAAAATGTTTGCTGTTCTGCAGACTTTTAGACTTTAATTGTTAATTTTGTCAACCTATTGAAACACAATACAACACTGTGCATTTATGGATAAAAGACCCTCATGGGACAGACAGAAATACCTTTACAAAGTGAACACATGATTGATGAAGACTAGTCTGAAGAGAGTGTCAGACAGCTGACAGTATAAGTACATCACACAGTCAGTTTTAACACTGAAAAATAATTGAACTATAAAATATGAGTAAGTAACTTATTGAAGAGGAGTATACAAAGCAACAATCTGTCACTCAATCAGTAAAATTTTAATTTCCCTGAGGGAACCTGCCCAAAGGGATCAATAAAAGTTCTATCTATCTATCTATCTATCTATCTATC
>JAQLOL010000014.1:8767435-8782518 GCA_029783665.1 Naso thynnoides
GGGAACCTGCCCAAAGGGATCAATAAAAGTTCTATCTATCTATCTATCTATCTATCTATCTATCTATCTATCTATCTATCTAAAAGTAAAAGCACATTTTTTCTTTGATTGAAGTTTTTCTATACTGTCGCCTTCTACATTAAGCTTATGTGGAGGTTTAGTTGCTCACTTCACTGTTTGCATTCATTTCCCTATAGAAAGTTTTCCTGCTGTTTCTAGGAAACTGTAAAATTGAATTTATTTGCAAATCATCTAAAGGAGATGAACACAATAGAAACATGCCACTGACAGTAAACACACATTTAATGTGTATCTCTCTGCTAAAGCAATTTAAACTCTGCGTTCTTGTTCATTGTCTGAATATATGAAAAGCTTAATTCAGGTTACTAAATTTTAGAAAATCATAAACATGTCCATGAGAGAATTAAGGTTCTTATTTTATCAAAGGAAAATATTTAAGTCACTCTCAAACAGTGAACTTTTTCCTCCTCTCTCAGGGGATTATTTTAGAAAAGGTCCTCCCATTGTTTTATTTATTAATAGCTACATTTTGTATTTTTTCAGTATATAGTATGTTGAAATGTTTTGCGTCATTACATAGTTACATGAAGTAAAATATTCTACACCTGTCTTGTGTTTGAGTTCCATGCACAGACAGGACTCAAAAAAGCACTTTGCAAAAAAGACTACATCTGTATGTCAGTCATGGCATTGCTTTTTAATTTAATGTCCAAATCTGCTTAGAAGCTTCTCTTCATAAGCTGTTGTTTCTTCCACCCTCTTCTTCCCACATAATCAGTTTTTGCGGGCTTTTTGCAACGCTTGCAGTGGAGCGCTGTTACTTCTGCAGTTATTTCTCACAGGACTCCGGCAGCCCTGACGCACTCTTCCTCTGCTCTCTTTCCAGCTCTTCTGTCCTCGTGGTGTGAGGAGCTGGGACGCCTCCTTCTCCTCCGTCACCAGAAGAACAGGCAGAACGAGCCTCCAGGAAAAGTGCCCATGCAGCCTCCCATGAGCTCCATGAAGCCCGGCCTCTCACACGGGTCAGTGTTCACACTGCTGTGCTTTTTGGCTTGTTTGTGAGGTGTGTTTGTGTGTGTGTGTGTGTGTGTGTCGGGTGTGTGAACAGACAGACCAGGCCCTCGGGGAAAGCCCTTCCTCTCCACATGAAGCCTGGTGTTCCTTATGGATCACTGACCAGACAAACTGCCAGACTAACTGCTTGTAGCACAGTCAATAGGGACAAACAGTACCTCTCAAGCCCCAGAACATGTAGTTAATAATTACAATACAGTGTTTGTGCATTTCAACAGGAAGAACATGCTTTTATTTTATAATCCCAACAATAAAACCTTTGTCGTTCCCTATCATTCAACCAATGCAAATATACTTAATACAAATGTGCTTTTGTGCACAGTAAATATTTGTGCAGTGACGCAGGGCACATTTCGCTTTGCCTACATGATGTTGATGTTTTTGTCCGTCCCCTGCAGAGATGGGTCTTTTCCCTACGACTCAGTTCCCTGGCAACAAAACACCAATCAGCCTCCAGGTTCGTTGTCCGTGGTGACGACAGTGTGGGGTGTGACAAACACATCGCAGAGTCAGGTGAGATACTTGGCCAACAGAGTGAATGCGTGTCTGCGTCCGATGTGATTGCCCCAAAGCTTTATGTGATGTTTTGGTTGAAATAACTTTTGTGGGTTCTGTTATTAAGTTTGGATTGTCATACATGTAATATCTTCTTACTCATAATTTTGTCAGTAACAGCTTTAAATGTAGTTTTCTAACTTTTTCCTCTTTATAAAGCATTCCAAATACACATGTTTATCGTTGTGTACGTCTACATCCAACAGGTGTTGGGGAATCCCATGGCCAACAGCAACAATCCCATGAACCCCGGGGGCAACCCTATGGGCTCGGGTATGTCTGGTAACAATCCGGGGATGAACTCTCCTCAGTTCCCCGGTCCTCAGCAGCAGTTTCCCAACAAAGGCAACTCCAATCAGGGCTACATGCAGCAGGGCATGTACGGACGACCCAACTACCCCGGAGGAGGAGGCTTCGGGGGCAAGTAAGTTAACAGTGATACAGTGCTGGTCAGTGCTGGCTCGGCTTCCTAATGGGATGTTAGCTCTGCTTCTTCCCACAACTAGCATGCTAAGCAACATGTTGCTTGTTTGAAAAAGGCCTCACCCTGGTTCTTATTTCACAAAGTTTTGCGCTCTTGCTTTACCTCTAACTTACTTTCATTGGTCAAATTGAGGCTGACATCCTTTATTTTACCGTTTCCCATTCGGTCAAAATGGTAAACAAGGGACTAACTTGTAGGTAGCACATCTGATGTGATCCACAATTTTTGTAAGGACTTCCTCAGAAAGGCTGATATTTGGAAAGAAACAGAAAGCTGTTGGGAGTAAAACGTAAGCAACAGAAGAAAACAAAAAAGTCTCATCCCTTACCTGTGCTCTGAGTATATCTGCACAAGTTTTTGCACTCTGTCCAAAAGGGTTCGCTCGCTCACTGTAATTTAGACAGTGTTGTTACACTCAGTTTAAATGATCTCACTGTGATGGTCTGAGGTCATTTCTTGCATTCCGCTCTTTGTCACAGTTACCCTGGAGGGCCTAATGCTGGACCTGGAGGAATGGGCATCCCTCCACACTCCCGTCCTCCTTCAGACTTCACCCAGCCTGCCGCTGCTGCCGCCGCCGCCGCAGTTGCTGCTGCTGCTGCCACGGCAACTGCCACTGCCACAGCAACCGTAGCTGCCCTGCAAGAAACCCAGAACAAGGACATGAACCAATATGGACCGGTAGGAAGAGACAAACAACTGACTGCACCTGTGTGAAGACATGAAATGATTGTATTTTTGTTCACTCTCACCTCCCCTCTCATTACCAGCAATAGTACAAGACCAGAGAACTGAGAGAAGTGAATTTAAGCTTGTTGTTGTTAAAGGCTAAATTAATTTTAAGTATGAATTATCTAACAAAGCAGTAATGAAACCAACAGAAGCTTACAGGCATACAATTTTTCAGAGGTCAGGACATTTTTTATCTTTTGTTGCTTCAAAGATTTTCGTCTTCTTTGATTTTCAGTAGTTTCTAGCAAAATTTGCTACATTGACATTCAACTCAGAGATGGTTGATTGAACCCATTTTGTCTTCCAGATGAGTTCCTCTTTCCAGATGGCACCAAACCAGGCGTACAACAGCCAGTTCATGAACCAGCCAGGGCCCCGCGGCCCTCCATCCCTTCCTGGAAACATGGGCACAGGCATGAATGCATCGAACATGAGCGGTCCTCCGATGGGAATGAACCAGCCCAGGGGCCAAGGCATGGGACCTTTTGGGGCCCATGGCCAAAGGATGCCCCAGCAGGGCTATGCAGGACCCCGACCTCAGGGCATGGGCATGCAGGGTATGAAAAGACCGTACCCAGGGGAGGTGAGTGGATGTGAATTCAACACTTTTGCCATCAAGTTTTAGCACATTTGCTTTACGTTTAATGTTTTTGTCATCGCTGCATCCACAGCCAAACTATGGTGGGCAGCAGTATGGACCAAACAGCCAGTTTCCTAACCAGCAGGGGCAGTACCCCACACCCAATGCCTCCAGGCCACTGCCGTCCCCCAACTACCCCGGCCAGAGGATGCCAGGGCAGCAGCTGCAGGGCCAGTACCCGCCACCTGGCGGTGCTATGGGCCAGTACTATAAGGTGCAGAAATCCTTCTGTTCACTGAACAGTTTGATGGTTATAATAATGATTTTATGATTGCATGGTATCATAGTAAAAACATGCAATTTAGGCAGCTTTTTCGTACAAATGGATGATTAATTCGGAGAAAGAATATATTTAAATCTGTTTTTTATGTAATTACAGCAAGAGCCACCTTTTAATGGCCAAACAAATAACTTCTCTGGGAGTGGATATCAGTACAACCAGGCTAATATGAATGGGGTAAGTCTATTTTTGTCATCACATTATACTCTTTGTTGCCCTGTTTACAGCCTTGTGAGCATTTGCTTAACTAATCGATTGTCTTCAATATAGCCGCCCAGACCGGTGGGTAACTACCCTCACTCCCCAGTGCCAGGCAACCCAACCCCTCCGATGACCCCAGGAAGTAACATCCCTCCATACCTGTCGCCAAACCAGGATGTCAAGCCACCCTTCCCTCCTGACATCAAACCAAATATCACTGCTCTCCCTCCCCCTCCAGGTCAGTAAAAGTCCACTAAAGGTATCTGAGCTGTGATTTGTTCCTTTAAGACTTCATGATAGTCTGACATGGCTCTCCTTTCACCATGAAGCCAACCACAACGAGGAGCTGCGCCTGACGTTCCCTGTGCGGGACGGGGTGGTCCTAGAGCCCTTCAGGCTTGAGCACAACCTGGCTGTCAGCAACCACGTCTTCCACTTACGGCCCTCTGTGCACCAGACGCTCATGTGGAGGTGAGACATCGTACGCTGAATCAGCATATGAGGGGAACCATTAAGACAAACGTTCTTACACCTGGAAATCAAGTGCTGCCTTTCTAGCTCAAATATTAGCATAGGGGATTTTGACACCTTTTTAACTAACGTCGTCAACCATTTTCAGGTACTTTCTGTAATGTTTATTGAATATGGACAAAACGTAAACAAGCATGATACCTCATAGATAAAGCTATTTTGGAAAACATGCGTGAGGTTTATGTAACCTATGTGGCCGATGTTTGCAAAGGACAATGACATGCAGTAACACTGGCGTGGTCCTTTAAAACCTTACTGTTGTAACAGTCTGCATTAAATAAAAACCTGATTTCCTAGAGGTTTCTAAATTTCTTTTTGTCTCTTTGGTCTCTCGGATCATTTAATTCCTACTCAAAACTGACATATAACTTCACATTAGAATCCTGTAGTAAAGAACCAGTGGCTATTCTTCAGTTTCTCTTCACCTTTGGCAAGCAAATTGAAAAAGTTGTGCAGTCGTACTGTCTGCAGCTGAGAATTATTAAAGAATCAAACCACCTTTATTCCCAGCTACCTTGGAGAAGGTCATCCATGCATTCATTTCCTCCAATTTATTGTAATTCCCTCTTGCTCACCTCTGAAGCAAAAGTCTCTCTCCTGCCCAGAGCTTATCAAGATAATGAAACGAGGAAACTTTCTAGTGTGAAAGAGTAAAATCACATCATCTGTTTGGGAAGCATGAAACATCACACATCAGGGCTCAGAGGATTTGAAATGAAATGAACACATCTTTACCTATTTTTGTTCCTTGTCCTTGCAGATCGGACCTGGAGCTGCAGTTCAAGTGCTACCACCACGAAGACCGTCAGATGAACACCAACTGGCCGGCGTCGGTCCAGGTCAGCGTAAACGCCACGCCGCTCACCATCGAGCGAGGCGACAACAAGACCTCCCACAAACCCCTGCACTTGAAACACGTATGCCAGCCAGGGAGGAACACGATCCAGATCACAGTCACTGCCTGCTGCTGCGTGAGTACACAAATCTCCAGAACTAATCAAAAGAGGTTCACGCAAATCCAGACATAAAAAGCATTTTTCCAGAGAAATTAAATTTGGTTAATGCTGAGACTGTTTTTCACTTCTTGATACACATTCTGAAGCAGCGAAGATCAAATTAAAGTAATACACCTCATGAGGATGTTTGTGATAGTGACGGTGATGTTTGCTCCTGCAGTCGCACTTGTTTGTGCTGCAGCTGGTCCACAGGCCCTCAGTACGCTCCGTCCTCCAGGGCTTACTGAAGAAGAGGCTCCTGCCTGCAGAGCACTGCATCACCAAAGGTACATTCAAGACTTTCAAAACAACACAACCATAAATTTCAGCCTGATCTTTCTCTGAGTCCTTGCTTACCCGCTGTATGTCTCTCCTCCTCCATCAAAGTTAAGAGGAACTTCAGCAGCGTAGCAGCGTCGTCAGGCAATGCGACGCTAAATGGAGAGGACGGTGTTGAGCAGACGGCCATCAAGGTTTCCCTCAAATGTCCAATCACCTTCCGGCGAATACAGCTTCCAGCAAGAGGCCATGACTGCAAGCACGTTCAGGTAAGCACTGCAGGGATAAACAAACACACTGAGAGTGCTTTAAAAGAAGAATTATCAGATGGTGACTGTGTAGCAAATGGGACTTTTGTTGTTGTTCTTGCAGTGTTTTGATTTGGAATCATATTTACAACTGAACTGTGAGCGAGGGACATGGCGATGTCCTGTATGCAAGTAAGTTTATCCATCTGAAATGCATGACTGTGTTTGACCTATACGAAGGTTTGATTCTAATTCACATAGTCGTCTCTCCCAGAGTTTTAAGCCCCGCCTCTCCTCTCTCCCCAGTAAAACAGCGTTGTTAGAGGGACTGGAAGTGGACCAGTACATGTGGGGAATCTTGAACGCCATTCAAAAGTAAGCACAGACCAGAAACGCGTCGTAATGCACGTCACGATCAGTATTTCTCTTTATTCGTATCATCACCTTTTGATTCAATCTGCACTTCAACAGCTCGGAGTTTGAGGAGGTGACCATCGACCCGACGTGTAGTTGGCGGCCGGTGGCCATCAAATCTGACATCCACATCAAAGAGGACCCAGATGGACCACTGGCCAAGAGGTTTAAAACGATGAGTCCAAGCCAGATGATCATGCCCAATGTGATGGAGATGATTGCTCAGCTCGGCCCCGGGCCGTCACCGTACCCATTACTGTCCTCTCAGCAAGGGGGCAACAACAGCGAATACAGCAGCCAAGGTAGAATACAAATATATACTCCTTAAACACACGAGTATGTATTTTTCAAAAACTGGGTTGTCACACTACAAAATGAGCTTAAAATAACTGTCAGAAATGGATGGATGGATGTATTTATCCTTCTATTTTGTGTGCCAGGCAACAATTACCAGGGGCACGGAAACTTTGACTTCCCTCACGTCACCCCTGGTGGTACATCGATGAACGACTTCATGCACGGTCCCCAGCTGTCTCACCCACCCGACATGCCTAACAGCCTGATGGCCCAAGACAAGCCACTCACCCACAACATGCCTGACTCAGTGAGTCCGACGCTTCTTTTCTGCCTCTCTTTATCTCCGTTGCTGTTATGTTTTTTTTGTGTGTGTTTTTTTTACTAAAATATTTTCTGGTCTATTTGTCAAAATTTTCAGCATGTTTAAGTGTTTATCTCAATTTTAGTTTGTTGTCTATCTGTTAAATGATGACTATGGTGTTTTTTTAAGTGCTATATACTAAATCAAGTTTGAGTGTTTGTATCTTAAGCTTGACTTTAGAGGTAAAAATAGTGATTATACACCAAAGAAACATACCTGTTAAGCTGAAAGTTTCCACCTTGCCGAATGAAATAGTCCCTTTGTTGGTCGGTATCTTGTTACAACTCTTTAAAATATGATTTTTGGATGTTTGTTTGTTTTTTTGTTTGTGTGTTTTGGGGTTTTTTTTGTTTTGTTTCTGGTCTCTGGTAATTAATTTCAGAGAGAGCAAGGCTAGCTGTTGTACTAAGCTAACCAGCTGCTGCTCCAGCTTTACTTTGACTGCGCAAATGTTAAGTTATTCCCTTGACCTACAATAAGTTTGTCATTTTAAGATAAAGGTTAGAAGAACTTAATCAATTTGGAATTCACTCAGAAATTTACAGATGTCACAAAACTTGTGATGGTCCTTTTTCATCTTTTAACAGTTATTAGACTACATTTTTAAGCTAGGAGTCATAGAAATAACTGACAAAAAAATCTTTATTTCTAATAACTGTTTGTCACAGCCTCGGTCTAAATATTTCCCCCCTCTGTCTGCAGATACCTCACCCTGCCAGCAACGATCAGTCCCATGGTCCATTGCAGCAGGGCTTACATGCATCTCCACACCCTGGGAGCCAATCAGGGCAGCAGCTACACCACAGTGGGCCTCCTCAACCATCACGACAAGTTCCACCTCCTCAGCAACAGCAACAACAACAGCAGCAGCAGCCTGGCCCCAACAACCACGCCCACGGCGACCTGGCCTTCAACCCCTCCAGCAGCTTGGACAGCCAAGCAGGGTCGGACATGCCTGAGCCATCTTTAGACGTGAGTCCAGCAGATGTTTTAAAAGCCAAACTTAAATAATCTGCGCTCACCTGCGTGCCTGACCCAGTTTTCCTTTTGTCTTTACAGCTTCTTCCAGAGCTTGCCAACCCAGATGAGCTGTTGTCGTACCTGGACCCCCCGGACCTCCCCAGCAATAGCAACGACGACCTTCTATCGCTCTTTGAAAACAACTGAGGCAAATCAGACACATAAACTTTTCTGACCGCCTGCAGTGTCCCTGAGAACCCCGTGTGGTTGCTCAGTACTTGATAAACACAAAGATGCACTCCCTTTCTCTTCTTCCTCTTGTACAGTTTTCATTGGCCAGCGCAGATTGACTGAATGAGGTTAAAACTCAAAGACACGGCAGGACGCACCACCGTGGAGATACTTTTGAACTGTGCAGCTATACTCAGTTGATTTTTTTATGCCACACACAGGTGTTTGTGTGCACATTAGGAACGTGTTGTAGCATTTTTTATTCATGTTTTGTTTCCTTTTTGAGAGGAAAAAGGAATTCACTGTATAAAAACAGAAAAATGACTGAGAAAAAAAGGACCTGCGCTATCTGGCCAGTGTGCATTCTGTCCATAATGTTCTTTTAATCTGAGAGGCCACAGCTTCCTGGTGTCACAGCTCCATTCCCTGACTGGTCTGGTTAGTCACACTGTTTTTGTCCATCACACATCATTTAAAAGCACAAAGAGATTTTGGCAATGCAACCAAAAAAAAAAAAAAAAATCTTTACAAAAGAAAAAAGATCAGTTAGATCAGTGTTTGTCTCTCCTTACCAAAATATTTCTTAAGTTTTTTGCTCTCCTGCCAACATTTTAAACAATTTTTCGGGAATGATTGGCTTCCACTTTTTCCACAATTTGATACATATTTTTGTCAAAAAGAGACAGCTGAAACAGAGATTTTGGCCCTGCTAAAACAAAAATAACGTTTATATTGCATACCAAGAGTAGCATAGCTGCACTTCTACATATTGTATAGTTCTCGTCCTCCTGTACAGAGGAGCGATTGTAAAGGAAACGAAAGGTACAGTATGTATGAGAGACTGGGGTTCCTGTAACGATCCTGCTGCATCGATTGCTTGCTGCTATAACTCCTTCCACGCCGCGTGCTCTGCATGAGCCCCGGTGTCGCTCGCGTCAGCGTTTTTTCACAAACGTTGCATCTCTCTCCCTGTTAAATGATGTGCTGTTTAAGTAGTCTACCAAGTGCATGTGTGCCAAGCCCTTGTCTAGTGCTGTTCCAAGTGGTTAAAAAAACAAGATTGTGTGGTTTTTATCAGTTGCTCTCTCGTTCGTACGTTTGCTTTTGATTTACTGTATGTCAGATTTTGGTATGATTTATTTAACACTAACATTGAAGGGATAATGCTGATATCTGCAGTGCATTTATAATGCATTTGTCGCATATACTGTATTATGTTTGTTTGTTTTTTGTTTTCGTCGCTGCATAATTGAACCATCCATAAATCTTTTGGGAAACTGCTCAACGTCACCAAAGTTGGAGGGATGAGAATGGAGACATTTGTGTCTGCTTGGGCCTGTGTGAGACTGAGAGTGTGACTGCGTGAGTGTGTGTGTTTGTGTTTTTATTCGTGTGATGGGAGGTAATATTGATTTCAAAGATATAAGGGGGAGGACAGATACAGTTTATCCATCACTGCTGTTCAAGAAGTGGTTTTAAAGCAGTATTGGTGCAGACATATTGCCACATTTGTTTTCAATTTCACTTTTTGAGAAGAGTGCTGTTCAGTATGCAAATGTATTATTTTTTAAGAAATGCTATTGTACTGTAAATATCATTGTGAATATTTTTGTATCATCTTGATAATGTTTGTCCTTTGATCATTAGTCATCCGACTTAACCGCGTGTGCTCCCAAGCTCCCATTTAACCACTGACTTTGTTTGTAACCAGCATACAACGGCTGTCTCGCCTCCTCATAGCGGGGACGCCGCTCCAAACGTCTCATAAGCTATTTCCCGCAGGTCCTCGTGCGCTCCGGTCACTTTCCTTCCCAGTGCACTCTGTCTCACGCCTGTCCCGCCTTTATGCGGCCCCGCCTTCCCCTGCGTCAGCTCAAGGTGATCGTGTAGCATCATGACTCCAGACGTCAAGCTCATGTTTTCTCTCACACTCAGATGTATTTGATTGAAAATGCTCAATGTTGTCTGTTCATGAGTTTATGTTAACATTTTATCAGTGATACTGAACAGTGATGGTTTTAAAAAGATGTGGTATCAGCTGGCTTTCAGTGTAATTAGTGAGCTATGTGAATATCATAATTGTTGCTAATTGTCAATACACAGTGGTATTTTAAAGATATATCACAACCATATTTTAAAGAAATTCATAATATTGTTTATATTTTTGTTATAGAAAATGTGGCTTTTTTAAAAGCACGAGACCATATACATTTTTATCCCCTTTTTGTTTTTTGTTTTTTGGTAAATTATTTTGTACTGGTTTTTCTTATTAATCTGTAAGGCTAGAAATCCAATTTCTTCAACTGTAGCATCGTGCTGATTTGGATGCTTTGGTTTTCTTTTAACATTATTTTAAACGTCATTTGAGAGTCGTTATTTGTTCCAGTTCAGCACACTGACATGTTGTTTCATATTTATGTCACAAAGAGACATCAAATCAACTCGTCTTTTAACGATACACTGCCACTTTTTCATTTTTTACAGTCTGAATTGAAACTTTTCACCACTTTTCGTGGAGGTCGTCATCATTTCTTACTCTGTTCTCGCTTTCAAGTGAGCCAATTTGGTGTTTAAGGCAGCACCCAGATCTGTAGTTGCACAATCACAGTAAAGGGCCATTTCTGTCAGGGGAAGTTGTTTAAAAAAAAAAGAGAAAAAAAAAGGAAAATAGGAATAAAAAAAATACAGAAAGTAAGGGCACGTTCATCATTCTGGCCTGGAAAAGAATGCTGAGGGCAAGGCTGGATCAAACGTCCCAAGGATGCCTGTATATATGTAAATGAATATAGAGACATGTGAACAGAAATTATTCATTTTCCCTGGGAATGTGCATTGTTTCTTCAGAATAATAAAAAGCTTGCAACCCCTCTACTGGAAGTGGCTGAATATGGAAAATGAAAACTTGTTAGTTAGTGTCTGTGGGTATCTCTCAGCATTTTGTTCCCCCGTTGTAATATACTTTCACCTCTTTTGTTCCGGGAACTGGGACAGCTATGTTTTACATGTAATATTTAGCTTAAGTGTTCTAGTCTGTCACCTGCATACTCTGAGGTGCTAAAGCTAAAAAAAAGGACAAAAAAAAAACAAGGTTACAAAGAAAATCGTTCAGAGGGGTGGGAGGAAGGCAGTGGGAGGGACGGGTCCAGAAGATTGTAACCGAATCCATAGTTTGTACAATTTTTGATATCATGAGCAGTTGGAAAAATGATACAATCTAAGGTGATTCATGCAATGTGGCCATTGTCTCTATTGTGTACATTGTATGTACAATCATTTCATATTCTAAACTGGTCAGAAAATAAAGGAACTAATTGTGATTTTTAGTCTTGCAGAACTGTATGTAGTTAGATGATGTGACAACCTAATATTTATCTAATAAATATGTATTCAGATGATACCTGTATGTTGCTGTTGTCCTGTCTTTTGTGCACTCGTGTCGTTGTGTGATAATTAACCTTGTGCGACTCCATCAGGCTGCCCATCCAAGCAGAGTAGCCGATAAGATATGGGTCCTGAATTCTGCTTAATATAGCTCGAGGTCAGCTTGCCATTATGCAGAGATTATATGACTTTACATTAAGAAACAAAACAGAGTAAAGGAGACAAAATTTGTGAACCTCACTGGAATGGCAGCAAACATAACGGTTACTTTGCGACTTGTCTAGAAGGAAATGGAAAAAAAAGATTAGAAAACACATATGCATAGGCCTTTTTTTAAAATTAAATTAAGTTAAATTCTCCTACATTTGACAAACAAGCCACTAGGCATCAAGTGTAAGGAGTTTTTGTTGTTTGTTTGTTAGCAGTGAGCATCTGCCTTGGTCTCTATTTAAAGCTAGAAGAGGACACCAAAGTCTGAAACAAACAGCATAATTTCAAAGTATTTGCACACATTTTGTTGTGTGATTTCTTTCTTTCTTTCTTTCTTTCTTTTTCTTTCTTTCTTTGTTCTTCATTTTGTTTTGTTGTTTTGGGTTTTTTTTAGGGAGCCTATATTTATATTAAATATAAATGCATTCTTATAAATATTTTTGTGATACAATGATGAGTAAAATTCTCTTTAAAAAAAAAAAAATTAAAAAGCAACGGGTTGTGAAAGCATCATTTCCTGGGGCAACGTTTGACGTTATTGTCGGAATGACGCTTAATCTCGCGAGATTATCATTGGGGGCAAATATACTTCCGGTTGCGGGAGAAAAACTTCCTCAGCTCTCACATGTAAGCGTGACTTTCGCCGACTGCAGAGCTGAGTGACTGAACTGAGCCGCTGTTTCGTGAAAAATGTTGCTTTTATCGAACAGGATCAAATTCTGTTCGCTCGCGTTTACCGCTGCGCGCCTGTACAGCAGCGGCCCCGCGGCAGCGAACAAAAACCCGACGGTTTACTTTGACATTGCCGCAGACAACCAGCCTCTCGGCCGAGTAACCTTTGAGGTGAGAAGATAAAAATATCTCCGTGACTCTCGCTTTGTTCGTGCAGTTTGCTTTTGAATGAATGAGAAAACGGCTCGTGTTGTCGTGTCTTTCCTGCCGCGTCCTGCCGGCGAGATTCACTGACAGTCGCTGAGTCACAGTTTTGCAGAGAACAACTTGTTCACATTTGACCCTGAGGCATTTTATTTGTCTTTACAGCTCAACGCCGACGTTGTGCCAAAAACCGCAGGTAAGCAATGACCTTTTCACGCCCATGTGAATTTTTCAATTTCTTTTCTCAGCATTTAACAGCTACTTTCCACTCCATTACGTGTGACTGCTTTGCGGATTATCTACTGTTTTTAAACTCTTCCTTTCCAATTAAAATAAACTTATTTTATATTGTTATATTGTCGATGGAAAGAAATGTAACATGGGAATGGAAAACAAATGTGGCTGAATTGTTAAGTAACTTGCAGCCAACCTTGTTACCAAGAAACCTGATGGTATCTGACGTCAATCTTAATCTGAGATTAAGTAGTTAATTGGCGCTGATGTAATGTGTTGTCTGCCATTGTTATACTTCTTTTACCACCAAACCTCACGAGTTTGGCATGGTTTGTAACTTAGGACACAACTGCAAAGTTCTGATACCTAATTTTGACAAATCTTACCACAGTTTTCTCCAAAAACCTTCTCTTTCCACAAAAGGAGCCAAAGCTCTTAAACATAAAATGAACACAAGTGGCCTAACATGAAGTCCTGTCAGTGCAGTCTTAGTGATATGGAGATGATCAGCCCCATAAAACTACAAGATACAACTTGAATCTGGGCGTTGATTGTGTTTGAGTGAAAGGAAGTCAGTCATGCAAGCATACAGGTGTTCTTTGTTTGCTGGGGTCCCCTGGTGGTCCTGCGTGGGAATTTATTAAACCACTGACCAGAGAGACGGTCTGACACAATGTCCTTCTCGCAGAGAACTTCAGAGCTCTGTGCACGGGAGAACATGGCTTCGGCTACAAGGGATCAGTTTTCCACAGGGTGATCCCTGATTTCATGTGCCAGGTACGCTTCTCTTCCTCTTTTGTCTCTCTCTTTTGTCATCTGGCACGCTGTTGCATGCAAGCAGTGTAATTTTGTGTGTTTTCAGGGAGGAGATTTCACCAACCACAACGGAACCGGAGGGAAATCTATCTACGGGTGGAAGTTTCCGGATGAGAACTTCAAGCTGAAGCACACTGGACCCGGTAATCATTCCATTCCATTGAATTTCCCTCTGGGATTAATAAAGTATTTTTCATTTCATTCAGTTTGTGTGCTGCTGTGAATGAAGAGAAAGCAGTGATGTCGTGTTTTGTTTTTTTTAATGGATTTTAGGGCTTATTGAGGAAATTTTTTTCAGAGGTATTTTCCAAACCTGAGGGGAAGTCATAAAGTCATAAGTCATAAAATATGGTTATTTATCACGCCAGTATCAAGAAATTTTACAAGTATATCATGTCATGGGATTGAATATCGCGGGATAAATTGTGAATTTTCTTTCAGTCATTCAGGGCCACGCTGCAAACTGTTTGCACTCCATGCATCTAAATTTCAAACCTATTCTTTCCTTTGATGCATGTAACAGGACAGGGCAGCACAAGCTGCACCATTACTGCACATCACTACAGAGTATAATGAGATTTAACGGCACAGTGGGATACACAGGGCGGTGCGATAATACACATGACTGTGCAAATGCGTCAAACACCTCACTTGAGAAGCTGCAGACCAATAAGCTTTTTCGGCTGGTCTTCTCTACAGTAAAACTTTGTAAATCGGGCCGTTTAACAGTTTTACATGAGCCAAAATTCAACAAAGTCCATTAAGAGATTCAGCATTTTATTCACTCAAACGCTGAGAATCGCGTAAAAATCATTATCACTGTGGATGCTTTGCAAGTGATTAACTCCAAATGAAATGAAAGAGGCATTAACTTAATTTTTGCTGTCCATTTTTTACCAACAGGTGGCAGTATTATACATGTAGTTTCTATGACTGACCTTTTAGAAAGTAGCCTAACTTCAGTGAAGTTTTAGTCAGTGTTTAATTCATTATCTCCCTTTCAAAGCTTTCATTTTGACTGGTGTTAATATTAACTTTAATATCATGTATTTGCTCATTGAAGGTATCTTGTCTATGGCCAACGCTGGACCGAACACCAACGGATCCCAGTTCTTCATCTGCACTACTAAAACAGAATGGTATGTGCTGAGAAACACCACATTTAAGTGACACTGCTGTAGCTGTATTGCATCCGATTATTATTAACCTTTACTTAAGGGCTGCTACTGTTGAGACGTTTGTGCAGAGCTCATGTAATTTGAT
>JAQLOL010000014.1:8783808-8798120 GCA_029783665.1 Naso thynnoides
AAGTGAAGACCCCACGCTGTGAGCAAAACAGACATATCAGCGCTTGAATCTGAAGTATGCAGATTTCTTACTGGATAGTTGATCTCCTTTTCTGCACAGTATCTGTTTTATGAAGCAAACTTGAGCTCACATTCTTCAGGGGTTTGACCGTACATTCAGAATTTGAAGAAATCCATTGATTTTAAATTAAAAATCATGAGAAATGTGTGTCTTTCGGACCCTTTTGAAACCTGAAATTACTTTATAGTTATGCAAATGCCAAAAAGGCAACATAAAAGCACGTTACTAAAGATTTTGCCTAAATTCTGTGACGTTTTAACCCTGCAAACTCAGTCAATAACGTGTCAGTTTGGTGATTCCCACACCACAGTGAAAAATAGAATAGCTTTAGGAGAATACTATATATTTTAGGTTGAGCATCATCGCGTGTTCGCATCTTTTAATTATAGTGCAGGATGTGTTGCCACGTATAGCAGCTTACCAAGGATCCAAACAGAAGAGCATTGAAATTCACCAGCAGGATCTTTACAGCCAGGCATCAGCAAGGAATTTCTTTTTGGAGTAGTATTCAGTCCCAGAGATTCTACACAGTATATAGCTTGTGTAATACCTTGTGTTCTTTAAGCTTTGCTGCCTTTGGAAAGCTTGCTTTAGTTATTAGAATTTTGGATGGAGTTAAGTAGTCTCCGGTAATTGTTGAAATGCTGTTTCAGAGGTTTTTTTCCACCCTGCTGGGAATAAAAATTCTTGTTGGGAGCAGTGAATTCTTGCAATGTTTTGGCACAAAAGCCAAAACAGATTTGAACGATGGCCCAGAACAGCAGAATCCTTGCAGAAACAGTGGCATCACCCTGCAAAAAGCTGTGTGAGTCAAAGGTTGCTCCGTGGATTGCCTCACTCTCCGGGGGCAGTGATAACAAACCTCCTCTTTCTCCATGCAGGCTGGATGGCAAGCACGTTGTCTTTGGCAGCGTGACGGAGGGAATGGACGTGGTCAAGAAAGTGGAGTCTTTCGGTTCCCGGACTGGGCGAACGTCCAAGAGGATCAGTATCACAGACTGCGGACAGCTCGACTAGACTCCATGTGAGCGGTGGACGCGGTCGTAGTTTCATCTCCTGATGCAATTTCAGCGTGAGAGTCCGAGTGACAAAGGCTCTCTCTCTCCAGTCATGTCACGGAGTGCTGCCTATCTTTGCTGACAGTAGCTTTTCTTACCATCACATTTAATTTTTTAATTTTTTTTTTTTTACTGGTACTTAAAATCCTCTTAAGTGTGCAGGTAGCAGCTAACGCACTTAATCATGTCATACGATAAAATGTGAATTTGTAATATAGAATAGGAGACAACGGAATGACGGGTTTTATTGTGTCTGAAAACATATCAATTCATTAACAAGCATTGGAATTTTTTGGTTTGGAAAAGAGGCATTTATTTACAAAAAATAAAGTAATTTTTTCTAAATATGTGAGCTTTGTTCTTGCTTAATCATAAAAATCAGGTCACTTCATCATCTAACACTCAGCAACACCATTTTGGACAAGTTCTGGTCAAACTTTCACTTGCAGTCCACATAATGGTTTATTTTCAGGTTTTTAAGGGGCTAAGATAACTTTAGCTGAAGGTTATAGCGCCACCTGTTGGTTCGGCATGCTGTCGACAGCACTTCAGTTCTGTTTTATGTTTTCAGTTGGACAGTAAGTGGAACAGAGCTTTCCCAGATAGATTTTTTTTTTTTTTCAAGACTAGGCCTTTTTGCTACTACAAAATTCTGTTGAAAATGAAATAAGTGGTTTTTGGTCACTTTGGGGCAGCAGAAACAAGTTGTGAACCCAAAGTTGACTCCACTTTTTAGGTTTATATGGTAAACTTGTTAGCGAACAGTTGCATATTTATAAATCAGCAGCTATGGAGCAATGTTTCCCCACCACCTGATGAGTTTAAATCTGATTCACTCTCTTTTATCTGTTTTTGGTTTCTGCTAAAAGCTCTGTTTACTAGCTAGTTGCTAACTGCTGTTTTGTGCTGAGTGGGCTGTGCGTCGGCTTTTTGACTGAAAACATCTGCAGCTGAAAGCAAATATCAGTGGTGAGTGGTGAAACTTTCTGAAGCTTTTTGAAGTGGACAAGCAGCAGGTTCAGGAGATAATTTTCTGTAGGTTCATCACTATCAGCATTACCTTTCACAATATAATTTGTTTAAGTTAGCATAAAAAAAACATTATAGCTGCTTTAAAAAAAAGTTCACTTGAGCAACTGGCTGAAATAAAGCTGTCTTTCAGTTGATGTGTGTGTGTGTTTATTGGGGGTAATCAAGTGTGTTATCAGCAGGTGAGGAATGAGATCAATGTCGTGTCATTCTTCCTGCCTCCCCCTGTTTTCCCCATCATCTTCAGTTGACTAATGATCTGGTTCCGCTAAGTATTTATTCTGCTGTGGTCTGTCCAGGGAATTGTGTCTTTTCGGGGTCAGCATATTGTTGCATGTTATTCTTTGTCACAAGGCACTGAGGTTCTGCCAGCGCTGGTATATCTGCCAGAGTGATGAAGCCAAATCTATTTTTGCTTTGCAAGAAGTAAATTTTACCAGATGCTAAATGATAATAGAAGTATCAGTCCTTTGTGGACTTTTTCCCAGTCCATGCAGCCACATGAATGAATTAAAGCCAGACACCTCACATAATTTTGTCTTCCATGAAATGTGAAGTTTTGTGGTGATTGTACTTTCATAACATGCTATCTGTAAGACTAGCAGCAATAAAACAACTAAAATACACTTGTAGATCTTGTTTTTGGTTCAGTTTTATGTTCTAGAAATGTTTGCACGAGTGTTTTTAATTTCATTATTGTTGAGACAAAAATCAATTTAGTAAAACTTGAGAAACCAGGAACACACAGAACAACATGTTTCAATACATTTTAATAGAAAAAGAAATAACATTTGAAGAGATCAAGGGATCAGTCTCATATATCACCAAAGGTAAAGCACATTAATGGCATCTCACACATCCTTAACTGTTACAAATCAAAGGGTGTTTCTCTATCATCCTGATTCCTTAAAATACAAAAGGCCTCTGAAGCAACATGCAAGTGCAACTTTGGTACATTTAGAATTTTATTCCTTTTTGTCCCCGCATAATGTGAGACATAAAGAAGCACTTTGGTAAGTTTTTTCACACCAGGTGCTAGAGGAATATAGCCTGACTGTGCTGTAATTTTCTCTTTTATTCAGAAAATAAACTGTTTCTAACATACTGCATTGGTTTACATTTTTGTAAAACTTTGGAATGACAAATTCCCCAAACATGTATTCAAGAATTTTAGGAAAACAGCGAGTAAAGAAACGTTAGTAGGCTAATATATTCCTCCACAAAGTGTAATAATCAACAAGTAATGGCTTTAAAATATATTCCAAAATAATGTACCCTCGAGTACGGATAATAATACAGATACACACTAATACTGCATATCCTCTTAGTAAAGACTTGTTGCATATTTTATACAGAAGAAAACATTTTATTTAAGTTATTTCTGGAATATACAAAAATGTAAAAGAGAATCTTCGTCTGGAAACTTCACTCATTTTCAATTTTGTTCCAATGTGTTTGACATGAGTGAAGACAGACACAGAACTAAAGTTTCTTGATTCACAGTTGGTAAGATTCTTAAGGTTCAACGTTAAGACTTAAAAATGAACATTCACAAAATGATCTAAAGAGAACCCAGCAACATCTCCGCTGAGAGATACTGTAGAAAAATGAGCCTCTAATACTGAAAGTCACAGTGTCAGAGAGAATATATTATGAAACGAAAACCGTTAGATGCATTACAGTACAATAAAGTTTAATTACTATGTACTTTTAATAGCCAACACAAAGTGTCCCTTTTTGATAAACCTTTGGGATAGTATGTAAGGTGAGTCGAGTGTGTTATTGCACACGGCGGCAGTAGTAGCCAAGGACTTTGCACTTTTCGCACAGGTGCTGTGGATGCTCTTTGCTCTGGTCTGACACGTCCAACCCGTCCGGTTTCTCCAGAGGTCGCTGGAACAAAGATTCAGAGAATTTCTGTTATGGTTGGTAACACTGAAGGGTTATTTCTCAAGTATTACCTCTTGGAATTCAAAGGTTCTAATGACCTGTGAGGAAGTTTAAATCCTACAGCTACAAATTATAAATAATGTTTAATTTGAGACAGATTTTTCAAAATTTTACACTCAAAAAAATACATAAAATGGGTCTATTTTCAGAAAAAATGTATTAAAATATCTAAATTATGAGTGTAATTAAAAAAAAAATTATATTCCTGACAGTTTGGAGACTTCAAACAAACATGTAGGGAGCTGAAATTGACATAAAATTGAAACGAACTGTTCAATTAGTAATTAAATATTAAATAAGAAAAAATTAAAAATTACAACAAGTCAAACTTTTTTTGAGGGCAATATTGAAAAAAAAAACTGGAAGGTGTTTTGACTTGTCCTTAACATTGTATCAAAACTGCAGAGTCATCTAAATTCTCATTTTACTGCAGTCAAATTAACTTAAGGTTAATCATTTCATTTTAATTAGAATAAACTATTGTAGAATGCATAAAGTTCCGGTTAGGGACATCATGGTGGTTGCTTAATGGTGATCATGATTTTTTGAGAGAAGAATCACTTTTAGACGAAACGCTTAAAGATTTTCTAGGATCATGTGATATTTGCATGTTTCATCAATGTAATAGGCCACGACTACAAAAATTTAGTAACCAGTTATGGGCAAATGGGTGATATTGATTAATTTTACGCAAAGTATTTGCCTCTACACCTCATGGCTCAGAAAGTTGTTTATAAATTGACAGAATGTAGCACTATTTGCACCAAACTTCACAGAAATCAGCTCATATGATTTATAAGACATCTTGCTGTCAAAAGACAAACTAATAGGACAGTGAGTGTTTATTATCTGAAGAAGTTACTGATAGTTGCAAGAAATTTCAGAATTAATACTCTGGTTCAATGTTTCTGCCTGGTATCATACCAACAGCTACATTAAAAACAGTGATGAAATCCAGTGCTAGGATATGTAATATGTATGTTTTGATGTTTTTGCAGATGTGAACATTTTACAGTATTTTATTTTACCTATTAAACTTGTTAATTGGGCTACACAGATAAAAGGCCAAACTACAAGGAAATTTAATTAACAACACACAGTTACAGTTTTTTTCTGCCATCTTTATTGCAGTAAATCAGTGTTAGAGAAGTCTGTATGAACATGACTTCATCTGCAGCCGCCTGTAATCTCAGGCCTTCTGTCTGTGGTTCTGTGTCCTGTCACCTGCTTATGAGGGTAAACATTGATGTGGCACTTGATACATTCTTGTCCCATGTTGGCCCAGGAGTTCCCGCTCATCCACTTCCTCTTGCATTTCGGGCATTTGTATTCTCCGAAGCACCTCTTCTTTCCCTGATACGGGGTCAGGCCTTCACCTTTGGGTCGAGCCTGAACACAAATACAAGGTAGACAGCAATTTTATACATTTTTACACCCACTTTAAGCTAACTACATCATTTAAATGCTTAAAAATAAACATTTCTAAAAGTGTTAACCTAAATTGTCTAAACATTTTGGCTTTCTCCACTCTTAACTGACAGAGACTGACCGACTTCTTTGGTTTCTTTGGACGGCAGCCAGTTCAAAGCTCTGCGTGATCAGAACAGGAAGTGATAGCTGCCCTGTCGCTGGTCAAGAGGGTCGAGTTTATGGAGTGTTTTGTCTCAGGAAAGAGATTATTATTTATGGAATAGTTCAATAAAACTTTAGAGGCTAATTTGCTTTGATGCTTAATAATTACTTACAGTCCTGGAAGAGTGAGCTTTACATTTCAAAGGAGCCTTTCTTATCTTATCTAAACTGTAAGTGTAGAAGGACAGTGCAGAGAGATTTAGAAGACTCCTTGTGCTCTAAAGCAAAACCGAAATGTTTGTATTTCAAGAAAGTCGGGGCATATTGTAATGGCAAGTGTAATTTATTTGTTGAACAAAAAAGGAGTCTCAGCTTTCCCATTAGAAATGAGCTCCCTCCCTCCAGCTGTGCTCCCAAAGGACCATAAAGGAGGCCCCGGGCCTGTGTGGGGACCAATGGGAGAGGCCTCCCCACTATAGGACAAATACCTCAGGCTCTCAGTCATCCCTCCCAGCTGGACCCAGCCCACCTATCAGCACACAAAGATCTTACGAGGGAGGAAATAAAACCCAGATGAACCCTGCACTTGTATAACATGACAAAATCCTAAAGCCATCAAGAAGAAATCATCTGGACAAGACTGGTTTAAATTAAAATCACTTCGGCTGGAAAGTAGGGCGAGTCAAAATTAAAAACTGAATCCGCTGCACCAGAGGAGCGCATGTCAAATCTTGTTTTGATTTTTCAGCAGGAACATATGTCAGGTTTGAAACTCTTAACAGCTCATTTTATTCATTTCCCCCGAGTACGTCTCTCTGACAAAACACATTTTAGATTCGAACAGAAAGTCTCAGTTAGGGCCAGTGAAGCATTTTGAGGCCTGTGTTTGCATCATTTACCCACATTGAGGCAGAGATGGGGACTTGATCCTGCGATTTGGACTCGAGTTGCACTTGACTTGCCACACATAGAGATTTGAGACTTGACTTGCACTCGTGCCCAAAAGACTTGAGACTCAACACAGACTCGGGCTCTTCAACTCGTAACAATCTTTGTTTCACTTCCGGCAAGGCGTGCTGACCATCATTCTCTCTCCCTGCCTCCCTTGGGCCTCACTATGCTACAGCGACAACACAGCTCAAAACACGGCAAGCACACCAGCAGCTGCAGTGCCGTTTGTAATCATCTTCAGATATAAAGATTTTATGCAAGGCCCCTACAAGAGACTTGCAAAATGCAACATCTGTGGAATACAGATAAGGGATGGTGGATCAACAATATCTAACCTCACTCGGCACTTGAAAACACACCCAGATAGGTTAATTATGAAAGTTAATGTTAGCATCCATAGTTTGATCATTGAGAAATAATTTAAATCAATATTTCCTGTGCAAAACTGTGCGTTCTTTAATATCACCATTTTGTGAACTTTAATTAGTGCCAAATTATTTCAGATAATTTTTCTGCATTAGTGTTTTGCACTAAGAAACATTTCCAATTTGTTTTTTTTGTTTGCAAATTTGAATGATGTCAATTGTGACAACTTGATTTCGACAGTGAGTTAAACATTTTTCCACCTGTGGTCTTATGGGCCAGCTGAGCTTGCACAATAGGTCCATCTGTCAAAACCTGTGATTCAGTTAGTAGGACCTCAACACTTGCTTGATATTACAACAGTATGTTCATGTCATTCATGGCAAACTACACTTTTGAACTCCAAAGAAAAGCTTTCTTAGTTTTTTTTCATATTGAAATGCAATAAACCCTTTTAATGTGATCATAAACCAAAAACTGGTCATTGCAGATACTGTATGATAATAGATAAAGAAGTGATACTAAGACAGTACACGCTTTGAATTCCTTGGATATAGTTATGCAGTGTCCTAAGCAGACCATGCCCACAACAAATGGTTGAACATTCATTCTAGCCATAAGAGACTTAGTTTGGACTTGTGACTACAGACTTGACTTAGATTTGCACCTCAAAACCTTGAGAATTGACTCAAACGTGCAACAAATGACTTTTGAACATCTCTGCCATGAGGCACTGTGGAGGTCACCTTTGATGGCAGTCCCTTTTTTTGAACCCTACAGGGAGAGCAGTCAGTGCATCATCTTCCTGAGGGAGGAAACAGCTTTCACTCTGCAGAACAAACATAACAAACTGGACATAAGTCTGAAGCCCACAGGGCAGCAAAGGGCAGGGAACACTCAGGAGTTTCCACTGGCCCCTTTAAAGATGTGACACCACAGGACGCTGACAACCGACAAATAGAAAATCACACTAATGACCTGACGGAGACTGGACACTGTGCTGGCAAGCAGGAAAATTTGAGTGGATGCTAAAAAAAAACCCCAAAACATATTCACCATCAAGCATTTGAGTGCATAAAACAACCAGTTAAATTTTAACACAACAAAGAAAATCGGCCATTATTTGTCATTAATATGCAGAGGTGAGGTGCACCACAAAAAAAAACAAAACAAAACAAAAAAAGGATCTAATAATATGGGGATGGAAAACATGGCTAAGGTTAAAGCTCAGTATTAGCGAGAATATTTTTAAGATAACTTCATCATAATCAATTATCTAATGCATGAAAACTATGTGTAAAAAGATCAAATGGATGCCAATACAATGAACCATGTCCCATTAAGGTCTACATCTGTACAACATGTGTTACCTTTGAAATACAAATATTGTTATTTTGTATGACAGTAACATAATATGACTATACACTAATATTACTCCACTGAAACATGTGAGAATGCTTTTCCAATCAAAAATGAAAATGTGAACAGCCAGGCTGGAGTTTTCCTAAGGCGCAGCGAGATAAATGCTAACATCAGAATGCTAACATGAACACAATAGCAAAGCTATAATGGCACGTAGCAGTTCTACTTGTTTGTTTTAACATGTTGCAGTGCTGACATCTGCTAATTGGCACTAAACAGAAATAACAATTGAGGCTTATTGGAATGTCATTAGTTTGCAAGTGTTTGGTTTTAAACTGAAGAATTTTAAATAAAAACCTTTGACCTGATGATGAAATATAAATGGATCATCAAAGTTACTGCATTTCATCCTGAGGGAGACAAACATGTCTGAAACAAATTTCATGTGAATCTATTTAATAGCTGTGTCTACATTTCAGTGTAAACCACAAATGTGAATCTCATGGTTGCGCCACCTAGTGGAGGAAACCACAGGGATTACCAATCACACTGTCAGGATTCATCGTCTGGGAACCATGGAATTCAGAGTGCCAATTCACAGACAGCTCATGTCTACCAACATGGAACGGGTTCTGTTCCAGCTCATGCATGTAATTTTGAACCTTTCTGAGCATTTCAACCAAAATTAAATTTCGGAACAAAAATAAGGGGAATAAAAATTGGAACCCAGAAGCTTGGTTCCCAGTTCCTTAGGAACCAAAGCGGGCGTGCGTTGATGACGATCCTTCATCATCATAACTCAGAAAGCAGGCTGGTTCACTAGATAGCACCAAGGTTCTAAGAATCCTGAACAGAACCAAATCATACACTAGAGCCAGTTTGGTAGAAAAAAAACACCAGCAGATACTGAGATATTTCATTTGATTAGTGAAAATGGATCCAGCTGGTGCCAGCGCAGGAAGTCAGGGGATCTCCAGAATGATGACATCAGTAGGCTTTATCCTAAAAGGACCGTGAATGTCTGTTTCGAATTTTATGTAACTCCATTAAGTAGTTGTTGAGACATTTCATCCTAAATCACAAATGGGGACGTCACTGTGGTGCTGCCATCATATTTTAGTCTGACATGTGGTTGGCCAACTGAGCTAAAGTCACTGCCATGAACCAATGCCACTAGCATGGCTAAAACATGAAGACATGATGTATCAGGTCGACCCCTTTTCATCGTCGTGCAGTAGATATAACAGGTCAACCGATCCAAAAACAGATCCGTCACATCTGACAGAGAATCTTTGCAGTCTGTAACCACTCGTGTGAAACGGTTTTGTTTTATGATTTTAAAAAAAAAAGATATTAAATGCATTTATTATGTACATTACAAGTTGTCAAATCCAAAAGACAAACTTAAATCAGCCCCAGAAGGCACAGAGCAAAGAAAGGGCAGATTTAAAGGGGGCAGCAGATAAGCTCGGCCCAGATCCTCGTAGCCTGGTGAGAGAGGCCCAGGAGGTTGGCTGCCTCCCTGCCATCATCTGGAAACCATCAGGATAAACAATGGACTACTCCAGATCTTCACCCCCTCTCTCTCCTTTCTCTTCCACTCATTCATTCTCACCCCCCACTTCCATATCCCCGTGACACATTCATCCGGGGGAACACGGCACCACTAAGCCTGTTGGACACCATGTGGTCAATTACTCCACACTAACAAACCCGCAGCGCTCTCTCTGACTCGCCAGGTTTAATTTGTATCAGACCCCCGCAGCATCGGGGAGAAGTCCAGCTGTTACCAAAGCAAAACAGCACATTAATGCCTGGACTGAGAAAACGGTTTCCTGCGTTATAAAGACTCCTGTGTTGGCGTAAGTGATAATTTTCATTATCTTGTGAAATCAATTATCTGCAGGAGGGTTTAAAACACCAAACCTTGGCCCTTTTTTTCCTTTCCATACAAAACTGCATCCAAACCAAGATTAAATAATTCATGGAGTATTTGGTAACTGTAATTCATTATTTTTAGGTTAGTTGAGGCAGGATTCCAGGGGAAACATTCTACAGTTCCTGCTTTTAGACAATGTGTATTTTTTTAATGTGCAAGAGGAGATTGATTATCTTATGGCCCTTAGTCAAGCAGCCGTGAAGCATATGGATCCCTTCTTTACAGATGTTGAAATCTTGGACCTCCACAGCAGTGATGACATCATCATCAAGCTCAAAAAAGGCAATCACTGAGCTTCTTTCTTATCTTGGCAAAGAGGGAGTAGGAAGGGTGCAGAATCAGGTGAAGACAGATTCGAATCCATGCTGCTGTATGACTGTACAAAAGCCAATTTCGTTAATGTTTTCAGACAGTGCAGACTTGAATTTTTCAGTTGCCTGAATGGAAATACTACAATAGTTATCAACTTAAAACTTTCTGCATAATCACTACAAGAACTGAACCACATGTGCATTTAATGAGAGCTGTGTAAGTCATCTCTTTCTAAGTTTGGCCATGAACTTATCAATCAGCCCTCGTACATTAAGGTTCACCCTTACTGTAGTCATTCTGCAAGCTTTTGCATGTAGTGAATGCATTAACGCCCCTCCCCCATCTCAAAAACAAATATGATTAGATTAAAAAAACCCTTAAAGCCAAAGAGCTAATGTTTAGTTTTCCATTTTCCCACATGGCTCTCCAGATTTGGTGTCTTATGTAAAGTCCATTGTTCAGAGAATGCAGCCTTAAATGTGTGACTGTGTGACTGAGCTCCAGTTCTGGCTGAGGTCAAGTTGTAGCTTTCCAGCTGTAAACTGGCATTACGTTTCACAAAGGGTGAAGGACAGGAGCAGGTGGGCTGGCAGACAAACACGCAGTAAAAAAGCAAATATTCCCCACTTCAGTTCAAAGCACAGCGGAGCAAGAGTGATGAGGACTGCTGTGTGGAGAGTAAACAAAAAGTCTGATTTCTCTGTGTATTTTCAGTCAGTGTCACTTCTTCTTCAATTAGAGCACAACATACAATTCCGCATAATTTGAACATGTCATCTATGAAAAACAGTATTTTATGGTATTTGTCAATGAGTAAATTGCCATCTTCCTGTATACTCTTCATACTACCCTTAGAGTTAACCAAATATAGACTATAAGTGATTGATGACTTTGTGGCCCCTGCTTGAAGGAGATGAGTTGAATGGCCTCCGTTACATGCACATGCACTTCAACTCCTGGAAGGCTTATGCAGAACGTTTTAAACTGATGTGGATGGTTCCTTTTTTTTTTATTTAATTGAAAACTGCAATCAGTGTTGTGTGAGAAAATGGACAACATGGCTCCAGTCCAGGTCATCTGAAAAACAAATTCTGAACTTGTCCAACACCTGCCCTGTTTTACTGATTTGTTGCCCTCAGACTACAATCTCTTCCCCAAAATAAGAAAACAGCTCAGTTGTCAGGACTGACGTGATCACTGCTGTGGACTACTTTCTGTCAGCCCAAGATGACGACTTCTACAAAGAAGGGATCCATACGTTCCATGAACACTGGACAAAGTGTGTCAATGTAGCAGAGATGTTTTTTGAAAAATATATTTGCAAGGTTTCAATCAGCACCATTTCAATAATTTCAATCATCTCTGATTCAAGCAATGACCATAAAGGATATAAATCCTTTAAATAAATATGTAATCAATTCTCTATCACAATTTTTTCATAACTTAAACGGCAGGACCGATCCAAATCTTTTGGGGGCATAAGCTGGAAAGAAATACCCAAGTTTGGTATCTTGACCACAAATCACAAAATTTTGTATGCATCCCTGAAAGTGAATATGGTCAAAATTTTGTATAATACCAGAATTTGGATTATCACATCTAAAAACAATAATTAATAGTGTGCCTCAGCAAATTTAATAATAATAAGTCCCCAATTGGTATAGTGCCCCAAATCCAAAATTTGTCAGCTGCTTTTTTAAGGTGTGAGAACAAACTTTAAACTCCAAGTACTAATTATTAAACAAGGTAACTTATAATTAAAGATGTGAACCAAGTGTATTTAGGGCAGATACAACTGCCATTCCTTTCACAGGTCATTCAGAAGGTAAAAAAAAAACTGTAATCTTAAATATCTAAAATGACCAAATCATCCAGGATAACACAACACACAACCACACTAAAACAGACCTCTACGGCATTCCTGTCACACATATTTGTTAGCTTTGAGCAGATGACTCAAAGCTAACTCACTGTTTATCAGAGGCAGTCGTTATACGCCACATTCCAGGGTTTCCTCTATCTCGCTCATCCTCCTCAACAGATGATCCGGCCAAAAGCAACAGACAGCATGCTGACGACAGATAAGACATTTATCAGCTATGAAAACAAGAGGACCAAAGCAATTGTAATCAGACGGTGTTGCTTGAGATTCACCAGTTACATGTTTGGCTGTGAACTATTCCTGGTCAGTCGTTGTTGATCACCTATTATATGACAAAAAAGTTTCTCCCTGACCACAGCTTTGCACATAAAGGTAGTTTCTCCAACCCATGCAGTATTTTTTAAAGTATTTTTGTTACAAGGATTTATTCAGTCACTTAGTTCTCATTGTCTTTGCCTTGTTATTTGATCAAATTTTGAACCTTGTTAAATGTGGAGTCAGGAGTGTTTTTCCTAAAAAACTATGGACTAACACAAAATTAATCTGGCTCGACCACCATTTATGGGCCCCTAGACGTGATCATGACTGTGTCTGTAGAGCCCCTGTCCTCTGCCAGTATTTTGTTGTTTTAGTTTAGTTGGGACACTTCTGTGGGGAGTGGGTGTGTTTCCCCCAGCAAATGACAGTGTGCAGGAGAGGTTGTGATTGGATAAAACATAGCTACTGGATGCCATTCAGACCGGAGGGAATCGCAGATGTGGACATGTTAACAGAGAAAAGGACATATAGCCCTAGTAAGGCGAAAAAACAAACGGACAAAGCTTGGTCCGGAACGAGAGTGAACCTCGGTTTGGCTTTCACCTGCTTTCGAGCACTGAGGGAAAAACGACATGGAGTTGGCCTGCTTTCAGTTGGACAGGTAGGTGCCAAACACCAGCAGTTAGCTTGTGCTAGCTTGCTAAATGATCAACTTCTTCATTAAAACAAATGTAATATTCCAATGTAGCTGGCTGTGTAGGTACAAGTAGTCTACGTACATGGTACGATACTTTTGGTGGCGTCGAGCTCAGGAGGAGGGGCCCAATTTGAACGTGTTGTTTACAAGTTCCAATGGACAACACTACTAACTACACCTTTAACATGTCCATTCTGTGCTTTTTACATGCTTCAAGCCCCTCAATCCTTAATTTAATCAATCACTATGGCAGCAAGTACAAACCCCCCCAAAAAATCGAAGTTATTTTTTAGTAAAGACTGACTGCTTTAAAGAGCTGCTAAAGCTACAAGAACTCTAAGCCTGCCAGCTTAGTTTAACTTAGTTTAGCTTACAAGTGAGACAGGAAACAGGTGGAGACAGGTAATTATATGACTTTGTTATGCTAACCTGCTCTAGTGCTAACTGTAAAGTTAGCAAGCTCATTAGCTGGTGCGTCTTCCTTATTTGTGGTTTACCCTCTTAGACTGATTATAATTTTGCTTCCCATTACTAGCTGTCTCTGTAGCACAAGCTTGGTCAGCTTTCCTTGAGCGGCGGGTCCTTCTGCCCATCCTGCCAGCCTGCAGTTTGTCACTCAGTTTTAAAAGGATAAATATTAAAAGTTTGAGGTAGAGAGTAAAGGCAAACTCTGTATGGTATCCTGTGTTTTTACAGCTCGTAACTCATTCTTTCTTCCTCTATCTCTCTCAGAGTAGCTGCCACAACACAACAACGCCCCCTAGTGTAATGTCACCTGACTTTCTTAGCCTTCACCCATTCCTACAAAAGACACCTATTGTAACCCCAAAAGTGATACCATCTATAAACTAGTTCATGTAAAGCTTAAAAAAAATTAAC
>JAQLOL010000014.1:8843222-8867083 GCA_029783665.1 Naso thynnoides
TAGAAAAGGTTTGTTTTTTTCCCCTGAAGGCCGTACTTGGAAGAGCCGCGCAATGTGACAGTACAGAAAGGAGCAGAACCACTTGGGATTTCCATTGTGAGTGGAGAACATGGGGGAGTATTTGTATCCAAAGTGACAGCAGGCAGCATCGCACACCAAGCCCGTTTAGAGTACGGGGACCAACTCCTCGAGGTACAACAGCCACCGCACTTCCACTAAACATCTGTTTGTATGTTATTGTTTTCTTCTGTTTCTAACGAATTGATGCTGTATCCAGTTTAATGGAATCAACCTTCGCAATGCCAACGAGCAGCAGGCGCGGCTGGTGATCGGGCAGCAGTGTGACACCATCACCATTTTGGCTCAGTATAATCCTCACATGTTCCAGCTGGGCAATCACTCACGCTCAGGGTAAGAGGAGGCAAGAATGCTGCAACATTAATGTACACAAATTTGTTTATGTGAATTTGACATTATTTAATGTCAAGAAAAGTCTTCAAACATGGTGAAAGTGAACGTTTTCAGTTGCATTGTGAGACATTTAAAGGAATGTTAAGTTTGGTTTTAAGTTATTTAGTGAAGAGTTGGAAAGACTTTGACTCCCTCCTGTTGTCCTCAGGTCTCGCATGGAGTCCATCAGCAACCAGCCGACTCCCCAAGACAGCGGAGCCACGACCCCAGATAATCACTCCACCATCGATACACTGAGTGAGCAGGACGAGGGCACCATGACGCCGCCGTCCAAACAGACGACTCCTGCCACCAGCCCGCAGAACTCTTTCAGGTAGAAGTGGGACATCACTGATACTGCTGGTGTCACATTTAGAGTCTTTTAATATTTAATTCTGGTTCTGTTTCACTATTTTGCATGCTACAGCCAGCTAATATGAACTTCATTGTCAAGTGTTTTGATTGGGTTAAAGTGGAGGTTTTTCTACTTCAGGCTTCCTGGTTCAAGCACGCAGCGGGCTGCAGAGCCTCGCCTGGTGAGGCTGAAGAGGATCCAGGTGGAGCTGGGAGTTCAGGTCTGTGGAGGAAACCTCTACGGCATCTTTGTGGAGAGTCTGGAGGACGACAGCCCTGCTAAGAGTCCTGACGGCCTGCTGCCGGGAGACTTGATACTGGAGGTACCTCAGGCAGTCACTTTATTAACCAAGGACGAATAAATGGCGAATAAACATGACTTGTGGATATTGGTGCTAACACATTATGAGACACAATGTTGGAATAATGAACTGCACACCCTTTGCAGTGAATGAGGAGTTCTCACGTGTCCCTTGATGATTATTTATTTGTTTTTCTGTGCACTTTTTCTCTTTTTAAAGCACAACAAAAACATAACCTGATGATGAGACTAAAAGATGATACACTACATTAAAAATTTAAAAAACAGTACCATTTTAGCATATTTTAGTTGCATATACATGTGTAAAATACAACAAGTCCTCCATAGAATTGTCATTTTTTTGTGAATTTTTTTGTTTTGCTTTTACTGGAAATGGTGAGTCATTGTGTGTTGGCAGCGAAGCTCAGCGTCTTTTTGTGAACTGCGTAATTGATGTTTTCAAACAGTATAACGGCATCAGCATGAAACACAAAACAAAAGAGGAGGCTTACCTGGAACTGTTGAAACCGGCTGAAACAATCACATTCAAGGTCCAGAACTACGTGGACAACCTACCTGCGATCAGAGAATCCCATGGAGATGGATTTTACATAAGGTACCAGAACTATTCATCACACAGTCCAGTTTAATTTAAGTTGTTTTTGTTTTTGTTTTTTTCCCACACTTTGGCTTTGTGTCATGCAATGAAGAAAACTCATAGTGTTCTGCTTTTTTAAGAGGTCTAAAAAAACAGACATGAAGGAACTCTTGATTTGTGTTTTTGGTCCATGAAAGAGTTGAACCTTTCACACAGAATCCGTCTCAGAGGCTTTTTAATCATCTGTGAAGTTGTCTCTCAGTCTGCTCTGTCCTTGTTTAGAGGTCAGAGAAATGTCATAATAACGGCTTCATTGTTCTTCTCTTGTCAGAGCACTTTATGAGAGGGTGGCAGAGGTGGAGCAGGAACTGAGCTTTAACAAAGATGACATCCTGTATGTTGAGGACACGCTACCAAATGGCAATTTTGGCTACTGGATGGCCTGGCAGCTCGACGAGAACGCACAGAAGCTGGGAAGGGGGCACATTCCAAGTAAATACATGTGAGTCCATTAAGTGTTCTGTATTCTCTCAATAATCTGAATGAGCTTCTCTATATTCATCAAGTGTTCATGTTAACATGCCGTTGTCTCTCTATAAGGATGGACCAGGAGTTTTACAGGAGACACTGCATGGCCGACATGAAAGACGATAACGGCACCAACAAGACTCTGTCTGCTGCCGCCAGGAGATCGTTCTTTCGCCGGAGACTAAAGCACAAACGAAGTGGATCAAAGGATGGGAAGGATCTGATGGCTCTGGACGCAATAAGCACCGATTCTTTACCCATCACAGAGGGTGAGAAATCATCTACTGAAGCAGCTTCAATGAGTAACATGACGAGACAGCAGAAATATTGGGGCGTAAACCAAAACACAGCATCAGTGGAGAGAAGGATTCCAATATATGTTGAATTAAGTAAAAGAAGATAAGTACTTGCAAAAACTTCCAAAATAAAGGTATTCATTGTAAAGTAGATTTAAGTCTGAATTTGGTGTTTGTTGAAAATCTTGGAGCACCAGTTTGTGGCATTCACATCAGTTTGAACTGAAAAAGGGAGAAAAAAATTAAGGAAAGAGAAATTTGAAGAATGAGAGACGACAGCAGGAAGAGTTACTGTAATTCTGTAAAACTCTGAAGTTTCTAAATTGCAGTGACTTTTTTCCAGCTGAAAAATGTCTTTTTCAAGATGGTAGACTTTTATCTTCACCAGTGAGATCATTCTAATGTGAAATAACAAAAAATCTTAACTTGCTGAGTAGGCCGGTTGTCAGATAAATGTACTGAAGAAAAGTCTTTGAAAAATTGTCTGTAGTAAAAAATAACGCATACAAATAGTCCAAAAAAAGTTAGTTTATTACATCAGTCAATACATATACTTGTTCCTAAGTGCATCAACACCCTCAAGTTTCAACAATCAGGCTTGTGACCAGATACAAACATCTGGATGAAAAATGCAGATGTATTGCATATTGACTTGAGCTGAAACACTGAAGTTGAGGCTGCTCCCAGGTATGAATGTAACGATCACAAATCAGGATGATGCTGCCTTTCCCACAATGTATCGTTTCATAACAGTGGTGATTAAAGAGCAGCTTCGTTTCTTTGCACTGTCGTATTTTTGGAATAAATTCCATATTTTCTGCTCAGACGGAGTGAGCCTGATGTACCAGCGGGTTCAGAGGGTGGAGTGCTCGTCACCCAGACCTGTGCTCATCTTGGGTCCATTAGTGGAGGCCAGTAAGGACATGCTGGTGAAGGAGACTCCTGCTAAGTTCTGCCGCTGTCTGCCTGGTGAGCTCATTCACACAGAACAGTCTGTCATTAGTTTATTTACCCATGTGGAACGTTTGTATCATTGGGGTCTTTATGTTAGAGCACATTTTCACTGAGAGCTACTCAGTTAGAAAATTAAAAATGAGATGATGAAATTAATTTAACAAGTAGTTGGAACTAGATCTGTGTGTAGTATACCATTTTTTTTACAATTTCCTTTATTTTACTAACAGAGATTATGAAGGCATCTCAGCAGGCAATAGAGCGCGGTGTGAAGGATTGTGTGTTCATTGACTACAAACGGAGGAGCGGCCATTTTGATGTGACGACTGTTGCATCAATTAAAGAGATCACAGAGAAGGTAAATTCACTCGCTGTGGGCTCCCGCATCACTGTTGTGGGTCAAGTTAAATAACTGCTGAGTGTGTTACTGCTCTTTATAAACTTTGAGCTAAGTCCATCTTAATCTAGATGTAATTGACAGCACACCTGTGTGTTTAGTTGTATTACGGTGTGATCATGTTTACAAAGTGCATGAACAGGGGAGTTGTCGTGTTGGAGAGCCCAGTTGCCACCATGCCACAATTCAGGTTGTTTGCACTGAATTTTCGCCAAGATGGTGTTTACAGTCTGACTGTAAGGGACGAATTCATGGTGCACAGAAGCACAAATGTCAAAACCACCTGCATGGTCTTTATGCCCTCCTGACCTGATGCACCTGCTCCGGTCTTGCAAACTGGGGCTCTTTCACATCAAAAAATGCCAGTAACACAGGTGCTGATGATGATCCAGTGATTTAAAGCAACAATATGTAACATTGACTACAACCCGTGGCTTCAAAATAACAGTTTTACTAAAACACGAGTCATATTATATATTTTACGGAGGACATGTTCTCTGGTTTTCCATCTAATGTCCTTTGACTTCTTTGCCTCAACTCTGATTCACGGAGGTTCCTGAAAGCAACGTGTAGGCTGCCTGCAGACCAAAGCTGCAGCTGCAGCAGCAGGTAGTTGTGGGGTCAGCTTCGCTAAATAAAAAGCAGCAGACAGACAGCAGTCGTAGGACATCAGAGGGAAAACCAGAGGACATTTTCTCCGTAACATATGACCGGGTTTTACTAGAAGTGCTGTTTTGTGCGAGATATTAATGTGCATAGTCATGTTTCGTTTTTCAAAGCCCTGGGTCAGAGTTAAAGTTACATATGGTTGCTTTAAATTGGGATACTGAATCTTAAAAGTTGTAACTTGCACCCGTTGCATGCACTTTACCGTTCCTGCATGACAGCAACAGCCTTTGAACTTTTTGATCACACTTCCTCTTTAATTTAAATAATTTAATGATAAGACTTAACCGTCAGCTCGACCTCAGTTCAATAAATCCAAAATGCAGCGTTAATGTCAACTTTGATTTTTATTGTAATTATTTATCCAAAACTCTTGCAAAGTGTGAGAAACAAAATGCAAATCATTTGGCTTATTTTCTGCAACATTCTGCTTTGAATCATCCCTCATCTCTCATGTAGTGTTTTGCTGTCATTTTCTCTCATAGGACTGTCACTGTTTACTTGACATTGCCCCTCACGCCATCGAACGTCTCCACAGCGTTCACATCTACCCAATCGTCATATTCATTCGCTACAAAAATGCCAAGCAGATAAAGTAAGTAATCCCATGCCTAATTTTGTTTTTGCTTTTGCTTATTGCCTGAAAACATGTCAAGTGTTTGTCAAGTGCGTTTTGTTGTTTTGGTGCCACTGCTGTTTACCTGACTTCACTCGATGTTCAGATGCTTCAGTGACATGCTGAGATGATCCTACATCTAAGGCTTTTGGTTCTGGAGGCATTTTGTTGAGAAGAGACTGTCCCAAAGTAATATCGAAATGTAAAATATTAATGCATATAGATCACCAACATACACTGTAGTGTCTCCAGCATCTTATACAATTTCCTGTTATTATGTGCAGTTATGTGGACATAAAATTAATTTATAAAGGACACAAATTTAGAAGATTTTGTTACTAGAAATTTTCATTCTTAGGTGCCTTTTCTTTCCATCAGGATGAGAGTCGATAAGACTGATGTTAGCTGACTCAGCTACACATTTTCATCTGTTTGGATGCCAGTCCTCCTTCCAGGAAATATAATTTTTCTCTTCTAATTTTCTTCCCATCGAGACAGACACTCAGGACACTGACATCTGCAGAAGTCTTGCTGCCTTCATAATCGCATTCATCCTGCAGACACAACCAAAACTAATTGATCAACCTGATTCGATCACAGTGTCATTAGTTCAGGAAGCACAGCCTGCTTTCTTCCACCACCTGCCGCGGTTTTGATAGGATGATTGTGATATTTCAAAGATCCCTCTGCTTTTTCATTTGTAATCACATGGGAAGATTAAATCTGCTGAACCCTTGGCATGGGACTTTATGCAAACACACACACACACACACACACACACACAGACAGAGACACACTCAGGTCTGGCAGAAACAGGCTTTCTCGGCCACACACGTACACACACCCACGCCCACAAATCTATGAAGTGGTGCAGCAGGCAAACATGGTGGAGATTGATTCCTGCTAAGCCTCTGCTGTCATCAGCTGAGTGCCAGCTGTCCAGGGAGAGCTCACGGGGGCCTGTGACTCTGCTTCGTGGCGTGGGTGGCTAAAACACTCACTGACCCCACCCGCTGCAGCCGCCACGTACACACACACACACACACACGCACACACCTCCTACTGCCTGCCTGCTGCAAACTGACAGAGGCTTGAGCTTTTCATGTGTTATTTTATCCTCTGGGAGGCAACAGCAGACCAATATGTTGACTGCATACTGAGTGCGAGTGCGAAGGAGAGGAGTGTGATTCTAGGTTAGGTCAGCAGCTCCCAGTAGATGAAGACTGAGGAATGACAAGTCACATGACTTCTTCTTAAGTGTGTGCAGATATCGAGTGAACCAGTGGGCTGGAAGGGTTTGCAGTAGAGACTTTAATAAAAGCTCTGCAGCTCCTTGTCTGTTAGACTTCAGAGATTTCTCCATGTAACATTTCTTAAAAAGAATCACTTAAATGCAGAATCTGTGGTCGTGTAGGTCAATTGTGGACAATATTGAAACTTAATGAGTATGACTTCTTATAGGAAAATATATTAAATACGATTCAGCTCAAGTATTTATCTCTCTGACATTCCAGTTTGGTTATTCTTCATTATTTGTTTACTTGTTGACCTATATGGGTTTCTCAGTTGCTGATGCAGATATGTTACTCAGATTAAAGCAGAGAATTGTGTGTAATTAGATCATACGTGCTTATATCCAACAGCAACACAAATGTATCAGAGAAAATACATTAGGTTATGCTGTATAGTGAACTGGTAATTAATGGAGGCTGTGGTTTAGTATGTCAGGAGTTACATCATTCACCCATATTATTCTGTACATCATAACATCATCATATTTAACATTAGCCAGCAACAGTTTTAGGAAACATTCGCTGTCTTTGGAAAGGCAATGGTGACTGAGAAAGTGAAGGCAGACTTTTCCTACAGGATGCATGGGAGTTACATTTCAAGCTTCAAACTAATGTTTTCACCACCTTCCAAAAACTCACCAGGTGGAATGCTAACATCGCTCCACAGCAGTCACACTGATGACGCTGCCTGCAGTAATTTTTTTGCTTACTGGCCTGGTGAAAGCAGGCAAACCTTCTAAAAACGCCAAATAATCAGCCCAATTTATTTAGTCTTTTCTCTAATTGTGAAACATGTACCAACAATAGAAAATTTTATCTATACGATCTACCATTGTATGCCTGCGATTGGAGTGGTAGGTCGACTTCTTAATCTACAGCTTTCAAACATACAAGGCATCATGTGAAGAAATAAAAAGGGAGAGTCTGAAGGATTCAGTTGAACAAGCAGCTTTTAAGCAGCACACCAACCAGGAAATCATAACTATCTGAATGATGTTTGGAAATTTGGTGTATTCTCAAAATCTGATCTGAGGAGGCTGCATTCAAAAATGATTTACTGGCTTTGACAAACTCCTGAGTCCTCGTTGTTGCACCTTGTTATGAATCTGTGTGTGAAGTTTTGAAGTGAGATGTTGAAGTGTGCTGACAGATGCTGATGTTGCCTCCTCAGGGAGCAGAAGGACCCTTTGTACCTGCGGGATAAACTCTCACAGAAACATTCCAAGGAGCAGTTTGAGGCGGCACAGAAAATAGAGCAGGAGTACAGCCGCTTCTTCACAGGTTGGTGGAAATGACTTATTTTCTCTGAAAAGTACTAAAGATGGCATGATGATTACACTAATTACAGTAATTACAGCAATTATTTAGAGGTTATTGAGACATAAAAGCTCTGTCTACGACATTAAAACAGGATGAAGCTTCGCTGCAGGGCTGAACGACATAATAAAAGTATAGTTTTTAAACCCTTATGTCACCTCTGACGTAGTGTCAGTGTGTGTGAGATTAATTTAAAATTTTTATATAAGGTGGCGGAGACTTCTCTCTCCACTTCAGTTCAAACTTGACATTTTGAAAAACAAAGCAGTTTTCAGAGCTTTTCTTTATGTTTTCATGTAAAACAAAATATTAATCACATCAGAATATTTCAAAACGTGTCTGGGGAGGGTCTTCAAGGGATCAGGGTAGCTTAACTTCCAGCTGTGACTAAACATTAAACAGTATTATCTGTCTGTCCTTTACAACGGACATGCCAACCTTTCTGTCGGGGCCCTCTTAGCTGTTCTACTCACAAAATGTGTGGTCTGCTTCTGTGACCGAGTCCAGCAAATAAAACCGCCGTGCTATTCCAGACACTTCATTCCTTATGCTTCACATTTGGAGTTGATGCGGTGTTGTTGAAATCTGGCATAATTTCTCGTTGAGTTTGATCAATGAATTTTAAGATTTGTACAATCACTTCAAAAAAGAATTTCAGATATTCAGAGTGACAAAGGAAATAAAACCAAAAGTGCACCGATAGATATCAGTAGAGGTAAGTGGTATTTGGGGGAACTAGCCCTTTAAGGCAGAGTCTGTTACATAGCAACAGTCCTTATTTTCAAAATAAAACCAGAATACACAAATAAAATAAGAGACCCATCTGGTTAACCCAGTGACAAGAAATCTATCTGACAAATAGAATATTTTAATGTTCTAATATGTGAATATATGACCTTCTGATGGCACAGAGGATATCTGAGGTTTTTGGAGTCTCAAGTTAAAGTTTTGGTATCTGGAGCAGCAGCCAGGCTGAGACACCCAACTGTCCGGCTGATTAATGACTCTATAAAAAGAAGCGATTTATGGGGAAGGGCTTTTGGAAATGAACACATACTATCGCTGATCCCCTCTAACAGGGAGAGACGGCGGCCAACTTCTGCACACGAGTCGTGACGATGAGAACTGTAATTATCAGCAGTTATAAATCTGAGTATCTGGTGGTCGTCTGCGTGAATTGGAGCTGATCACGACAAAACCCATCAGGGATTTTAATCTCTACAGTCCAGGACTGAAATAATTTGGCTGCACAGTCCTGTTTGTCCATGGGAACGTTTAGAACTCTGAAATGGTGAAACCACTGACAGGAAATAGATCAACAGGGATTTGATGCTTTTCTCTGATGTATGTTTATATTAAAAGCTTAATGTCTTTAAGTTTATGATAAAAGCACAATGACTGCTTTGCACTGGTTTCTGAGAATTTGTGAAGTGCATTTTTCTAAAGTTGTCAAATAATGGAACATTTTTGGATTCTTGTCAGATTATTAGTGAATATTTTTCCATTTTTTCAACCAAAACCTTCAAAATGTTCCCCTTTCAATCTTGTTGTTTAATAAGATTTTCTGCCTTTTTTGGGGTCATTTTCTTTTTTGGAAACTGCTGGTCAGACAGACCAGCAATTGTAAAGTGTCTCCAGAGACTCAAAGAAACTATGAGGTGCATTTTCACAGTTTTGTTACATTTTTACAACCGTAGAGATAAAAGGGAAAGTTAATCGATGTTACACGTAAAAGTTTGTTTACAGGTCTTATGGAAGATTGCTGCATATGTGAGAAAAGCTTTTTGTGGCTCCACAGGGAGCTGCATGAAGCCATCAGTTATAATGACGCTGTCACAAATCTGTTGGTGTGGAGTTAAAAAGAAGTGAGATCAGCCAAAAATCTGCAGCCTGCTCCTCAACTCTGCTTTAGGCTGGCAGCTCAAAACTACACCAGCACAACTAATTCCAAATCTCTGCATTGTTTGCTGTCCAGTTGTATTGTGGGAAATGGAGGCAGAATGTTTTGACAAGGAGAGAAATGTGTGCAATAAAAAAAGATGATTCTCTGGTTCTGCTGCACTAGTTCTGACCCTTTTGTTTACAATCTATCAGGAGTCTGTAAGTGGAAACAAAAGTGTTGCTAGTTAATCAAGAAAAATAAGTTGACAGGAGTTGTTTTTAAGCCGTCCTCTGGCACACATCTTGATGCAGTTTATTTTAAAAAAATTGAGTCTTCTCCTTGTGGATAGAAGGGTGATGAAAAATTAAGGTGAGGATTTCCCAAAAGATTATTTATAAATCTGCACCTCCCTAACTACCTTTTTTAATCTAGCAACAAAAAAAACAAAAACAAACACCCCCAAAACACTGGAGGCAGCGAGCAAATATTCCTACAAGATTTACAGCATGTTTTGTTTAAAAATCTATTTTTATATACAGCTTCATGTCAACGGAACAAGCTGCCTATCTCTCACTCAGATCTTAGAAGCAGTTGTTCATAATGACGTGTTACTGTCTGTTTAGGTATTTTTAGTCTAATTGCTTTCTTGCTTGATTCTTTCATAGTCAATCTGCCATCTTGTTCTCTGGTGAAGGACCACAGTGGCAGTAAGCTTCAGGGCTTCTCTGTGTGTTTTAAAGGACCAGACCTGTCTGTTTTTGACTTCTCACCATTAGCAGAGATCACTCCTATCTTCTACAAATGTTATTGTTGAAATTCAATAATGTGTTTACTTTAGTAGATCTCAGACTGCATTTTTAAGCTCCATTCACTGTCATTCATGTTGAAACAGAGTATAGAAACACTATAGGACATTTGAAAGTTGCTGAGTATCGGCAATTCACCTTCTAAAGAGAAAGTCTGTGTTTATTGGTCAAAAATGACTGAATGAGCGCGAGAGAGGGGAGGGAGGCATCGAGATGAAAGTTAATATGCCTGGAAAAATAGTTCCTTACAGGTGCTGCCTTCCTAGCTCGAATATTAGCGTGAAGAAGGATTTTGACTCAGATGTTCTTTTTAACAAATGTCACACATTTTCAGGTATTTTCTGTAACGTTTATAGAATATGGACAAAATTTAAGTGGACAAGATATCTGAGTTAAAGCTATTTTGGAAAAAATGGGTGAGGTTTATGTAACCTATGTGGGTGATGTTGACAAAGGCTGATGACATGCAGTAACACTGGTATGGTCCTTTAATTCTGACAATTTAAAAAATGTCATATGGAGTGTGCCTTTGTGATCAGCCTTTCATGTGTGTTTTACATTTTGTCACATCCATGTAATCTGAAGAATTTAATTTAGACATCAAATAAAGCAACAAATAAGGCGGAATAATGATAAATCTAAACATTTGCCGCTTTAATATTAATTTAAAAAGAAGGCAAATGTTTAAAAAACAATCTGGTGTAACACTCTCCATGCCCCCCCCCCCCACTGTGTTGCAGGCGTTGTCCAGGGAGGCAGCGTCTCCTACATTTGCACTCAGATCGTGACCATCGTGGAGCAGGAGCAGAGCAAAGTGCTGTGGATTCCAGACGGAGCGCCGTAGAAACGTCACCTCTTGGCACATGTCGCTCGGGAACATTTGAGAGGACGTGACTTTTATAAAGGAACACAACGAATCGGTACATCTGACCTGACAGACATGAGGGTTAAACTCCACTGCTTTCACACACCAATATCAGCACCAATGATGATGAAGATCATGTAATATTCCCACTACAATAGTGATGTACTGTACTACAGATAGATTTGTTTACACTAGTTTTTAATACTTGAATGTTTTATTTTCCCTCATGTAGTAGCACTCCTTTAATCCCACTTTGTCCAATGAGCATGTCAGACCACAGGACGTCTGCATCGATGCAAACTGAAGACTTTATTCTTTAAGTGAAGATACAGTGAACCACTGTGTTCCTTTCTCTATATTTATACGTTTTTTTTCCTGCCATTTAATTTATCTAATCAAATCAAAGATGTTGCTTATGAAGCTTTTGTTATACAAATGTAGTTGTGTAGCTGATAGGAAGATGAGAATTTCCAGTTAATGTTCTTATTTATAGAGGAGAAATTGGGGCAAATTTGCTTCCTGTCGTCACTTCATGTCGCAGTTTTCTGTTCTTTGTTTTATTTCTCTGTTGACATCATTTCACTCCTCAAAAATAATATTGTGCCAAGCTAAATACATTTGCTAATTATGATCCATTCTTGGATTTATTAACACTACAGCTTCCATCATAAATTACTCAGCAGTTTGTCCCAGTTTGTGTGTTCTACTGGTTTTGCCAATCCTGTCGTCGTCAAATGGATTTTTAAGAAGGGATATTTAGTTTCTGGTTCATGTTCGACTGTCCACCAAACACATTCACATGCGTCTCTTTGATTTTCAGCAGATCACATCGTCAACATTTCATGTTCAAAGTTGGATGAAACACTCTAGGTCAGGTTTTCTCCTAATGAAGGTTAATGTTTCTATAAAAATATTAAAAAACAGAGTTCTGTTAATGGACTGCAAGTTTCTGTGTTTTCCATCGAAATGTTTACCCATATGATTCTGATAGACTCCATACTAATTTTGCCAGATGATGATATTTGTCAAAAGAAAATGCCACAAGTAGGACCATAACGATCAATGCATTATTTATCCACCAGGGGGTGTAAAGAGCCGCTGTGGGTGAGAAATGGTAAGCTGTCACTCTGCATGTAGCTGCCTTTCTTAAAAAAATACTCAGTCATTGACTTGTTTGATAATCTTCGCCCAAAGACAGAGCTCGTTTAGATCCTGAACTTAGGAGCTATGATCCCTTTTGTCACTTGTAAGAACTGAAATCTGTCGGGAAAATCCCTTGTCATGAATTAAGTTCATAGCCTACTTTAAGGAAGATTTGTTTTTATAAATCCCTAACACAGACGTTATGAAAGCGATTAAAAACATCAAGTTTATTCCCAGAAATAAATGCTCAGGCCTACATGAGTCTTTCTTACCTGTTGCCAGTAATGTAAACCCCGCCGAACTCTTAACTTGAGCCAATAATAAACCCTGAATTCATGACGCCAGCGAGGGGGGAAAAATAGAAAAGTTAAAATTTTGGTTGTCATTCGTTATAAGACTGAAAGTTAATGAACAGAACTAATAGTTTCATATTAAAATGGCTGGAACCACGAAGTTCCAATCATCAAAAATTGATGAGGCGGCCACTATAAATAACCAGACGTCCAGATAAGCATCGACGTCTGCTATTGATGGCTCCTCCCCCGCTACCTGTAAATCTGCGATTCCATCTCCCGACAAATGGATGTGACAAGCGGCTGAAGGAGCGCAGAGAGCGAGGATTACCGAATCTCCTCTTCGACTCAAAAAAATACATTTTTTTTTTCAAACAGAATCTCTTTAAAGCGATCGGTAAAGTGCGAGCTTTTAACGAGAGGAGCGCATTCAACAGTGCGCGCCGGAGCTGCGCTGTTGCACAAGGTGGAGCAGTGAGCGAATCCATCGACTGGAGAGGACGACACGCTTCTCCAGTGCGAAAATAACACTTGTTTTGTTTTTAGCCACCTGGACTGTCACGGAAATGTGGAGTTTTTGAGGAGTATAAGAGAAGATGGGTTTTCTTGCGCACAGATCAAAGGATGACGCGCAATTCCAGCCATGAACGCGCACCGTGAGGCGCACGACTGACACCTCGATTTCAAAAGGAAGTTTTAATATCGTGCGTGTTTTTGCCGTCGACTCAACTTTTACGTCCGTCGCGAGGAGAAGCCAGATGAGAAGGCAGAGGAGCGGGAGGAGGTTGACTTAACATGGCCGAGCCGCTGGGGCATCAGGGGGCGCTGGCTGGAGCTCCCCAAAGCGCCTGAAGAATCCTCCCTATTGAGTTGATTGTTGTTGGGGGGCGGAGGCTGGCAGGTGTCCAGAAGAATAATGTCGAAAAACAGGGATAAATTCAACCCGGATCCGTCCATCCACATCACCAAGATGGATGTGATCATCCCGTTCTCGCCAGATGTGCCGTGTGACAGCAACGGCCAGCGGATGTGGTGGGCTTTCCTCGCCTCCTCCATGGTCACTTTCTTTGGGGGACTCTTCATCATCCTCCTGTGGAGAACTCTCAAATACCTGTGGACTGTTTGCTGCCACTGTAACGCCAAAAAGAAGGTACGGCTCCGCTCACTTCATAAAGCGCCACACCTCAGTGAATGACTTATTTATCACTGGAGGTTTTGTATAACAGCCAGTGCGTGACAACAAGGTGTCCAGTTTGATTTATGAAACGGGCTCCTAATTAAATCTGTGTTAGGGCCTCATTAGAGAACACGGGGGGGGGGGCAAAAAACTACTGCGCTTTGCGTAATGAAAAAACAAAAAGATTCCATTAAAATAAGAGGCAGGGAGCGTTTTTGCAGGTTTTCTCTCAAAAGTGCAGGTGACACTTGTTGGTGCATCTTCTGTTTGTTCCATTAGTTTGACTTTAACATCATCCAACACAAGCAGGTTATATTCTACAAACTGCTTATTTCCTTCTTAACTGCTTGTCTATATTTGTATATATGAACTGCTGCCTTCTTTGCATAACATGCAACGTAACAGATTGAAATTTGTACCAGCAGGATTTTAGGTCTTTTTGCTACATTCTTTCTATTTCTCGGGATATAGTTCTTGTGAGGTCCACAGTGGGATGTTTACAGGGTTTGTTCAACAAAAATGATGCAAAAAAAAAAAAAAAACTGCAAGTAATATTAATAAAAAATATTGTAAGGGGTGTTTAATCTTGCAGATCATTTTGGTTTTATTTGCCCAGGTTTGTAGATATTTTCACCCAATACAACAAGAGCAGAAGCTGCTGAAAACAGAGTCAAAACACATTTAAGTACAAATCAACAAAAAACTTGTTTTGCTAGAGACACTTTCCCTGTTGTTTTGGTTTTTGCGGTGGATATCAAGAGTGACATTGGACACTATCCGGAAAGAGATGTTACTGCTGCATCGTTTAACTGATTTCAGTTTACTGCCCTCTTATTGGGCTCTAGACGCTTGTTTTGCAATCTAGAAGTACCCTCCCTTTGAAACTTAAAGGCACACAGAAGCAATGATTCTAAGCAACTCAAAGATTTTAAATGCCTATAAAAGAAAACTTCTTGCTTTAAAGACCAGTGTTGGCTGTAACTTGAAGAAATGTCACCCCTAGCATACTTCCCCTTGATTTATGTTCCCATCAACATAGTCTGAGGTCATTATTTTGTGCTGGCTGAATCCCTCCGGTGAACCATGCAGCACCATTTGTCTGACACGTTTCCAGAAGTCAGGAATAGTTTTGGCCGTTCAGGACGCGCGATCAGCTGCTGCCACATGGGTCAAACATTGTTTGATGTCCAACAGCCGTTCTTTGACCAGTGGTGTGTGTCTGCAGCGTGTGTGTGTGGAGGTTAGCACTCATGCCGCAGCGTAATCCCCAGAAATCATTTTCATAACATTTAAAGCGGCCTGCCACTAGATTTTCTGCTTCGCAATTGTTCCGCCTGCCATCTGCCCGAGGCCGCCAGCAGCCCTGCATGAAGGCAAAATATCTGTCAGTGTGTCTGTTGTATTCATCGGGCTCTGATTAACTGCATCTTAAAGTTTGCATCCTTCCCCTCACGCTGCAGGACAAAGATGGAGTAGCTGATCCAGGTGCCAGAGATGGAGCAGTTTATCTTTTTAGCTAATGTATGTGCATTCATCTCTCAGACAGGCAGGGTGGAACAGGGGAGATGGCAGAGGCTGCATGCAGGGTGGTGCTGACCTTTGTGGAGGGAGATGTCTCTATCATTCTCTGTGCTTTGGCTGAAGAGGTTGCAATTAGTGCTGCATCTAATGATTACTTTCACTAGCGATTAATCTGCTCAGATATGTTTTGGGGTTACGTAGTTAATCTCTAAATCTTTAAAATGATAGAAAATACTGATTTTCCACAGCCTGAGGTGACCACGTCTTCAATTGCAATGATTAGCACATCAGGAAGATACTAAGTTCTTTCTATTGTGATAGTTGATTAATGGTTTCAGTCCATTTCAAAGCAAAAATGTCCAACATTTGCTGGTCCTAGCTTGCTAAACGTGAGGATTTACTACTTTTTATTTGGTCTTTGTGATAAAAAAAATAGAGAGTCTATGGTTTTGGACCATCGCTTGGTCAATAAAAGCAATTTAAATATGTCATTTTGAATGCTTGGAAATTTTTTTTTGACAGTTTAAAGATTAAATGATTATATGATGAATCATGAAAACAATCACTAGTTACAAATAATACAGCCTCAGACTGCAACAATCCAAAACCCAAAGATTTACAAGTTGTGATACAAGAGAGAAAAGCAGCAAATCTTCACATTTAAGAAGCAGGAAACAGCAAATGGTTGGAATATTCCAGCTTGATAAATGACTCAAGTGAAAGCTTTGTCACTTTGCTGAGCATGAGCTCTAATTATAATATTTAAAAGAATCTGTCTTGCAGCCGAGTTTTATTTATGTGTAGAAAAATCAACAGAAAATTCTTCTGTTGAGTAAGATCAGGATGAGGTTGTTCCCCTCCACAGCCGAACACTGTTCATGTGTGAATACCGGAGCGCATTTTTCTGTTTTTCTTCACATTTTGCCAAGTGAAGCCGGTGAGCTCCACCAACCTGTTGTGCTCCTCTGTAGGAGTCAGCCAGAGACGGCTCATCCTTTCACTATCAACCCTTCCCTCGCTGCCTGTTGCTCTGCTGGCATTCATTTCGTAACTGCTGCCCCGTCTTCTTCTCGCTCTTCGTTTTCTCATCCAACAATCAACCTTCCTCCAAAGTGTCAGAAATGCAGTGTCAGGCACATACGCTATGTGCCATGTGAATCAGTGTTTTTGTTGCTAAGCAACTAGCAAGCAAAGGATTTCATTATAAGAGTAAATCTCTCTCTGTTATGCAGTTGTCTCGGCTGTGAGATGTGGCAGGTTGTGTTGGAGGAACACCTCCCCACCTCCTTCCAGTCTGTGCATGTCATTAGCAGCCCAAACATGGAACTCTCAGCGCTTTGTTCATAGATGGGAGTTGATAATCTGTTTCCTCCTTTTCTGATTCCCACTTTGTTTTTTTTTTCACTCCGTGGGGCGTTCGCTGCCCCACTCCGACAGCTCTCTGAGACTAAGCCTCCATCTCATGCCTCTGCCTTCCCAGTCTGCTGGTAATCGATGAAATTCGTCGTTTGTGGGGTTCTGATGAATCACAGCTATTATCCGTCTGGGAGGAAGAAAGAAATTCATTGTAAATGGCACAGCACTCTCAATGGGAGGAAGACGAGCTGAGGCAGATTGATTTTTCCTTTTTCATTTTCCAGTCTCACAGTTAGCCAAGTGTCATTGAAGGAATGTGTTTGTCACATATGCAACAGTGGATTTCTGTTTAAAAGCAGATGTGGCATGAACTCATGAGCTGTGTACTGAAAGAGACCCCTGACAGCGCCATATTTTTAGCCCCTCAAGCAGTGAGGTCAAGGGAATGTCAGTATCAGCGGGTCAACCATTTTGGTCCAAACAATTAGATGGATTGCCATGAAATTTGCAGTTATTTATAGAATTATGAGGTTTCAATTGTGGTTTTGAATGAAATTTCTGTTAAACTAAATGATGGATTGTTGTAAAATTTAACAGATACACGAAAGGGATGCTCCCCCTCCGAGCGTAATTTCCCTGACATTTGAACAGAAGTTTTAACTTAGACAAGTCCACAAATAGAAAAGTAAGGAAAACACTAAAAATTATGTTTAACATTTATAATTAATAGGATATTTATTCCTAAATATTATGAGAGCCCTTCAAAACCATTTACTACATTCTTCAAAAAACGCGACATTTTAAATGTTGCTGAAATCTGTGAGACTTTTCAGGATGAACTTTGCACAATATCCAACAAAATATGACGTGCATACCATCTGTAATGGAACGATCAATCAACATTGATAAAGGCCCTCTCAAGGAACTTTGTTATTGTGTTAACTGTAGTGGCACAGTTGGAGAAAAGTGGTACTGCTTATAGTCGGAACAATCTTGTCTAGCGCGAGCGTTTGCTTTGGAAGAGAGTGAAAGAAACACGCCACTTATTTGCACATTACCAGTTCGTCCATAAACACAAAATACTGAAATTATCTTTAAAAAAAATTACCCTCCTGCTTCCAAACATAGATAGTCAAAAAAGAGAACAGCGGATCGATCATGCTCGTAAACTAGAATTTATTCCGGTCTGTGTGCTGTAAAGTGTTTTGTAGTATTTCCACAGACTGAGTGGACTGAGCAAAGGCTTTGTCAAAGACAGAATAAGAATCTACAATCTCCTCGCTGATGGTCTCATTTGCCGACATGGGAAAAATGTGAGGCTTCAGTGTTAAATTTAGACTGCTTCATAACCATTAAAAGTTCCACAAAGAGACGTTAACATCAGTAAAGGCTGTTTTTTTTTTAAGACACAGCAATTCAGTGTGAAATGATGTCAGTATGTAATTTAAATGTCTGTATGAATAAATAGTTTTAAAAGTTAGCATTTCTTGTTTTGACTAGTTGATTATTTAATCTCTCTGCTCTCAGTAAAAATGCATCGCTTTATGAAAAGTGCAGACTTTTCATAAAGTGCCATCATCAGGCAAACCTTTTGATTTGTCGAATACTTTGTTTTCTGACTAAATATCCATAAAACTGATAACAATGCCAAAACATGCTAATCATGTTTAACTTGTTCTCCATCCAAGCCTGCTAGCATGCTAACATTCACTAATTATCACTAAACACGAAGTACAGCTGAGGTTAGTGATAACCAGTGAATGTTAGCATGCTAGCAAAAGATGGTAAACAAGCTAAACATGGTTAGCATGTTGATTTTAGCATTCAGCACTGCTGTTTCTAATCTAAGTAGAGAGAACAGCTAGTATGGCTGAAGAGTCTTATGTTTATTTAGAGTTTATTTTATTGGCCTTTCTTTTTAAAAATGCACTTTTTTTTGCACAGCACAGAGTGTCGTGCACCCGCCGGCAGTGACTCATTGTTCTCAGATGTGTCAGGTGCACGGGGTAGGTGGGGGTCGAGGGGGTGATTGGAGGATTCATATGGAGAGTCACTCTCATGGTGCTTTTAAGGGCCTTCTGAAATATTGTAATTATGAGACGGGTGCTCATGCTCATGAAGGGTGGTAATTATGAGTCAGAAAGTTGGAATAGGTGAGTGGCAATTTGCTTTTCTCTCTCTGTCACACACACACACACACACACACACACACACACACACACAAAATGCCAGCAAGTAAAGTAGAGAGAATATTACGCTGCAAAACATCAACCACATCAATAAACAATATTTTTTTTACTTTTTGGCAAATTGGATTGACCATTTATAAAAAACTAACAAAAAAAATACAAGAGCCTGATTCAGTTCCCATTTCATTTTATCTGTTTCCAGGAGTGCCTGAACACATCACACATTCTACTTCAAAATTAGCTTCAGCATTGCCTTCAAGAAGCACTTGAAGGCAGCATAATTTATTTAACATCTTAGACCCTCAACCCTTCTACAACGGTCTTTGCAGTTCAGCTAATCATCTTTGGAAAGAAATCACAAATTCCTTGTGATCTCTTTTTAATTGGCTGTGCAATTAGTTATGCAAGTATTAGCTACTCACATTGCATAATATAAGCAGCATGCTGCCTGGCTGTCATGGCACCATCTGGGAACCAACAGGTCTCACATGAACACAAATGTTAAACATCTCAGCGGAGCCAGAGCTGCTGCTTTTTGTCAGAAAGATGTACCTAATTTTAAAATTTCAGAAAAAAAAAACCTTTCATACACATTTTGTATCCTAAAAATCTAATGAAAATCTCAATTACTTGTAGTGAGAGAAAGTTACTCTACAGACTTGCAGATGGTCGCTTTCACCAATTTTCTGAGACATTATGCTATTTTAATGTTACATAAACTCTTCAGCTATTGCAATTAGTTTGTAAGAATGTTCATCAACAGGTGCATCATTCCTAATAACAACACACACAACTGTCTAATTTTAGCCTCCATATCCGCGCAACATTCATGGCTTCACATCTGAGCTGAATTCAGCTGCAGACTGGACTGGACTCCCTTTGCCCTTTGATATTAAGCGAATAAATGTGCTCATTCATTCAGTGAATTCATTCATTGTCCAGATGGACATGAGGCCAACGAGATGTCACATGTGATACAGATGCAGTCTTCCTTCATTCAGCCGAGGGGCCATAGATCAGCTATGGGACGTGGATATTTCAGGAAGTTTTTCATCCCGCGAAAATGTCTCAATTTATTATTAATGTGATTTATATTAATACATTTTTAAATAATTCAGAGACTTTTACAGGAAACATGTCACCATCCACATTTACAATTCAGGTTTAATGTACTCGCTCTTTGAGAAATGATCACGGCGGGTGCTGAGAATAGGCCAACAGTGGTGATCAATGACCCGAGGGGTGTCAGGAGGATTTAGGTGAGGTACTGAAACCTAAATTTGGAGGATCAGGCTATCGATCAAAGCGACAAAAAAGGAAATATGCTGCCCGAGTGCGTGTAATGACTGCATGTGCTCTTTTGGTGTCTGCTGCTATTAAAAATAAATCCTATCTATTTTAATTTGATTAAAATAAAGTCTAGCGGAGGATTAAACTGTACCTGAACTCTTAGAAAACATAAACGTTTAATGATCACAACTAAATCAAAAGTTTTAATGCAGGAAGAAATGTAAGATTAAAATGTCAGACATGTAGCTCTCCATCTTCACGTTGATTGTGTCTTCCTGCATGTGACCTTAACATGTAATCACACAGCAGACCCCAGTTAAAGATTATTGAACTTGTCTTGAATCAGAAATGACTTCTCTTTTAATTCTGCCTTTACTGGCATTGCAAATATAATTGGCAGTTATCTTAAGTGGACACTTTTAGATTTGGTCATTAAAGTGCTGCAGGATGGAGCAGCGTGGTGCCAATTAAGGCTTCTTAATGGCCATTGCTTCCCTCAGCACAGCATGTGTCGCTTCATTCATTAAAACTGGGAAGTGCAGCATCAGATAAATACTGTACAGGTCAAGTGTTTCATAGTAATGAGTTAAGAGTCGCTATTAACAAGGTAAAATACCGATACTACAAGGAAAATACATAGAAATATATTAAATCTCCCATGAAGTGAACAAAATTATTGCTTCATTTTATAGAAACTTTCAGTTATGTAGTTGAAATGTTGAGAAATATGTTTTAATTCCATAAAGCATTGCTTGCATGTGAATAAACAAAGCTGCCTATCATCTTTCTATTTGGAAGTTTTTTGTATTCACACCTTTTAAAAAGACAAACTTTGATGATTTAATGCTGCATATTATAGGAAACATACAAGGCTTCAATAACTAATGATCGATATTGAATCAAGCAAAGACTGAGACACACTGATAGGTTCTTATATATACGAGACAAGCTCCCAAAAAATACTGCATAATAAACTTCCCATGATGCAACTGCATGTTTTAATTTATTAAAGCCTTTTTTAAAACAATTTACCCATATTTTTTAAACTCTCATAACTTATAATGCAGATGTTCTGTGAAAAGTTTCAAGCCTGACTCAAGATAACCATGATGACATCATTATGGCCAATGATTTCTCTATAATTAGACATAAGAGAATTTTTATAGGGCCACATATGAAAATACCAACATTGCAGTCACCTTAGCTATTTATATAGTAGGCTATACTTACTCTTCATGACTGGTAAACTGGCCTTTATGTGTTAAATCTGTGGTATGTCCCTTTAAACAAAGACAATGATCATGGCAAAGTTATTTTTACTTTTTCTTGTATTTGACTTATTACTAGATAGTATAAGGACATTGTTGGGTTGAATCAACAATGGAAATGTGAAAATAGTACTGCAACAACCCTCGTTTTTATCTTTTTTTGCACATACACTAAATATGAACGATAAATTTCTGTCTTTTTTGATGCTTAAACGTGCCCATATTACCTTGGCTTGCTTGTAAAATCTTGTGTTTCTTAAAAATCATCATCATCAACAACAACAACAACAACAACAACAACAACATCCTCCAGACAAATCATGTAGGAGCATTTGCCTCATCATCTGAGAATACAGTAATGCATCTGCATCCACAAAGCTTTCTGAGCGTCGCAGTTCATTAAGTGGCTTACTTAACCAGTTTGAATGTCACGGTCATAAATATATCAAGCCTAAACGTTGCATTTATTATTGATTATGCCGACTGTATTTCATGAAGGCAGCAGAGGATGCATTTTATTATTCAGCAGGACTGCAGATCAACAAGTAGGTCTACTGACGCATTCATAATCAGGACACAAAAAAATTAAGCACAAGTTCCCTCTATTGTTCTGTCCCTAAACTGTCTTTATGCACTGTATCATGCTACTATATGCAGGGATGGAAAAAGTACTCTGATCGTGATCATGTACTTCAGTAAAAGAAGCAATACCACAGAGTAGAAATGCAGTATTTCAAGTCAAAGCCTTGAATTTAAATTTTCCCTTAAATGAATCTTTAAAAAAAAAGTATTAATATCAAAATATACGTAAAAGTACCAAAATAAGAAGAATGTTCCATTTCAGAATGCTATATATATTATATGACTGTATTAGAATTATCTATGCATGTGCATGTGTTTATTGTTGTATCTGGTTAAGGTGGAGCTGTTTAAACTACTTTATATACCAAATCTGCTCGGTAGTTTATGAATTCCCCCCGAGGCGTTAAAATTTTATCTTAATGTAAAATGTTACATCATCATTTATTGTTTATTAATCTGAATTTAAAAAGTAACTATTAACTAGACTTCAGATCAGATAATTATAGTGGAATAAAAAGTGCAATACTTGTCCATACAATGTAGTGGAGTTGAAGTATGTGGAAATATCAAAGTAAAATACAAGTACCTCTGAACTGAAGTGCAGTATTTGAGTAAATGTAATTTGTTTCTTTCCACCCCCAACTGTATGTGGGTTTAGTAATTTTATAGTCACATTGGATTTTAATATGTCTTTCTTAACATCAATATATTTCACAATTATTAGTATTTATTTTCATTTTTACTATTATTTATCAAACTTTTCATTTATTTAATCATATAGTGAAATAGTTTTTAATTTTAGCTACTTAGTGATACATTCATGGATTGGCGTTGGTGGGTCATAATGCTTTAACCAAAGTACATGTTGGGAGGTTGAACAGCTTTGTCTTGGCTGTTTCTGCCTGTTAGCCGCAGTGAAATGCGAGGCCTGTGCTTTTTAACAGTTTAGCAGTCATTCAACAGGCTGCACACAGTAGGGATGGGCATTCGATGAAATTTCCTTTATCGATGATCAGGGAAATTAACGATCAGTTATCGATTAATCATTATGTTTTTATATTAAAAGTACAACGAAAATACAAAATACAGCGTGTTGTTTCTCAATGAAATATTTATTATTAGAACAGTCAAACTCTTTGGGCAGTTAAACTGGCAGTTCAAATTGCATAAACAGTGCGCAAAAGCAGCAAAGCCCGCGGCTGCGAGCCGGCACCCTAATACATAACCTACGCTCTTTTATTCCAAAATTTAAAAAAATCCAAAACACAATTACAATACAAACTCAATCAAAAATATAATAATACTTAGGACTGACAGGTTCTGCCAAAATATAACTTAAAACTTTTCCAAAAGGAACGGAGTGCTGAGAGACTTTGAGAGCGAGGGAAATTAATTACCAATTAGTTACTTAACAAAAGTAACTTGTTACTCACGGTGGTGATGACTGTAAACGTTTAACAGTAAATAAGATAACTCCACCACCAGCCTACTGATTTTTGTTGATAAAGATAAGCATGTTAACGTGCTCTGGGGTCAAACGCGACCGCAGCCGGGTGACCGTCAGTCCAGCAGCCGAAAAAACCCGCTCTGAGGGGACTGACGTTGCCGGGATGCACGGGCATCCCTGCGCTAACTTAAAGGCGAGGTGCTTGTGACGAGGATCCAGCATGGATGAAATCATGGGGGCGGATGTTACAAACTCATCAGACTGAACCTAAAT
>JAQLOL010000014.1:8867183-8878354 GCA_029783665.1 Naso thynnoides
TGGCAGCGATTATGTTGGCTGCGTTATCATGGACGCATGCAATAACTCGGCCTTCAAGTCCCCACTGCTCTACAGCTGCATTCATTTTCCCAGCAAGAAGGTCAGCTGTATGCCGGCCTGGCAGGCTTTCTGTGAGCAGGACCGCTGAGTTCACTTGCCAGCTATCACTGATGTAGTGGCAGGAGATGGTCAGGTAGCTCTCAGCTGTTAGAGCAGTCCAACAGTCTGTGGTTAGAGCAACTCTCTCAGCTGTGCTCAGCTTTTTTAACAGCTCCTGCTTCAGTTCTTCATAGTGAGTCTCCACGAGTCTGGTGATGGTACGTCGTGACGGGATGTGATATGATGGTTCAGTTAAATTAATCAGGTCTTGAAAAGCTTTGCCGTCAACAGTACTCAAGGGCAGCATATCTGTTTCAATAAAGTTGCAGATCCTTTGGGTAATTTTCTCTGCTCGGTGGGCATCGCAGTTCCTCCGTGCTAAGACTGAGTTAATGGTAGGCTGAGAGCAGGATGCACCGCCACCGACGTTGAGCAGGGTCGCGTGTACGTTGTTTAAATGGTACATCATTTGAGTCGTGGACGTGTTGTATTTATACACTGCTTCGCAGTGTTTGCAGTGTACCTCGTTATTTTTCAATTCAAAATGCTCCCATGCCAAACTTCGCCGTGCCCTCTTCATGATTATTTTTGAAATCTCCGGAAACTCGTAGGTCGCTGAGTATAGGCCTTTCTCAGTTAAGTATCGCCCCCTGGCGTTAAGATCTCTTGATGCTGCCACACAGTGAAATTCTTTGCCTCTTCAAGCCTCTGCGTGCGCAACACAACCTCTATTAATGCTGGACTTAATCGATAAAAAATTCACGTGATCGACAAATTTCTTAACGATCAGTTATCGATCGTCGATTAATTATGCCCATCCCCAGCACACAGCATGCCCTTTTCCCTTTCAGTCCCAAACCCACAGTCTGATCCACTCACCCTGATCTCCTTAAGGGGATTCAAAAGTGAGACTTAACTCTAATTCCCACAGACGCTCTGTTTCAAGTCTGATAAGATTTAATTTTTTCAAAATAAATGATGCAACCTCAGAAAGCCTCAGCGTGTCATTTTAGGTCACAGTGTAAAGTAACTGCTGCAGAAGTGCCTTTTACCCACTTCACTACAGCAATAGAAGCTCTACCCAAACTAAAACTACACTTGGTGCCTCTAACAAGATAAATACAAGAAAAGAAAAACCGGGTGACACCCGCAGCTGCTCGTTTCTGCTGCAGAATTTTCCCTTCCTGCATCTTGTTTTCTGCATTAGCTGCTAAGTGAGCTGGACATGTTATTATGCTGTGTTATCAGGTTAGAGCTGCAAGGCTCTGGACAGGCTGTAGGAAGTGTAACATGGTTTGCTGGTCTGTGTGTCTTTGATTAATGGCTCTGATTATGATTGAATTTCTCAGTCCAGCCTGCTGCTTAGTATGTGTTTATTCTTATTTTCAGTCATACAGTTTTTTTTCTTGTCTGTAAAAGGTTGTAAAACTTTCCTTTTTGTTGTTGCTGTTGTTTGTTTGATTGTTTGTTTGTTGTCTGTTGGCATTGTTGTGTCATTATTATTATTATCCGTACCTATTTGGTTTGTTAGTGTTTATTTAAGATCATCTTAGAAAATGAGATGTATTTGGATCTATCCTGTGAGTGGGCACCATCGCGAAAGACCATGCTAAAACCGTTTTTACAAGAAAATTTGTAAATTAAAAAATGTACACAGGCAATTTTTTTAAATTGGATTATTCCTATTTTCTAATACTTAATCATTTACATTATTTTTGAGGGACCAAATTTATCTGATGGTGCATGTGTAGATGTAATGAAATACGTTTGTTTTTTTAAATGATAAATTGTCATTTATAATAATGGCATCACAATCTGATGAAATGCTGAAAAAGATACATTGTGAGTACGTTGAGAAATGATGCTTGGATTTGTAGGGTTGCACCTTTTCGTAACAATGCTTATTGTGCATATTGTCAGTACTTTAGGAAATGTACTCACATTCACATTAGTTGGTCAGTTGACAGCGTTTTGCAATTTAATTATGTTGCTTATTGCACATTTATCTTTATTTTGATGTACAATTTTAAAAACAGGGCCTTTGTTTTTTAATCCTAATTTTATTTGAATGTAATATTCTCTCTCTCTAGTGCTGCTGATAGGTACATTTATTTAATGGGATTTGTCACCAAATCACATTAAAAGGCCCAAAATACAAACAGCTTAAAACAAATAGTTCCTGTTTAGCCAAAGCCTGATCTATCATCGTATGACTTAGGTCTAGTCCAAAATTCTGAATGATGAGAGAAAGTCTTTTCGTGTATTAGGAAGAAATTCATTTTGAAGATTTAAGCATAAACAAATGGCTCGCAAATAAATAGTTAAATTTGAAAAATGGCTCAGTAGTTCCTCAAACAATCCGCCATTGAAGTTTTTAGCACAGGTTACTCAAGACGAATAGTGTGTTTAAGACTATTTTCAGCGATGGATAAATACACATTTGGTGCTTTATTGAGTATTTACAGCAGCAGGATGGCGAGTGTGGGGGGACTGACTCATCATAATGAAAGAACATGTCACAGTGCAGCAGCGTGGCTCATTAGTGTGTTTCTGGACAACAATGAAGCTCCCAAGAGGAATAAGTCATACCAGGATTTGCCTTCAAAAGCAGCACTTGTGAGTGGGATCAGTTCAGTGTTGGTATTGAAAAAAACAAATAGTATTACTGGACTAATTCTCTAAAAACACATACAAGAAACACAGTTGCACTCTTTGAAATGTTGCCTTCATTACAGTAAACGTGGAAAATGTTAATTTTTTGAGGTACATTGCTTATACACTATTGTGCTACAATAAGATTCAAGATTCAAGAAAAAATAATTTATGTCTGCATTGCTAAAATGAAATTCTAATCAAGTTGAGTGTAGAGCAATGAATTTAAACTTCTAACAACCTTTGGGAAGATGCTGCTCCATAGTCTGATGATACAGCAGTGGATTCTTCTGTATCTTCTTAGCAGCAGTGTGAACAAACTGTGCCTGGGGTGGGTGTTGTCTTTTAGTAGCTTTGGGCCCTGTGCAGACTTTCCCCCTCACTGATGTCACTGATGCTCTGTAGATGGGTACCAACAATGTTCTGAGAAGTGTGAACCGCCCGCTGCAGAGTCTTCCTGTCGTGGGACGTGCATGAAACATGCCTGATTGTGATATTGCCAGTCAGGATGCTCTCTATATCTCCTCTGTAGAAACTCAGAGTTTGGCTGTGAAATTTAGCTTTCTTGATTTTTCTCAAAAAGTGGAGCCTTTTCTGTACTTTTTTAACCAAGGTGGTGATGTACGATAACCATTATAGGTTCTCTGTGCTATGTTGAATTCCGCAAACCTAAAACTGCTCCACCTTCAGCTCCATCTATGTATACAGGAGTGTGTGTCTTTGCCTCCGTCTTCCTAAAATCCACAATCTGCTCCTTGGTTTTGCTGACATTGAGCAGTAAATTGTTTTCACTGTGCACCACTCTGCAAGATTGTTGATTTTCTCCTGATATGAATTCTAAGTGTTGTTTATAATACAGTCAATTATGGTGGTGTCATCCGCACACTTCACAAAAGAGTTCCCTGGGTGTCTGGAAGAGCAGTGATGGTGAGTACAGTGTGAACAGGAGGGGGCTGAGCGCACAGCCTTGGGGGCCTCCAGTGTCAAGAACTGACATGGAGGAGGTGTGACTGCCAGTCTGAACTGTCTGGGGTCTGTTTGTGAGAAAGTCCATTATCCAGTTTCATAGTGTGATGCTGAAGCCCAGAGTGTTTAGTTAAATATAAACTCACCAGCTAAAAATAGTTCTCAATAAATGCAACATTTACTCCTACTTGAGTGACATTTGCTACATACTGCACAGCTGTTTTAGAAAACCCTTTTTTCAAATTTAAGTTATAAATGTATATGAGCACTTTGCCTTTGGATAGCTGAGAGCTTAAAAAATATGGAAAACTGCACTAATGTACTGATTTCTGTCTTTTCAAAGAATTTGTTGCCATTGACAAAAAGCAGAGTATCTTATTTTTCAAAGCCGGGCTATGGAGTCGTTTTTTGTCATTGGGCAAAATTCCATAAAAACCTTTCAGCATATTGTAACTCAAGTTGTCTGAAAGAACACTAGACTTCTGCACCTCCCCTTGGCTTTATACTCAGGCTTTAGAAAATAAAGACAATGACAGGCACTTTTTGGCCAATCACGGGTCATTCCCGAGAGCTCATATTCCTATTGGCTGCTCTTCAAAGGTAGAGGCGCATTAATGTCCACTCAACTAATGAAAGCCCAGCACAATGGTGAAAACCCAGAAGGGAAAGTTGCTCGTCCAGCTTTAGCAACAACTGCAAACACAGCCAAGCAACCCGAAAAAGGAAGACCAACTTATTTCAAAATGAGACAGCAACAAGGCAAACAAGGTAGGGGGCAGTTTGGAGCTTCGGAGCAAAAACAGAAAGAGGAGGGGAGAGCAGAATTGCATGAGACTGTTTTCTAGCTGTAGCATGAGTAGCAAGGAGTCTCGTACTAGCTTTAGCATGAGACTTCTTGCCCCTTCTTCCTAAAACAGACTACTTACAACTACAACTGTCATCCATCCCGTTATTTCAGTGGTGCTGCAGCCCCTCCAGCTTTAGAAAGATTGATGGTAGAGTGGAAGCACATCACATGTTGCATGGTTGCATGCCAGGAGTTCTTTGAAGCTGATGCTCGATCAAAGGGACACACAATAGCCCCTTCTGCATCTGAAGAACGTAACATGTTGAGATCTTTGGCATTAACACCAAGACAAAAGAGACTGCCGTCGTAGTGCATGCACGACAGACGTGTCAATGAAAACCAAATAAATTGTTCTGGCTTTTAACTGTGAGCTGTTATTTTTCCCCTCTAACTATGCAAACTGCATCCACTAATCCCACATGATGAAGAAAGGCCTCAGAGAAAGCAATGTGTGACACCATTAAGGTAGAGGAGGAGTAGGATGTCACGGGTAAAGAGTCCGAATCGTGTTAGCCTTGAGGCTGTGGGGTGTTTCATCAGGGAGCACAGCTAACCTCTGCATCCTGTCTCGATTTCCTGCTCTGTGAATCATATCAGTCCCTGAAGACAGGCTGACAGGCTGACAGACAGACAGACAGACAGACAGACGGACAGACAGACAGACGAACAGACAGGAGGAGAGACAGGCAGGCAGCCCACTCAGTGGAGCAGAAACACCAGGAGCTCAGTGGCTGCCATGGATACACTCCTGGAGTCTCTTCGTTGCTCTCACTCTGTATGTTTACTGTATGCATGTGAGCATGCATGTGCGGGGGTTTATTTTGGAGGCTTTAAGCTTGGTCACTACATAAAGGAAGATGCATTCATGTTCTTTAAGTGGTGAGTTTTGGAATTTAGCAGTTGAATCATGTTGTGTTTTTTCATTGCTGTAAATCAAAAAATGTAAGCGGAACTTTCTTGTAGCAAAGTTTGGATTTTTTTGCTTGTACTAGATTCCTTTGTGTTAACCTAAAGCAGATCTAAGCAATATTTTTTTCATTAACAATAAGTGAAATTGTAAATTATAATGTGAAAAACCCACAGAGAATCACCACCCAACACTGCCGTTCATATCAGCTTTTTGGAGAGTTTAGTGTCTTTCAGCTCATGGTTTTGATTTTATGGCTCACAGCTTAACTATTTTGGTTTGTTTTTGCTAACTTTTAACTAACACAATAACGAAGAACAGACAAAGACAAAGACAAAGTTAGCAACTATGAACATAATAAAGCATTACTAATTTTCTTTTTAAACTTTGTTTATTTGGCTTTTTTTTTCAAAACAGAGCATAGATATACACAAACATACAGAAAAAAGTCCCCAACTACATCTCCCACCCCAAAAAACAAACAAATAAATAACAATGATAATAATAATAATGAAGAGAGAGTTAAGTAAATAAAAGGCAATGTATGTTAGCTATGTTATAAAAGGCAAGATATATACTTATACACACACAAACGTACCCATACAAATACATGTGGAGGCATACATATACAAACATGCATATATATTCACATACATGTTATAGGAAAGAGAATGTTGAATGAAAAAAAAAATCATAATAATAATAATGAATAAAATAAGACAAAAACAAAAACATTACAGAAGTACAGTACATACAGAGAATAAGTTGAGCAGGTTGTCCAGTAGATAGTAGTTGCCGCGCTAGTTAATTTGTTTCACACAACTCTAATTTCTCTTCCACGTATCTCAGAAAGGGTTGCCAGATCTTATAAAATTTACCAGATGACCCTCGTATTATATATATTTTTTTTATTTTTTCCAAATGTCATATAGAACAAAATACTCGTGATCCACTGTGTGGGGCATGAAGGGATTGCATCCTTCCATTTCAGGAGGATTAGGTGGCGAGCAAGGAATTCACACTGGGAATTTTTTAGACCATAAACAGCAGCAGGTATTCCAAAGAGGGCTATGATGGGACAGGGGGCTATAGACACCTCAAGGACCTCTAATAGCATTTTGAACACCGAAGTCCAATAAGCTGTCAACTTGGAGCAGCTCCAAAACTTGTGTAAATATGAAGATGGAATCATTTTACAACAATTGCACCCTGGATCTGTGTCTGGGAACTTCTCTGATAACTTTTCTTTGGTCCAGTGAGCCCGATATAATATTTGGCATTGTAATAGCCTGTGTCTTGCACAGATAGAGGAGGTGTGGACTCTTTTTAATATTGCATCCCAGGTTTTATCAGGTATGACCTCACCTAAATCCTGCTCCCATCTGTGTCTAATGATGGCAAGGGACATGGTTTTTTGGGCTGAAAGTGCACCATATAGATTAGATATTATACCTTTAAATGATTAGACAGGTGCTAGTAGAGAGTCGATATCAGAGCCCGGGGGAGGTCTTGGAAAAAGCATAACTAATTTTCAAAAGTTGCTGGAGACCAAAATAAACCAGTGAGAACCATTAAAAATTCTTTGGTAAGGTATTTTGGGGCTGATACCGATATGAGGGAGCAGGAAAATTCCAATATATTGGCTGCTATTGTAGGTATAAAACTGGCTAATTTTGGTTATTGTGGTCAAATACTTGTGACAAAGATATGTGATGAAGGAAGGGTATCTCAACATTTTGACAAACTTTATGCCAAACATCAGTGCAATGAACAGTAGGCCTAAACACTTGACTTATTAATTATTTTTTCAAAAAAAGGCCCTCTTTTGGACAAACTATGTAATTACACCATTTAAAATCACTAGTCCAAGCATTTTTCTGGCCAGTTAGAGGCTGTTTTAATGTCAATATGTTTCAGGGAACGTATATGCTGATACTGATGTATCTACAATAGGCGAATATTAGCTGATAATATCAACCAATATGGCCGTTAGGCCCTAACCAAAATACAACAGTAGGAACTAGTAAAGATTTTATTAGCATCTTATTCAAAGGTAAAGTTCAAGGTTATCTGTATTATCCTGGAGTGGCAATTTGTTGTACAGTGGCAGTAAAATCACACATTTATCAAACAAACAAGAAAAGACAACATTTACGGGTAAGCATCACACTGAGTTATTTTAAAGACCAATAGCAGCAGAGACAAATGAGTTCCTGAGTCTATTTGTCCTGTTCATCTAGAATTACACAGCAAATCATTACCTGTGCTGTAAGTCTTGTCAAGTGTCTGATTCCTCACTATTACCTTGTGCATTTTATTCTCAGGAGGTCCACCGGATCACCACAGGAGATGGTATCAAGCGTGCCGACAAGGAGGACGCGGCGGCCAGCGAGGTGGGCTGGATGACCTCGGTCAAAGACTGGGCTGGAGTCATGATATCCGCTCAGACACTGACGGGGAGAGTCCTGGTGAGTCCAAACTCAGTCTTCACCCTTCGTTTAAGCTGTGATTGACATCTTGAGCTACTGTAGCCTACATGCAGCAGGCTGCCGGTTAAGACGTCAGTGAGATGGAGCGTGACAACTGATTATGATCGCTCTTGAACTTCCTCATGAAAGCTAATCGCTCAGGTTGAACTCCCTCATCTTTTTTCTGTGAGCGAGGCTTTGTGAAAAATGTGCTGTGTAACAGGACAGGAGAGAAACTTTGCTGAGGTGGCGCTTGCATCTGAGGAGCCACAAATAGGGGCACACTCGGATTTATTTCTGCTTGTCTGACGCTTAAATATACTGTTTTAAGGTGGATACTTATGTAGCTTATTTACCAGACAGGGAGACAGATCCATCATACAAAGCAAGTGCAACAAAAGCAAAAAGTGTATTAAAGCCACACACCTCATTATTCCTGTTAGACAGCAAAGAGAAACAGATCCAGAAGAAAGAAAAGGGAGGTTCATGTACATTTTACCAATTGCATTTGGTCAGCTGGAGCGGTTGCCATGGCGCCTGCTGCATCTGTTGAAAGTGTCACGTGGACAACACATGCCTTTAAACCACGTTATCTTGTACTGTGCAGCAGGATTTAAATGAAGGATAAGAAACCTTTCTCACCCAGTCGAGGACACTTTCCCTATGATGTGCTTTCTGTGACACTTTTTTTCTGCTTTTTTGTTTTGCAAAGAGTGCTTGATGATTCGGCTATAAGTGCTTGGCAATGAAAGAGCTGGTCTGAGGAATGATGAAATGAAATGGCATGAGTGGGTGCGCCATGCCAAGGCTTGCCGCAGTGCCCGGGGGCTGAGCCCACTTTCACCCACCCCCCCTGAATGTGGTGCAGCATCTCCAGTTGGCTCAGTGTGTGCGTGGAGGCTGTTAATCATGGATGTTGGTTGGGCAGCCACACTCGAGCATTATGGTTTAATGTGGAATGTTAATGAAGCACTTAGCTCTTGTTTGTGGGACAAAAATTGAGTGAAAGAAGCCACTGACCTGTTGGAAAGAGTGTTGGTTGAGAAATTTAGTTCAAAAATAACTATTAAAAAGGATTTCTGCTCTCATGTTTGTATGTGAATGTTGGTGCTTGATGTTATCATCTAAAACCAAGTGACGGGCAAGATTTGTTGTTGGTTTGAGATGATGAGTGCAGCCTCAAGCTTCTGAAAAGAGGTGAGTAATGCCCGGAGCAGAAGAAAACCCATTTTTTTGCTCTCTATATGATCTAAAAACAGCACATTTTTTTCACCTTCCTTTAAATGTCACATGAAGCTCTGATGACTCAGGCTGAACTCAAGTTGTCCCCGCAGCATCTCCCCCATCAGTTCGTCCTGAGCAGTGACGCTAGCGGCGGCTAACGGTGACAGCAACATATTGCGAACAGAAGCGTGACATCAGCTCAACTGCCATCCTGCATTTCCTTGTTTTTCACCACCAACGCTTCCATCAACTTCTATGTGTGTGTTTGCGTATGTGTGTGTGTGTGTGTGTGCTGCACAAGTGCCCTGTCTCAATGATGACTTGACACACAACTGTTTAGCGAGCCGCTCGTCTGTAACCATGGCAACCGCAGCTTACCTCAACTCGGCAGATGTTTGTTTTGTGTGTCAGCCTGTTCGGAGGGGGGACGGGCACATGAAAGCCTATTTTCAGGCCATCTGAGAGGAGTGAGAGCACGAGATGGTTTAAATGAGAGGCACGGCGTGTTTGTGTGTGCGTTTTTTTAATCATATCCATCTATCTTTGTGCGTGTGTTTGATGAGTAGGGGTGAGCTGCTATTCCCACCTTCACCCACGTTGTTGTCTTCTTTAAAAGCGTAGTTCTTGCAAGCAGCTTATTTGCACTGGAATCATCTATAACAGCTTTTTGCTTCAGGGTATCAATCTTTACCTGTTTTATACTGAATTCCCATGCTACACTTGATGCATTTGATTAGTTCAATTTATTCAATTAAACCTTCTTAAATTATTGAGTGCGGATGTGTATGAAGTGGAGGAGCAGCTAAATCAAAAGATTTAAAGACAACTGAGACACGTATTATACAAAAAAGAAGCTCAGCTGCCGGATGCCTGCAGTATTTTGTAATTTTGATGTAGGTTTAACATTTTGATCAGTTGAACAGACGGTGTCTGATCATTTTTCTGTAGACTTTTAAATTCTCAACCTTTTCAACTGAAAATAGTTGGAATAAAGTGATTTTAAAAGGAAAGAAAAGGATTAAATTAACTGGATAAAATAAGCAAACAAAAATATCAGACACAAAATGTACAAACCATCAAATGTAACCTTCTAAGTGGAGCCTGACTGATAAATTGGTGTGCCAGTGTTATTGGCCAATATCAGCCTATTGCAGATATATTAGTATCCGTATACATATTCTATGATATGCACCAATATTAAAAGTCTTTTAAGTCCAGTAAAAATGCTTAGGCCAGTGATTTAAAATTGTGTAATTACATAGTTTTTCCAGCAGAGGTGGTCTGCTTTTAAATATCTAATAGTGGAAGTGTTTACTGTTCAGTGCACTGACGTTTGTAATAAATTTAATTAAATAAAAGTGTTAATGCTCCTGCCACCATCACATGTCTTTGTCACAAGTGTTTGATAACCTTAGTTATCGGATACTGGAATTTTCTTGTTCCTTAATGTTGCCATCGCTGAGTTATGAGCATGTGATTAAAAAACGAATCAAACAAAATATATAAAGTCATGAATCACGTCTCTTTTTAATAAACGGGGTACTACATACTTTATGTCAAATTGTAAAAAGCTTGTTTGACTCCTCTGATCTCACTATCACACAGCTTCTTACTGAAGTGATATTTTTGATACGAATGTGACATGTCACATAGTGTTCCTGTCTGCACACTGAGCTGTTTACCTCTGACTGTGGATGCTGAGTGATAAACAGGTGCAGGCTGCCATGTCGAAGGCCCAGAGGCCTTATGTTCATTTGCCCGGCTGGCCTCGCATCTCAGCAGATTGTAAAAGATCAAACCTTGCCTTCAGGGCTATTTGATTAGCAGGGAGGACACTTCCTGATGACCTTTCAGTCAGGAATGGTTTATCTGCTGGAGATCTGTGCAGCACTTCTCGTGCACTCCAAAGCAGCAGAAAAGCCTCGTGTTTATTCTCAAATTTCACATGAGCATCATGCTTGCATGTAAGTACAGGGTTTCCTCCAGATTATGGACACGGAAGGATCCC
>JAQLOL010000014.1:8896880-8934345 GCA_029783665.1 Naso thynnoides
GGCCAGTTAGCGTGGATAAGTTGCATGCTACCAGTGGCAATTACGTACTGGACTATTTAATGGCCTGAAACAAAAAACTTTCCCAAGTCTCTGTTGGTTGTTCCCAGTAATGATGCAACATGTGAACTAAGCTAACCACAGCCTGGTTTCAACGACATATTTAGGCAACTGTTCAGATGTGAAGCTAGGCAATTCCCACACTTCCCTGCATCACGATAAAAAATTTCAATTACGCACAACCAGCAATTACCTAGACGTAGACGTAACCTAGCAATTATTGTTTAATTTGGAGTTGAGTGTCTGTTTTGGTTCAAAATTTCGCTCAATGTGCTGCCGCTCTTTTTGGTTCAACTCTTAAGTTGGCATCATACAGAATAATTTTATGCGTTAATATGAAAATAAAAGTTCAGCTTTGAGGTTGAACTGCTCGAGTATAAAATGACCCCAAGAGTGATAAACAAAAGGGCCATTAAATAATTGTTTACCTATTCAGTAAAGAGTAATTCTGATTGACAATCACAGACAGAAATCTAGCAACATAATCAGGATTACTGTTTTAGCCGTAATTGTTTTGCCCTCTTTCAGGCCTCACAAATGCTCTCTGTACTCGGAAGTGCTCCAAATAGACAGTTGAGCACCTCGAAGTATCAAAGGGTCATTGTGAGGTCACTGGTCATCATCCATCATCGTGCTTTCGCAAACAATACCCTTTGCAAGCTGGAAACAACAGCAGCACCAGCTTGAGATTGTGGAGCTAAAGTTGCATCACACGCCAGAGACCTCCTGTCACACTGTCCTGTTAGCTGCAAAGGAGTTAAACAGCAATGACACCGTAAATGCCTTGAATGTTCATTCACTGTCGAAGTTTGTCAGGGTCGCAGTCGATCACATTCACGGCTGTTGTCGTAAACATGCTAATTTGCTGTTATCGCCCTGGGCGAAGGATAAGCTGTGCAGGAGCGCTGTAAACAAAGTCTAGTTGGCGAGGACGGTTATGATGACCAAATTGTCTCACAATTCAAGGCCCATCACACATTTACAGCCCCTTTGTGCACACAAGCTTCAAAATAAAATATGTGTGATGAACTGACTTTGTATCAAAGTTAATAAGTGTGATTGTATCTTTGCAGGCACTTGCCGCATAAAACTAATGACCTGAACAATTCAATTTTCATGCAAGAGAAAATTTCAGTGCTGCGAGCTGAGTATCAGTGTCACTCATCTTTTAAAGAACTTCTTAACCTAAAGAAGAAAAAGAAGCTTCTGCTTGAAATTAAATTCATGTCACAGTCTGTAATTACCCCATTCAAGTGAACGATGGCACACTGATTATTTTTCCTCTATTCCATTGTGCAGTTGTGTATTTCTGTGTGTACCATTATGACCAAGATGCCTTGTTAGTCAAAGTGGCCCTTGAGGGCAGACACATGGGCAGGCTGGAACCCACCAGGATGGTCCTCGGGTTATTTTATTTTGGAAAGTAGCACTGTGTGTTCCTGCAGAAGCTGCTTTGTGTCATACAGTCACCCTTGAGGAACACCAGGTCAGAGCCTCATGCTCCTATGAACATTAAGCTGCTCACAATTAGAATGAGAGATGCATGAACTAGATGTGACGTGCAGAGAAATGGAGCTCTGACTAGGCGGGTTTACGTGTTGACTGCACATACAAATCTCTGGCATCCCACCAATGATGGCTTTGATCCGACAGTGACCGCACGCTTTAAGGAAATGTGGAACAAAGTGACCCCCAGTGCTTCTGAAATCTGTTTTTAGATACTGCACTAGCTCAGATTAACACAAGCTCCCACTGAAGAATGTTTCTACCTTACTTGAACCTCAAATTCATTGTTACACAATTATAATAACTTATTGCTCAGAAGGACCATATCAGCCTATTTTTGACTTCCCACCGTTAGCAGAGATCGCCTCATCTTCTACAAATGTTTTTAAAATTCAGCCGTGTGTGCACTTTAGTAGCTCTCAGACTGCATTTTAGGACATGTGAAAGTTGCTAGGTATGACCTTCTAAAGAGGACGTCTGTGTTTATTTAGTCAAAAATCACTGAGAGAGAGCGAGAGAGGGGAGCCTGGAGAAAAGAAAAGAAAGTTATTATAACAGGAAAAATAGTTCCTTATAAGTGCTGCCTTCCTAGTTCAAATATTAGCGTGAAAAAGGATTTCACACAGACATTCTGTTTAACTAATGTTGTCACACATTTTATCTCATCGATAAAGCTGTTTTGGGAAAAATGCGTGGGGTTTATGTAACATATGTGGGCAATGATGACAGAGGAAAATGACATGTAATAACCCTGGTATGGTCCTTTAAGCAGCTGACAGCAATGTGTTCAGCACTCTCATGCAATCTAAACTCTCCCGATCGATTGTTTTAACATTTACTTTATCTTGTGCTAATACAAGCCTAAGGGACATTTAGTTCTCAACTTGAGTGCTAACGGTAATCTTGGTTCTCATTTAATTCTGAAAATACGTCATTTGCCTCTTTGTCAACCTCTGACTTTTTCCTGAACTACAAAAAAATCCACATTATTGTAAAAAATATCAGTGAGGGTTAGACTCCGCCTCAGGCTTTGAGCTCGCTCCCCACAGTATCAGGGATTTTTCTGCCCAAGTGAAGTCTTATTTCTTTGGCAGGTTATCCACACCGGTTGATGGTGAGTCACACCAGGAAGAGTGGAGGAGCATGAGTGGATTCTCTGATGTTGGCACGGTGAATTCTGAATGCTTAACATGTGCCGGTGCTCTCTGCAGGGCCGTGATGCGCGGTGCTTTATAGAAGGTTCATTGATGTCATTATCTGTTGTGAAAGCGGACCTAGAAGAATTGTTTCTTTTTTTTAAAGAATATATGATTGAAAATGCATTTACAACGTTTGCAAGTTTGTTTTTCTAGTTTTTTTAGGCTCTTTTTTCACTCATTTTTGTCATTTGAATGATTGTGTTTCAGATTAGTCACTTACTCTTTCTTGTTTTTGAGAGTTGTTGACTTAACAATAAAAATAATTCTATTAGAGACAAACCACCCCTGGATAGCCTTGAACTTTACTTTAGACTTAAACTCAAATTTATTACTGTTCAGTCAAACATTTGAATGACTTTTTTTCAGCTTTTTTAAGCAGTTTCAAAGGAAAGGCCATTTTAATGCATTTTATTGAATAAAACTTGGCTGCAGCTGGTCTCAAAAGACTTAAGAATCGTCTTGGACGTGTTTCAGATGACTTGAGACTTGACTTGGGCTTGTTTCACAAAAACTCTAAACTTTACTTGGACTTGTCTTAAATGACCCGCGCATTGAGACACTTTAGACTTAATTTAGACATGTCTCATATAAACTTGGACACTTGGACTTGTCTTAAATCACTTGAAAATTGACATGTTGCTTTGACGGACATGAGAATTGATTTGGACTTGTTTTAAATAACTTGTGACTTTCTCTGACAGACTTGGAACTTTTTGAGAGTCTTGTAAAAAATAAAATAAAATAAAATTCTTGAACACACAAGGTGATTTTCTTTCCGGTCATTGTTACATTTGAAAGAAAATACCTGTTTATTCTTTTAGAATAGAAAAGAATAGAGTCAAAGATACAATTTCCCTCTGGCTTTGTAATGAATGAGATAAATCTTGTGCGGCTGAATGTGGCTTTGCAGCTATTCTTGTCATCATGCAGTCACTCCTCTGTGAGCCCGATCTCACTGTGCCCCCTTGTGGGTGGAGTCATCTGCCAGCAAATGGCTGAATGTGGCTGAAGATACAGATGTGAGGCATCATTATCCAGTGACTGAGATGAATGGTGAATGCTGCCGTCGTCTGCTGTCACATCACAGACCCGGTCATGATTACCCCATCTTTGTCACAGCCTGTGTTTTATTCACTACCATCGCTGAATCTTCCTCTGCCGGCATCATTAGCATTTCTAGGGTTGCACCAACATTGTTTCTAGTCTCTAAACCGGGATGGTCAGAGGCATGAAGAGATTTGCTGGCTTTCAAAGAGGAAGGGTCGATTAAAAATGCATGCGGGTGCTTTTTGTCATTACAGTAGAGAGCCATCAGTGGTTGCAGGTTGACAATACAATTTCACATCATGGAAATGAGTTAGGCTGAGCTCATTCATTATGGATGCCCATTGGCTTCTTGTTCAGAATGGCCATTGTGTCATTTCTAAACAGATGAAAGGCAGGTAGGGTCGAGATAACCTGGTCGTGTTTTTCAGGATGTAAAACATTTGTTCTGCTCTCTAGGAGAAACCTTTCTGTCTGTGTCTGCCTCTCTGGGTCGGGGCCTTGGCTACATAAGCTCTGGCTTTTAAAGAAAAAATGGGACACTCATTTTGCATCTCTATGAAGGAGCTCCTGTGCTGCTTGACTTTTGAAAATCAACTTTTATAGTACATTTGTTTAAAGTCCCTACTAGGAATGTTTAATTGGTTATGAAGCTGTTTAGATTTAAGACTGATGCCTCACATCTTACCTACATCGGCAAATGAGACCATCGGCGAGGAGATTGGACATTACTGTCATGTCTTTAACAATGCCTTTGCCCAGTCTGCTTAGTCAGCGGAAACGCTACGAAATGCTTTCCGGCACAAAGACTGGAAGAGATGATTTGTTGTTTACAAGCTAGATTGATCCACTGTTCTCTTTTTACTGTCTATGGTTGGAAGCAGGAAGATATTTTTCTTTACGTAATTTCAATATTATGTGTTTATGGCTGATCTAGTATTGTGTTAATGGGGGGGGGTCTTTTACTCTCTTACAAAAAAAAAGCTCACACAAGGCAAGATCTTAATGATAGTCAGCAGTAGCACTTTTATCCACAAACAGTACTACAATCAACACAAAATGAAATTTCCTCAGAGGGGTTATAGGAATGTAGAAATCCAGATCTTGTCAAACCCAGTTGGCAGAAAAAAGTGTTTTGTAACAGCTGCACAGCGAAACATAACATGTATAAACTCATGACCTGTGCTGTGGCTTAGTGTCTTTTTAGCCGACTCTGTGATAAGCATGCTCTAGTTAGATAACAGATTTTGTCCCCAGCCCTCCATTTCTGATAATCGTCAACCGTCTTCTCTAGTTGGACAAACATGACATGACAGCAGTCACTTCTGAATTTTTCTCAGTCTCAGTGACATTCGTATCGTGTCAGGTGAGGACGCAGTTTTTTCCTACAGGTAACACTGCTCAAAGTGGTCAACTCAAGCTCTCTTTGACCTCATAATATCAAGATATGTTGATCAATACTGTGTTGTTTCCCGTTTAACTATAAGTAGTTACAAATTAGCCTGATTTCCTGAGATATTCCCAACCTTTCACCTGACAACTCTTGCTTTGTTCGCTAACACCCCTGGATCTCGTGTTCATCACCCTGCAACCTGCCTCCCGTCTGCTCTGAACCTCCTCCTCAGGCTTCAGTTTATTCAGCAGTGTCTCCGCCTGCAGAAAGGCGGAGTGACAGAGTCAAAGCAGTTCCCTGTTTTTTTTATCCTCACGCTGCTCCACTGTGGCCACCGAAGCTTCGGGCTCCGCTGCTGCTGCATCCTTCCTTGTTTGTGTCTGTGAAAGCTGAAACCACGTTCTGTCACCTCGCCCACTCTTTCGCTGCCAATTTACATGATGAGCCGAGCTCTTGTGTATTTATTTACACTGTCATACGTACAGTAACTGATGAGTGTGTTTGTGACACTGCTGTTCCAAACTGTGACTCTTTCTTTCTGGTTTATATAACACAATTATAACAGACTATATGAGATGTATCAAGGTCTGCCAATGCTCATTAACTGGCAATTTGTTACAGACCAGACACATTTCTGTTGTTTCTTTGCATGGAGCTGTTGCAGTTAGTTATTGCTTCTGAGAAAATAAGTTGGAGAACAAAAGATCTAATAAGATTGAAGCCTAAACTACAGATCATTCTGATTTAATTTGTCAAAAATGATTCATGTCTTTAAATTGTTAGAAAACAGTGAAAAATATCCATTAGTAATTTCACGATCCAGAGCTGAAATTTTCAAATTTCTTGTTTTGCTCAATCAACGGTCCAAAGTAACCCTGATATGTTTAATTAAATTCTAATAATGAATCAGAGACTTGCAAATAGTTCTCACGGTGGAGAAGCTGAAATCACAGGTTTCAGTTTTTGCTTACAGTATATTTTCTGTGATCAGTTTATCAATTAATCACTGTCTGCAGCTCTAAAAAGGTCATTTAATAAGTGTTGGCACCTTGTTTTAGACTTACATTTGTCCTTTTCTCTGTTTTACTTTTAGTTGAATGTAATGTTTTATTTCAATTTACCCTAATCGATTGGTTTTTCTAGTTTCACGTGCTGCAAAGCACTTTGTAACTTCATTTTGAAAAAAAAATTATCAAGTTAAAGTTAAGTTAAAAAAGGAGACATTTTTGCAATTTGTTCTTGTTAGCTCGTGTGCACATAAACACATCCCACATATTATTTAAAGAAAATATTTGACTAATTGTTAAACAGCCAAATGAGTCAGAAGCACAAGCCTCCTTTTTCTTTTTGCATCCCAAACGTCTACTTCTAAAGATGTTCTTGTTTGAAAGTATGTTTTTAACAACACAGAAGAATCATAACTTGACTAAAATGGTCCTCTTTCTTTTTTTTTTCCAGGTCGTGCTCGTCTTTGCTCTCAGCATCGGAGCCCTTGTTATATACTTCATAGATTCCTCTGAGTGAGTAATTTCATTTCATTCAGTTACATCATCACACTTCACTACTGATGCTGCTGTGGCGTACAGGTCACAATTAACCTTGTTTTAACCTGTTTCACTGCAGAATGTTTGAAATAATAGGCTGAGTACATTAAAGGCCGCTTTTATAATTTAGCAGAGAGTTTATTGGATATTAAGCTCAAACGCAGCTTTGTATAAATGTCAACACTAGGGCCCAACAAGTTGATGATATTATTGGCAGATATTTGCCTATCGCAGATATATCGGTGTTTGTGTACATGTGCTCTTACATGCGCCAATAGTGAAACTGCTTTTTAAGGGCAGAAAAAAATGCTTGGACTGGGGATTTGCCGTAATTTTCTTGCTCCCTAATATCGGTATCAGCATCTGACCCAAAAATCCTACTTCGGTCAGGCCCTAGTTAACTCTCATTGAAGCCTCGTAGCGACTGAATCAACTGGATGAGGTCTGAAGATGGACCGATGAGTCTGAGAAATGTCAGAGGAAACAAGAAACTGAGTTGCTGCCTTGAGTTTGACTTGAGCTGTTTGGTCTTTTTTTTTCTCTTTTAGAATCCTTTAGCTCAAAGCTTACTGCAGCTATATTAAATGTATTTGTCATAAGCTTTTTCTCAGAAAAAAATGAAATTATGCTGTATGTATCATGGTCTTATTGGAATCTAAATGTCTAACATCCTGCTGTTAAAATGATGTTGCCTCAGTTACACAGATTTGAATGCTTTGTGATGATATATGATGAAGATTAGCCTCTGAGATGGCAGCCATTAACGTATTCCTTTATTCTCATAAATCCTCACATTGTGCGTATAGTTCTGCCTTAATAACGCTGAGTGCTTTGTGGTCTGTACACAGTATGGGAGAGCATGCACTTGCTGGTTGTTTTTTCATCCAATCCCCTTCCAGGTAAACTGCTCTGAGCTTTCTGGCATTTTCTGCTGACCAACAGCCAGCACACACAGATGAAATGTGCTTAATCTCTGTAATAAAAGGATCAGACGCTCAAACAGGCAGGAAAGACCAAAGTTCCTGTGTAAAAACAATCAGCGTCGCTCATCAGACTGGAGGAAGCGGAAGACCCTTCTGGCTGTGTGTGCGACAGTGTTCTGTCAACGCAGCCTGGTGCTGTTTGGACAGGAAGTGCCATTAAGAAGCAGGGCAAAATACACCAGGATAAAAGCTTTTATTGAGCCTAAAGGGAGTCTCCATGGGGAGTAATGTTAAGGCACTGAGGAGAAAATGGGCTGTAAACTCTCGTAATCTGGCTCCAGTCCTGGAGGCAGGTGTTCAGGTTATTTGTTATTTCATAAGGCCGCCTACAGCTGGAGGCTTGGCTCGCTCTGATGCCGTTTGCAACCATGATCTCATTTCATTAACTGGACAAGCTCAGGTAGAGTTACATCCTCAGCAACGCCATCTGTGGCCTCCTGTCTCAGAACATGCTTGTTGTTTCGCCCGATAGCTTTTCACCTGATGAGGCATGACCTACGACCTCTGAATTTAACCTCTTCACGCACAAGAAGGGGCATTGTTAAATATTCAATGAGGAACGATGCGGCAGCACCTGTTCATGGAATTATATTCATATTAATCCCACTCTTCTCTTTGTCCTAGTTTTCATTCAGTCTTGTCCAACTCTTTCTATTATTCACACAGCATTTTTTCACTACCTGCCAACCCAACAAGCCGAGTACTTAAAGCCAAAGAGCAGCCAGTTAGCTGCTCTCTTGCGTGCTTCTAAGTGGCAGCAGACTGTAATAGATACAGCCCTTCCTGTAATTAGTCCTGTGGGGCTGCTGAGGCTGTTATATGATGGACAGGCTGACCTGGCTGGAAACGACACAGAGGGAGATGTCAACACGGAAGACCCACTTAGATTTGAGCTCAAGCTTAGGAGCTGCACAGAGAAGAAGAAGAAAGTTAGGTCCCAGAGGGAGCTTTCCCTCATGAAGCTGTTGTCATGGCTCAATTTGCACCCTGTGAGTTCATGTAGTAAAAGTCATTCGTATGCCAAGATGAATGCGAAGAGAGTCATGCTGTTCTTGGTGTCATCAATGTCAAAGAAGAGCTCAACACTGAATACTAAACTGTGTCCATAGCACGCATTACAATAATTTGACTCTTGTTTAAGAGATGTAAGAGATTTTTTGATATCAAAGCCTCATTTATTGAATTCTTTGACCTCTGGGGGGCAGAAGATCTCCACAACACGCTGACAAACCCACAGCTTGGAATAATCTTGTCTTAAAGGTCCCATGTGTATCACTTGGGGAAATCTATTTGAAGAATATGGCGAAATATTAATAATTATGTAATTCATTAGTGTATAACTGCTGCCACAGCATCCTATATGTAGTGCTGCCACATTTCTACAGTAGCCCAAAATGGACAAACTGGCTCTAGATGTAAACATTAGCATTTTTCGGTGAGTTTCGCAGCAACGCTGGACTCTCCTTCATGCTTGAAAGGAGAGGGTGAATGCAAGAAGTTGGTTGCAATATACAGCTTCACCACTAGATGCCACTAAATCCCACACACTGGACTTTTAAAGTGACTTCTTTAAATCAACTTATGACAGCGTTAGTGTTTATGTTTATTATTCATTAGCTCAAATGTCGGCTCAGCAAACACATTGGCCAGATTTCTTTGGTAACTTAATTTAAAGCTACATTAACTATTTCCTTGGCAGCGCAGTGAGCTGTAAACACAAAGCTGTTATGACTAACATGTTAGCAAACAGTTTCACATTTATTTGTGGTCGTGTTGCTGTCCATTTGGTTAATTTAAGTCCATTAGTAACCCACTTAATTTATTTTTATTCCTCAATTTAAAGTGTTCCTGTTAAAGTTCCTGGTTAAAGTGACCTGTGTGTCCTTTAACGCTGAGTGGATTTAACCTTTCTTGACCATTCAACTTGTAAACAACAAGCAGAGCTGCCAGAAGACATTCATGCTTCCTACATGTGATCACTTCTGTCCTGTTTGATCTGAATTGAAGAAGTTAGAGAGAGAAAGAGCAGAGTTGCTGTTGGCAGGAAGGGTTTGTGATCCATAACTGTTCTTTTCCAAACTAGGCCTACTGGAACTCAATTATTTAGCAGTGCAGGTCTGCCTCCGCTGTACGCTCTGTCACCCTGCTATGACAGGGATTTGCCGGGATGACACGTCGTTACAGAATGAGGGCAGAACTATCCAACATGTTAGGATTATTCTTAGAGGTGCCTGAGAGAAGACCGATCAGGAATTTTTTAAATCTGGCAATTATCCATCTGCAGGATGACTGAATGTTACAATTAAATTACACGTACCTCTTGGCTTGAATAAATGAGAAGGAAGCAAACAAAACTGCAAAAGGAAAGAGCAGCATGAGTAAAACAATTTAAACATCAACCAGTTCTTCTTGCACAATCAGATAACCTGAAGTTACAAATTAAGTTTATCACTGTTTTGGGGGGGTTTTTTTGTTTTGTTTTTTGTAAAGTGTTTTTTTTTTTCAAAAACTTTGCATGCTTGTTTTTAGGAAATAAGTTGTTTTGCCAGCAAGACAAGACATCCTTATAAGAAATTTGTTTATTTTTCTATGAACAGGTCACGATTTTTTAGGTTTTAGACAAAAGCAAAGACATTTCATTAAATATTCAGTTAATTTTGAATTGATTTTAAAGTAGTTATATAGTAAGGGAACTTACTTCACCTTTTTTCTGACCACATAAATCCAGAAACTTTTACAGAAGGTGATTATCTTTAAACTAGATCTCGATGATATGGACAAAATGATTAATTATCCTTATATATTGTGGGAATATTGTGGAGATGAATATTTATGTTTTCACAACATTTTGGATTAATGGGATTGTTTGATAAATAACCATCATGTGGATTAAATGGTTAATTGGGTAAGGACAAATATTAGAACAGTTTAATAAGTTTTAAGATAAGTTCTAAGAAAATTGCATAATTATAATGTAATGCAGCTTTTAAAACCAGAGAGCAGACAGCACTCGTTAAAAATCTGAGACAATATTTATATGTAGTCCAATATCACAGTGTTGATAAAGTATGGATATGTTGCCCATCCATGCATTAGACACAAGTCAGTACAGAAGAACAGCAAGTCCAGATTTAACTTAAGGGTTAAAGTAATGCAACTGCGCTTGACTGATTTTCTGTCTGCTGGTCAGGATTTGTATAAATACTGATGAGGATGGTTTGAGTCTTCCTCATCGCATCATCAACCAGACGATCAACATCATCAGATCGGTGCAAACTAATCCTCGAGGTATTTTAATGTCACCTCATGAACTCTGTGAGGACAGTATTTTATCAAACACAGTTTATTAGATTTTTCTTTTCTTTTTTTTTTTTTTTTTTTTACATAACCAAAGCAATTTCCTTTAATCCAAGCGGTATTAAACAGCACAGGAGAGATTGTTGCTGTTGTTGTTGTGGTGTGATGAAGTGTGCAGTGCTGAAGGTTGTGAATGAATGTCGCTGTCCTGCAGGTAGGTTAGTAAACTAACAAAGAGGTGTAAAAACAAACAAACAGTGAGGGAGCTGCTTTGGACTAACATGCTGCAGAGAAAAAAAGAGTGAAAAGCAGCTTGATGCACAATAACTTGTACTTTCTCTGTGTGTATTCTTATCTTAACATCCTGTTGCCTCATCAAATTACACTATGTCACTTTTTTAGGAATAATTTTTGGTTATATTGTCAAGATGGGCAGTGAGCCTTTCTTGTTTTGCTCTAATAAACACAAATGTGAACAAATGGGTTTAAAGTACATCTAAAAGTCGTGCACACTCTGGCAAACTGCTGTTCCTTGTATCAAAAGCTTTATTTGTTTATTGGCTTGTAAACAAGTTACATGGGGCACCTTTAAAACATAGTAACACATTTTGCAGCCCCTTGTCAAAGGTTGCATTAATGCTTTGACAAGTGATTTTTTTATTCTCAAATAAATTATTTGTATTATTTTTAGCTGTAATTTACACAAAAAAGGCAAAGATTGCTGCAAAGTCACACTGTATTCTAATCAAGCTTTTTCAAACACACAAAAAACAATTAGTGCTTTCTTCTCCAGTTAGTGACATCACTTACTTCATGAGGCTTGACCCCCCAGTTGGAAAACACTGATGTAGGGCAACTAATAATTATTATATTACCAATGTCGCTAAAAATAATTTTTCAGTTGGTTCGAATCTTGCGAAATGGGGAATGATGTCTTGAAATAGTTTGTCTTGTTTGACAAAAATTCCAAAACCCAATGATATTTAGTTGACAATATAAAACCTAGAAAAACATTAAATCAGTTGAGAAGCTGGAACCATCAAATGTTTTGGTTGAAATTTAAACAATTAATCAAATATCGTAATTGTTTTACATTGATATTCTGTCAGCAACTAATTGATTCATTGACTAATTGTTTCAGCACTAACACGATTAACCACTCACTGTTTCCATCATAAAAAACCCTTATCCTCTATTTTTATTTGTTTTACTTCCTTAGCTATTCAAATAATGAAACATAAATCATAGCAATACGTTTAGTTAACTGTTTTCAAATATTGACTGTACAGTAAACCTGCTTTTTCATTTAAGGTGTGAACAATTATAACTATTTCAATTACCTAATCCTACTAACCTCTAACAATCCCATTTACTTGGTTATTTATTTCTCTTTATTTGAATTCTTTGTGCCAGATACAAGCGTTTTGAGGGTGAGACTTCACTGCATTGCTAGCATTTGCTATGGCTGCTTGATTTCATAAAAGAGGACATGACCCCTGCATGCATTTAACCCTTAAACCACTGCTCTGGCTCTGCATTTCCATCAAGTTCCACTTACTGTAATATTTACCCTGAAACCTTGACTATGAGATGGGAAATGCAGGCTTGATCATGAAATATTGCATCCTGTCAGATTGTTATTGCAGTTATTTAAGGGTTAATCAGGTATCTCAAAACGTTACTGCTTGTCTGACGATAAATGCATGTCCCTCCTCAACAGAAGAAACATTGGAAAATATAAATTATTGCACTTAAGTTTCACTTCTTTTGGAAATCGTAATGCATTTTCAGGAAAGAAGAATGCAACTTCTATGGTTCATATTATTTAAAAAAAATGAATATCTCTGAAATGTTCCTCACTCGACTGGGAATATTCTTAAGATATTGAAATACTTTTTTTCTCCCTCTGTCCTACAGTCCCATTGAGTCCTGTCAGAACTTCTACAAAGACTTTACGTTGCAGATCGACATGGCTTTCAACATTTTCTTCTTGCTGTACTTTGGCCTCCGGGTAAGTTAAACTGAACTTGTTCACTTATAGCTGTTTGCCTGGAGACTGTGAATCTCATCTTCAGCCCTTAATTTCCACAGTTTATTGCAGCCAACGACAAGCTGTGGTTCTGGCTGGAGGTGAACTCCGTGGTCGACTTCTTCACGGTTCCTCCGGTGTTTGTGTCGGTGTATCTGAACAGGAGTTGGCTTGGTAAGGACGCTCGCATCGCTCAAACAGGTTGATGAACAGACTAGCATGTAGAGTGGATCTATGGGATTGTTTTTAAGGAGCTTGTGGTGCCACCCAGTGGATATAACGGGTATAGCAGCTGTTAGTGAATGCACTCGATTGTCTCAGCATGCCACAAAAGCTGCAGAACAAAAACTTCATGGTATTTTGTTGTCATTTAAACAGGCACACCTACAAATTTAGCCATATGAGTTTGGTAATTTTGTCATGAAGTGAAATTAAATGCACAAATGCATGAAAAGTTTGAATGATCCTCACTTTAACTTGGTTAAAAAAAAAAAGTGTGTCAAATTGAAAACTACTGAGCAGCATGACAATTAAAAAGGCACGGTGACTCAGAAGCTTAAGAGCTTTACTCTTCTAACTAACACTTATGTGCATGATGACACTGTCAAACATCGTATGGCTCTCAGCTGGTGTGTCACATAACTTGCTGTTATGCAGGCTGATTTGAATCAGAGTGTTATTTTCCATCCTGTCTTCGGCTGTGTGTTGTGGGCAGTGGGCATCGTGCTGCAGGGTCACTCACATGCCCTTCACCTGTCCAGTAGAGCTTCAGCACACCTACAAAAACACTCGATTTAAATCACGCAGTGATTGAAAACAACATGAATGGATCAAAAAAGGTAATAAGCTTTGCTTTGGGGCTCTGGCGCCAGAATAGAAGTCAATCTTCTAAATGTGTGAAGCTCATCACTCTGAGAGGTCTGTGAGGAATTAGAGGATTAAGGGGGATCATTTTTTTCACCGCCATACAGATTTTTATAGCTGCTTTTTCTTCTGCTGTCAGCTGAGGAACAAACCTGCCGTGTCGCCAACACCAGCACCTCTCTCAGCAATGAACCTTTTACTTTAGAGGCAGTGTGACAGCTTGATAGGTACAGTTGCATAATGTGTCTGCGCACTTTCGCTGGGCTAATGTTCTGTGACTTATGGTGTGAAAACAGTACATGTGGTTTGTGCTGGCTGCTGGTGCCATCTAGTGGATATGTGCGAGTATGGCTGGCATTTGAGGTGATTAAATGTCTTACACTGTATTGTTGAAGATTTGGGCAGCAGTGTTATTGTTAGTTGCTTTAGGCTGATAGTCACTGGTGTGTTAAATGCAATACATTTTTATTAGCCCTGTTATTACCATAATCGTTGTAAACGGTGCTTTTATTCAAGCCTACGTGAATCTTTGACATTATTTTTCATTTTCTCTCCAACTCTGACAAATGTTCTTCTGATCACTTTGTGTGCATAATTTTTAAATCTGTACTTTTTTAAATTAATTTTTTAAGCATTTGCAGTCACATCGACTGTGTCTTTGCTTTAGTGATTTTTTAAAAAATTATTTTTACTTTTTTAAAATCACCTTGCCTTTTTTTTACTTTACTTAAACAGATATCAAACTGTGGTTTGAAAGAATTTCTCCAAAAATTAAAATCAGATAATTAATGGAAGGAAAACAAGTGTTAGAACCAAATCACACAGTAAACAAAATAATATCTAGTATTGACAATTAGGCCAATAAAGGAAATAAAACCCCAAAACAACAAAAAGATACACTACAGATGCATTTTGTTTGGTGCTGCAGTAATAATTTGCATCAAAAGACTGTAATAAAATAATCTGAACCAGTCAAATTAAATTGTAAATTGAAGCAGGTGAGAATTTAACTGTTATGCTCGTTTGCTTTTGTTGTCACAGACATGATGGAGGATGAGGTTCACTCAAAACGATCTGAAGATTTTTTAGACATTTGCATGATTTTTTCAATCATCTCTCTTATTACTGGTATTACAGATGACAGGCAATATGTTCTTCTTTGAAAATGTAATCACATTTTTCTCGTAAAGTGTTAACCTTCCATGAGATATTTATATAAATCTCACTGTTAGTTTAAGTGCTAATGAGTTCCTGAGTCAAACAGTGTGAACATCACTGTGTTTCTGTTGTTCCTGTTAGCATCCTGTTGTTCTGTTGGTGCTGTTTGTGTAGGTGTTGCTCTTTTTGTTGTCTGTTCAGCCACGCATGGCTCTCACTGCTGTTGACAGTGCAGCTCCTTCACACAAACTGAAAAACAGCACTTCCTGCCAGACTCCCAACAGCAAACGTACAAGCCTTCAGGCACATAGTCGACTGGACACCGTTGCATCTGCAAATTTACTGATTAAAAAAGATTTCTGTCAATCAAATTAGCATCAAGAACATTCGGACATTTCCTGTGTTTTGTCAAGCTGATTCCAGCGGGAAAAAAAAACATAATCTCCGTCAATATGGTGTGGAGCGATTGGTTGTGTAGGATTAGTAAGCGCTTTACTGTTTAGTTAAAGTGAGGTTAAACATTTGGTGAGGTCATAACCAGCTCAGCGGCGTCGACTCACAGCTGCTGAACTCCTTCCTCTGATCAAAACTCCATATTTCTACCGGCGCTCGGCCAATCTGCCAATCTGCCGATCTGCCAATCCTCATGTCTGAACATTTTGACACAAATACTCGTACACTTACAGTATCCGCAAATGTTCTCTTGTACTAATGCCTCATTGATGCATGACAAGCTCGTGGGTGTGAGCATGACACACTTTGTTGATGTTGTGTAGAAAATTCATGCAGAAACAACATGCAGCGGCTGATAACAGTTTTTAATGCAAAGTGTGACGTTCTGACCTGCTGCAGGTTTGAAATACAAGCAGCACATTTATTTCCCACAGTGAAAATGACAGAGTGCAACTCTTCTAAATATTACAAACAAAAAAATCACTCTTCCAGTTAAATATTCAGTTCTCAGTTGGAGCTTCCTGAGCCGTAATAAAATAATCTGAAGTTTAAAAACAGAAAGTTTTAGTATTGAAGTGTTAACTGAAACGCATTGTAATAAAACCTTAATGCTCTTTCTAACTTTAGGGTCAGGACCTCCAAACATGTCACAAGTTAACAAGGCTACAGAGTGATTAATAAAATTTTTATACTTTCAACTCCCAGGTCTGCAATAAAGTGTGAAGAACTGATGTAAGGAACAGTGACAGTTCCAAGTCATTTGATTTGATTTGTTTGCTGTGCTGAGTTTTCAGGCAGCTGTTGTCCAGAATTTCCTCAAAAGAGAAGCTTTATTTTAATTAAGCAAATATTCATTCAGGAGAAAACCCACACTAACACGGGGAGAACATGCAAACTCCACACAGCAAGGCCCTGCCCCAGCCGGGAACTGGCAACTGCAACTTTACCACTAGATGACACTATATCCTACACACTGCGCCTTAAAGACTTTTCTTTTGGACAATATTTGAAGCACTAGTCTTTAAAAAAACAAAAGAATCCACAAGGAAAAAAAGCTGAGAGGCAAATCTTAAAATATCGACATACATTTGTATAACAGAAACAACTTTCTTTCTGTTCATCATCTTGTGGCCCCTCAGATTCATATTGGGTTTTTCGGCCCCCAGGTTAAGAACCTCTCCTCCAGCAACTCATTGGGGTTTTTTTTTAGTACCAAACCAAAAGTGCTGAAAACTGTCTCCGTTTTCCCTATAATTGGTGCAAAGTCACATACACATACCAAATAGCCTTCAATTGAAGTTACAGTCAAATATTAGTTCATTTTTTGGACATAAAAGTAGACCAGAGGACCTGTGAACTAAAAAAATATTCATTTGACTTTATTCTATAGATACACATATAAATCTGTAAAGTATTCAAATCAAACATTGTGAGAAGGAAAAATGATTAAATGGCACATTTCATCTGATTTAATGGACTTTGCAGACTTCCTGCAGATTTCGGTCTGCTGCTCTGTTTTCTCTCTTTGCAGTGACTTTTTTTCTGCTGCACATTTCGTTTTAACCTCAACTACAATAGCAGTTATTACATCAACTCTGATTAATTTAGGGATTATTGCAGAAACACTAAATCCATAGAAAAACACAATTATTGCCAAAGCTTCTCATTTCTCCATACACAGCTTAACTGGCTGTTCACATGCCTTGTTTCCTGCCATAAGACAGAGATACACGGTGTTCTTGTCCAAGATTAGAGATTGAATTTTGGTTTGTCCGCAGCAGTTGTAGAGTTATAGGGATGAGATGTAGGTTACATTGTGAAGCCAGCTGATGGACAGACTCTGTCAGACCTTTTCCTTTCCCTGGATGAATCCGAAAGGAGCTTACTCTCTAATATCCTGATGGGAAAAGGGTTTGCTTTAAGCTTGCTGAACACGCCTCATCACAGCGAGAGATGCTATGAAGGTCTGAGGTAAATCAGATAAAACTTACTTTAAAAAAACCCCGTCCTTTTTGGCGCCAACCTGTTGGGTGCAACTGTCATGAAAGCACCTGATTCATTTTGGTTTTTCTCTTTTTTTGGAGGATGATCATACTTTTGCTTTCTGCTATTTGTGGAGGTGGATGCAGACTGGTGAAGACGTGGATATGAAGCTGATTTTGGACTTGACATTTTAAACTTTTGTTTGCCAAAAGCAACTTTCCAGACATGATTCCCACTAAGATGTTAGTGTACAGGGGGCCAGATGGAGGCACACACACTGAGACGGTTTCTAACACCAGAAGGCGGAAGAAATCAACCGGGGAGCTTTTCCAGAAGGGCTACAGGGTCAGGATGGGCCACGGCCAGGTCAGCGAGAAAGAGGACCAAGACAGCTTGTGGTACAGCCTCGGTGCATGCTTCCATGTAATCTCCTACTGGGGTAAGACCTGCCGGATGCCTGAGCAAGGGGGAATCTCCGCTAAAGCCTAACGCTGGCTTGTGCAGAAGTCTTTGGACTCTGTGTGTCAGCTGGAGCAGGTTCAGGTTCAGGATTTGCTCTGTATTATGCTCCCCATCTGGCAAACGCTCACTTGAAATGAAAAACGAGCTCTGGCGAGGAACACCAGGGTTCACGTCATTTTCTAAAAGATTATTAATCTTTTTCCAGCTGAATGATTGCCTGAAACGTCTTTGATTTGTGTCATTTGGCTTTCAAACAAATCTATTGAAGCAGGGGAAGTTTGTCTGCTCGGTGAATGCGCACAGAGATGGATTTTACTTGATTCTCTTGGATGAGGTGGCTTTTAATTGTTCATGCAGCACAGATACTGCAGTGGCTTTCTATTAAACTGAATTGGATCTATGAACCATTTGGCTTTTAAACTGAGGTGGGAGGTTCCTTTTAGCAGGTATTTTTTCTGCAATGCCCCGAAGTAATGAGACAACCTATTAAAAATCTTGTTTTTGCTTTAACTGGTGTATTTTTGAAGGGAATTTTGATTTCTGTGTGATTTTCTCAGCTTTTTTTGGACAAAAATGGCAGAAATTAGGTTATGATCTGCTGTATATGTAACTTAAATGGCAGACTGTACAGGCTGGTGTTCTCACAGCTGATTTTATTGGTGTCAAACTGTCCTTGAACTCTTGGCAGCAGCCACAGGCTCTGTTTTTTTCTTCCCATAAATACCCACAAATTAAGGATTTGACGTCACATCTGTTTACTGAATCAATGCAGCGTGACAGCGTCCACCTGTCTCTAATCTGGGTTTTCATCTCCTCCCATTTAGAGTTTCATTCAGCAGGAATGAAACATGTATCAGGTAGATGCCGGTGCTTTGTGAGGCTCCCGAAGGAGTTTTCAGTTGATGAAGAGAAAGATTTATGGGATGTTCTTTTTTTTTTTTCCTCCCATATGCCACAAAATGTTTTGGGTTTTTTTTGCAGTAAGGCTTAATATCGCATTTATTAGGCGGAGTTAATTATTTTTTTTATCAAAATGAATCCAATGAAGTTGATAAACATGGATGAAAGTATGAAAGGTATGGTGCTCTTGTTAAGCCAAAGTCGAATGCTATTAATGTTGTTTATGTTGTTATTAATTATCTGAAAGTAATTTCTTTGTGGTATTTTTTTCCACAGGCTTGAGGTTTTTAAGGGCCTTAAGGTTGATACAGTTCTCAGAAATTTTACAGTTTTTGAATATACTAAAGACAAGGTAAGTGTGACAATTTTTTATCACTTTCCTCATCGATGTAGCAGTGTGACTTTGCATGCAAAGCTTTTTTTTTTCTTTTTCGCTATGAGCATGAATTTAATTTAATTTTGAAGGGGAGCTTTTTTTGCATGTTTATCTGTAGCAGTATTTGCATAAGCACTTTTAATTGATTTGCTAAACATTGATATTAAATTTATTCCTCAATCTTGCTGTCAGTAGCGTGCTGTGTAGTGCATGTTGCACTTGCATGACAGTCTTGAATGAAACAGCTTTCTGTTCGTCGAATTAGAGCTTTTTGCACAGATGTCAGGAAGAGCTTATAGAGCAACAAAATGCTTTAGTCTTTAATCTCCTCTTTCATTCATTCACTCACTCACTCACTCAGATGAAGGTGAAGACAGAAACTCAAAATAGGATAGAACAGAAGTCATGCAGGGACTTGTTCAACAATTAAAAGTGGAGTTTATTATTTACAAAGTGATGATGAAGATTTAGACTTAACTGCCTCAGTTTGTTTTCACAATTAGTTCAATGCAGAAACAGATATAAAAAATATAATACAGATGTACATGGATTAAGATAATACATAGTTTCTATAAATACATATCACTCATAAATCCAAGAAAGACCTTAGTTCTCAAAATGCCTTTAGATGAAGAAGTCTTTTTTGAAATTGAGTGGAACTATGTTGCAAATCTGTGGATTAAATGCATGTGCAGTAACTAAGAGGGTCATATGTCACTAAAATAAGGCAAAGTATATGCTGAATTTCCACACACATCTATTGAAAATATTTAAAGTACATATAAAAAAAAGAAGCTTTAAGGACTTCAGGATGTGTGCAGCATGTTATTGAGCTTTTGTTGAATCGTGGTTGTATTGAATGAATGAGATTTTTAATTTCTTACAGTTTCTTATTGTAGCTCTTCCACCAAGTCCACACAGTGTATACTTACAACTGAACACAGTGCAGACTAAAGGCTCCATAGCATTGATGCATTTTTGAACCAGCTTCCAATCTAAAAACACATTCTGACATTTTGTGATAATTTTTGTGTTCTGGCTTTTTTTCAAATAGCAACTCGATAAAGCTTGTGAACCTGTGTTCAATCTTCATAAGCACATGGCTAACTGCAGCAGGCTTCATTCATTTGGTAAGTCAGTGGAAACCTAATGTGACAATGTTGCTATAGCAACCTTGTAAGTACATACTTTTGATTGCATTGTCACAGAGGATAAAAAGATTCTTAACTTCTGTGTGTTAACTTGGACTTCCAGGTGGAAAACTCAGGGGATCCTTGGGAAAACTTCCAAAATTCCCAAGCACTTTCCTACTGGGAATGTGTCTACCTACTCATGGTTACTATGTCCACTGTTGGCTATGGAGACGTGTACGCAAAAACTACCCTGGGCCGCCTGTTTATGGTGTTCTTCATCCTTGGTGGTTTGGTAAAAATCCCTCTTTTTACTTATTCCTGCCTAAAATCCTCCATGCAACCAATCACCACACCCCGCCAGGTGTTAACAAACGCTGGGATGCTCTCAACTCTGGACGCCCTTCGCCTGTTGTTCACACTGAGGTGTTTTTGTCACTCACCACTTCACCCACAGTATGTTGCATGTCATGTATTGTATTGGGTTGAGTGCAGTATTGCAGCATTTATTCTGGTATGATGCTGAACTTTTGTTCCATTACTTCCTAAATGACATGAAGGATTTTTAAAAGTTTTTGCATCTGTTATTTACTGTAAAATTACTGCGGTTTCAGGTGGCTCCACCCTCCTGCCTCCTCTCCCTCTTTCCAACAAACACAATGAGACTGGGATGATTTACTGTCGCCTAGCTGGATGGATGTAGCAACATTAGCTCAGTCTGGACACAAATATTTAAATATCCTATAGACAACTTCAAACCATCACAACAGAGAATTTCGATCACTGAAGACACAGAGATACTATTTGCTATTTTAGACAGGTAAAGGAAATAATCGTTTTGAGCCCGACAAAATTTTTAGAATAATTAATTCACACTCATAGAAATTCTTTGGCTAAAAACAATACTTAAATTCCACAACTATCCAGAAACTTTGTTGGTGGATTGCTTTTTAATTATTTGTCTACATATACAATTGACAATACGTCCTTTAAAAGCATATCAGGGAATGAAATTCATGAAGCAGATTTTACAAACTTGACTTAGCAGAGATCTTAAGGTTTACAAAGATAGCAAATACAGGCAGAATTTTGGAAATTTATGTTCCCTCTTTTTCTTAAAATACATCAATATTTCCATCTGTGACGTGGTGGATATAGACTAAATATTTTTAAAGTTCTTCTAGTCAAGACCTGTCACTCAGCAGACATTTAGGTAACGCCCCTTGGCCGTTATTTAGACTAACAAGACCATGCCCCTATCTAAATGAATACAGAGAGCTGTCACTTTACTTTCAGTGGATAACAAGACAAAAACTACATATATAAAATTGCCAGTCAAATCTAATTTACTAATTAAAAAACAAAACAAAACAAAAAACAGTTTGAGCGATTTTTTTCTCCAAAAAAGCCTCTTTTTTTTTCCAACAAGTTCTACGTCTACCACACATGCACAATGTTTCACGTCAACATATTCTTTTACGGCTCAATAGAGTTACAACACATCGGCTTTTCTGGTATACTTAATTCAGTTTGTCTCCTCTCAAAGTGTCTCTGATATATCACTGTGCAAGCATCATATAGCTGATAGGGCCAAAGACTGTTTTTTGTTCATGTTTAATTAGTATTCTTTTTTTTTAATCTACTTGGTTATTTACATAATGGGTTCTGCAAATCAGTTGTGGTACCCTTGGCATAAACTCAAAGTATTTTCATGAACACACAAACAAGAAGCAAACATTAGCAGTGCAGAAACATCAGTAATTATCCATCAAAACATGCAAATTCTTAAGTACAGCGAGAGTCATGATGGAAGCATCAAAGTGTTTGTTTTGCTCTCCTGTAAAAAGTGTGAAACAGCACATGTGACTCATATTACACTCAGTTCCTAGTTAGAAAATAGCACCAACAGGCAAATATATTGTGATGTTTAGAATTTTTTGAGATCTTACCCTGATACTTAAACAGTGCCAGCAGAGTTTAGAGTAGAGTCTCAAAGCTGAGTTAATGTCTGCTATCCATTCAACAGCACTATCCAAAATCAACCCAACATGTGTGTTTGTTGGACAAAACATGGCACATAAGGCTTTCTCTCAATTTTTATAATCTTTATTTTTCTGTCACAGATTGACATACCGCTCATCAGCTGTCATTTTTCTCCTTTATTCTTCCAATATCCGTAAATATTGGCCTTATAATTTTCTTTTTCATTTCATACTTCTTGATGATTGGAATGTAACTGTAATTTACCTTCAGGCTACATTCAGTCAATTATTTGCAAGGTTTGTTTGTTTTTTTGTTTTTTTTTTCCTTTCTCTTTTATCCTGTTAACTAATAAATAATAATACCACTCCTGCACTTACTGTAATGTTCCCCTTTTAGGCTTTTCTTTAAAGCAAAATAGAGGACTTGCTCTCCATTGCCTTTCCTTTTTTTAGTATCTTCTTCTGTCTCCTATCTTCTCCTTAGGCCATGTTTGCAAGCTACGTCCCTGAAATCATAGAGTTAATAGGAAACCGCAAGAAATATGGTGGTTCCTATAGTGCGGTTAATGGGAGAAAGTAAGTATTCAAGGAGGCTCTACTGCCTCCGCCGCAGTAGAACCTTCGCTGCATGCCCTTTTCTTTTTCTTTTTCATGCATGTAGGCCATGTTTGCTCGCTACGTGCCAGAAATTGCTGCTCTCATCCTTAATCGGAAGAAATATGGCGGGAGTTATAACTCGACCAGAGGCAGAAAGTAAGTCAAACAAATTAAAAAACAGCAAGTTTTAATGGTGTGGTTTTGTGTGACTCAAGTGGCCCTCTCATAAAGAGGTGATTTTTGTTTAAATAGACTCTATGAAACTGTAATTTGGGATCTTAATTAGCACTAAAGTCACACTGACTGAAGAAGTTGGCCATGATAAATGTGTAAAGTTTATTGCATTGTATGGCTGCTGCTGTTATATGTGTGCAAGGTGTCATTGCTGCTTGTCATGAATGAATACCTACAACAACACTGCAAAAAATATCCTTACCTAATCAAGTGATTTGTGTCTGATATTGAGTCTTAAAGTCTTTTTTTTCTTTTAAAAAAATGGCAGCATCACTGTATTACTTTTAAAATTATTTTGACTGTCAACTTATTCTAAATATTTCTAGAAATTATGTCATGTTGAAAATTTGGGGATTATTTGTATTAATATAATTGTTTATTTTTTAAAAAGTCAACTCCTATAGAAGCATTTTGAGGGTTTTGGAAAGCCTTTTTTATACTTGCAGAAAGAAAACGAGACATTTAGAGCTCAAAAACAGACAAAATAACTTGAAAAGACAGATATTTTTCAGTGCAGTCATGTACATACTGTATAATATTGTCATGCTTAGATGTTTGCACATGTGGGATTTTCTCACTGATCTATTCCTGTCACATAAACTGTAATTATCTTTGCTACTGGAGCCCATAAAAAAAGAAGATATTGTTTCCACCCCAGCTCACAGGACTTTTGCAGTTTATTAAATCCTACTTCACTGTGGCACACTGAGAGAAAATCCTACATGTTTTATAATTTTGTGTATTTTGGCTGCTTACTGTCAATGTACATATTTGTGCCATATTTGTGTTTGTAAATCCAGTGTTTCTGTCATTCCCAGTTTTGTTCTCCCATCTCCCTGCACATTAGAACTAACATTTGGATACCACACTACCTAAATATCATGAGATGAAAATGACTGATATTTTAGCCCTATATAGCCCTTAAAACTCTGGCATGGAGTTACTTCAGTTAATCATCTATTTTATGTATTTTGTCTTGAAGGATAATGATAATTATCATAAAATAATTACACTTAAAGGCAGAGCATCAATAAACTTGATAAACTCAAACTTACCTGAATTCAGTATTGATGACATCATTAAACTCACACATCTTGTATGTCATTGCTTGCTTCATGCTAATTTCTGGAACATCGTTTTTCTGTTCCTGAAAAACTTGTCTTGTTATGCTTGTCTACGCTTTGCTTTTGAACATTCTTGGCCTTTATCTTCAGTCTGACCTACACCCTCAGAACTAAATATAATCCAAAGATAACAGGAATAGTTTGACATTTTAAATTCACTTTTTTTGCTAAAATCAATTGAGAAAATCGATACCACTGTCATGTTTGTATGATAAAAAATGAAGGTAGAGCCAGGTAGTGATTAGCTTAGTTTAGCATGTACGTCCTTGTTAAAATACTTGTTAACATTTGTTATTGTGTTGGATTAAAAAAATACCAAAACAAGAAATAATGTGTTAGTTAGCTTTAGAGGTGCTGCTATGTGATTTGTTTTTCAGGCTAGCTGCTTCTCTCTGCTACACTAAGCTAAGCTAAACTAAGCTAAGCTAAACTAAGCTAATGGTCAACTGGCTCCAGCTCCATTCTTAACATAAAGACGTTAGAGTGGTAATGATCTCTTCTTAATTTCAGCAAAAATAAGATAAAGATTTTAAAAAATGATAAAAAGTGAATTTCCCAAATATTAAACTATTCCTTTAGCATATGAACTTTCATGACCCAAATCTCTGCAGCTGTTTCTAAAGAGATTCTGCTGGACGCCTCTAAATTAAATATGGCTTCTTGTAGCATGCTTTTGGTATTTGTGGTTGCCAGATTAACATGAGACTTCTTTTCGTCAAAATTTCTTTTGTTGATTAGTTTTGTAGAGAACCAGCCAGTTAAGTCATTTTTGTGTATCTTGTGCAATTTTGTATTCAAAAATTTGTGTAATTTTTGATTATTTCTGAATTGAGCCATCTTTTTTATAGCTATTTACAAATATTTTGTAGACATAGCAGTTTTACTTTTTCTTGTTTTTGTAGAAAAATTGAGAAGTTAAGAAATACTTCGTTTTGTCTCAGTTTTAGTTCTTGCTTCCTTTAAATATTTATGCATATTTATGTTTGATGTCCACACCAGATATTATTCCAGCTGAAAAAAATATATAATTAGCATCTTAACTTTTCTCTCTCCCCCTGTCTTCTCCCTTTGTCTTCCTAGTGTCTCTAACTGTTTTCCTGAACACATCAGAGGAACAAGTGATGCAAAATAACGATATTTCTGATGCATTTGTTGTACATCAAACCTGAGAGAACCACTAAGGCACAGTGGCATTACCTCATTAAACATCTGATTTTTGTCTCCATAATTTATCATAAATTATAAAATGTAGACATATGTCAATAAATCGAACTGGGTTTCTTACATCTGAACACATACCACATATGACACATCTGTGGTATGTGTTATTCGAGATGGACCGTGAGCTCGTTTCATAATCTCCATCTAAGTAAACTCTGATCCTTTATAATCTGATACTTAAATCCACAGTGCTCTCTGACCTGCGCATTCAGTCCTCACTCGTCCCTCTTGTGACATCGTTTTTATTATTTTCCACACGGTGCTGATTACTCTTCATGTCAGATGTACCTTTTCATTTCAGGACAAAGATGAAGCTAAAATAATGGTTTGTGTGTTGTTGGCTTTTATTTTATTACGACTACATTATTGTGCACCTCGTTTTCCAGGCACATCGTGGTCTGTGGTCATATAACACTTGAGAGTGTGTCCAACTTTCTAAAAGACTTCCTACACAAGGACAGGGATGATGTCAATGTAGAAATTGTTTTTCTCCATAAGTAAGTACAACATCTTTTTTTCCCACTTGTGCCATGAAAAATAAAGCAAATTTTCTTGCTTAAGAAAAAACAATAAGCTCCTCAGGATTTTATAAACAGTGTTCGTCCTCCGATGTAACAGTTTCTCTTTTTCTTACTCTCAGTATTTCCCCTAATCTTGAGCTGGAAGCCTTGTTCAAGCGGCACTTCACCCAGGTGGAGTTTTACCAAGGGTCTGTCCTAAACCCACATGACCTGGCCAGAGTGAAGGTAACTCACTGATGATACTTGTTTCTCCGTGGCTCAGAGGGAATCTGGGCTTTTTTATCTCTGTAAAGGCTCTGACCGATGTGAGTTGGATAACTGTTTGCTGTGCGTTAATGTGTTTTCAGATCGAATCAGCTGACGCCTGTTTGATTTTAGCCAATAAATACTGTGCTGACCCTGATGCTGAGGATGCATCCAACATCATGAGGTAAACCATGGAGGATTGTTTTTGTTTTTGTTTTTGCAGCATCTGAGAAACCAATGTGTGAGTGGAAGTACTGAAATTGTTAGATTTTCCATGAGAAAGTTGAATGTAGATCCTGCACATTTGACTCAAACTGCTTATTTAAATGGGTTTCAGGGATTAGCATATGATTAGTATTTGGGAGTAAAAAAAGATTTAAGAATTGGTGTGAGACCTGTCTGCTTTGGGGAAGAAAATTATTAAAAGAACAACCAAAGGAAAACTCTGATTTTTGCCTTGTCTGTTTGTCATGCATCAGGGTAATATCCATCAAGAACTACCACCCAAAGATCAGAATAATCACTCAGATGTTGCAATACCACAATAAGGTTGGTATAATCTGTTTCTTTAACTTGTTTAATTAACTGCAAAAGTTCTTAAGGTCATTAATTGTGATGTTTGTTTGTGTTGTGTTTTAGCATCTCCGTGCAGACATTTAGCTCTTAATTATTTTGAAATTGTATGTTTTTTTCAGGTTTAAAAGATTTGGTAACACCTTCTATAAAGCATGTCTCTATAATGCATAATAGCACATTATGAGCATATATATAACACATTATCAGCACACTCGTAATGCATTATATGTGGTTATGGTTGAAGTCCCCATGAAATGAAAATTGTTTGTTTTTTGAATGAGATATGTGTTGCGCTTATCATCGCCTGTATGACAATATCCAGCCCAACAGTGACCAAAAAGTAGTTTTGCAGTTTTGATTGATTTGATTTTATAGTTAAGCATTTCCTGGAAAACATTCTAAAAATATTGATGACTCATCCTGCACTTGGGGGCGTATATTTATTCTCATTCAATGAAATTCTAACAGTCCAATAAAATATTTCTGTATATATCTAAATAGTTGCTGATGGTTGTGGCGAGAAGTCCTTCACAGCAGAGAGAAGGCTCTCCTCGTGGCTGTTTTTCCTGTTTATGCTGCAAGCTGCTGTCAGATTTAAATTTTGTGGGGGCGTGATTAGCTGCTCCAAACGGCAATCATCTGTGACATGTCGCACCCTAGCTTATTGTTTTTACAGGAAATACATAAATTTATGAGAGTAAATGGCACTCTTACGTACGTTTCAGGGGTCTTTGAACCTAACATTGCTTATAACTGATTACATAGCACTGTAGGTGCATTTTAACGCATTATCAGTATGTTCATAATGCATTATAGATGGCTGCTTTAGGTAAAATGTTACCAAAGATTTTATTGTTCAATCTTTTGTCAGTACACATTTACCTTTATCGTGTTTGTCTGTAGAGCTACCATGCAGAACTGTTTTTCTCTCTTAAGGCCCACCTTCTGAATATACCGAGCTGGACCTGGAAGGAGGGAGATGACGCCATTTGCCTTGCAGAGCTGAAGCTTGGCTTTATCGCTCAGAGCTGCCTGGCTCAGGGCCTCTCCACCATGCTGGCCAACCTTTTCTCCATGAGGTCCTTCATCAAGGTAGCCACAGCTAAGATTCATCCATCTGAGCTCACTGGATTGAGTTCAAAAGTAAAGTTGGCCATAAAAATAGTCTGAAATGATAATAATGATTATCCCAGATGTGGCCCATGTGCAGCATCTGGTGTGTAGGTGGGGAAAAACTGGTAAAATAAAAATAAGGATATTAAGCCTGCATTATTTTGCTTTTTGTGTGCTTGACTTATTTTTTTGATGAAATGATCTTCCTGTAACAAATCTTTGCCATAGATTGAGGAGGACACATGGCAGAAGTATTACCTCGAAGGAGTAGCCAATGAAATGTACACTGAGTACCTGTCGAGTGCCTTTGTGGGCTTGTCTTTCCCTGTAATTTGTGAGTAAGTACACAGAAATACTTTTCTTTTTTACTTCTTTTAACAGTCTCAGTTTATTAGCAATGTCTTTGCGTGGCACAATGGAATCCATGAAAATATAAACAATTTTTTTTGACAAAGCCTTTGAATGACTATTTTTATTTATATCTAATTTTAATTGCAGTAATTACCTTTTTAACCACTGGATTTGTGAGTTTAACACTTAACAAGACTGATAATTAAGAAAAAGGGAAAATTGGGGGGAAAAAAGTCTAATTATTGTTATTCTCTTTTACAGACTTTGCTATGTAAAGCTAAAGCTACTACTGATAGCTATAGAGTACAAGTCTGATCAAAGGGAAAGCAGGTAAGTGGATTGTTGAGCTCATTAAAATGCATGGATGCAAATTGTAAATATGCAGGTGTGTTCACTGTCAGTATTTTCTTTATATGCCGAAGCTACTTTGAACCAGCTTCTCTATTTAACTGAAAATACAAGGCAGCAGTCGTCCTACAAAATGCGCCTAATAGGTGTCTAAATTTGTGTTTAGACATCACAGGCATTTCTGATAACATCTGTCAAACTAATAAGGGAGATGAAACTTGGTTTCTTTTATCACAGCTGAAGCAGGGTTTTAACGATTTCTCCAAAGCACTGACGTCCATTTTCCACTATTTGAAGTGTCACTGCTATCTACTTTCATCAGCTTAATTTAATTTAAACAGAGGCTTTCCTGCCAAATGTGTTGTGAAAACTTATCCTGCCAGCATTTGCCACTTCCAGTGATTAGTGCAAAGCCTTGCAAATTCTGTGATGTAACTTTCCGCTGTGACATCTTTGGTCTATAAATTCTTGTAGCACACTGATAAACCCTGGAAACCACGTGAAAATGCAGGAGGGGACCTTGGGCTTCTTCATCGCCAGCGATGCCAAAGAAGTGAAGAGGTAATGAATGGGACTGGAGATTAAATGGTGTCTAAAAGTAAAGTTGGGTGTTCATTCATAACCTACTGCTTTTTCCAACTCTGTATCATTAGCTGTTAATCACGAAATCTCTGTCCAAATTCTTTCAAATAAGGTAAAGGCCTAAAATAAGAAAGGCAGAACTTGCTTTATCTTCTCAAGAATGTAAAAAATTATTACCATAGTTTAAAACTATAGTGCTTTGTTAGGCTTTACATTAAAAAATAACTTCTAATAATTAATTATAAATATTCAAATGGAAAACAACTTACTTTGATGGGGTTTTTTTCTAACTTTTACTTGAGTAGGTTTCTCAGATAGTAATTTTTACTTTTGCTTGAGTTATTGTTTGAGAGTAATTGCAACCTTATTTTTACTCCGAGTATTGAGAAATTTTTTGCTCTTTACCAACCACTAACAAGGCCACATTAGGCCAGTGCCAGTCCTTTGTTTTGTTTATTTGATGTTTTGTTTGTACGCTGTTGGCCCGATGTATACAACACATACCTTCACTATATGCCCCATCTATTTAATATAGATCTTTGAGTGCACATAGAGAACTACAAAGGGTCTGCTGAACTACAACTACCAGTAGAGCATTAGTAACCCTACACAGGTGTAGCGCATTATGCTGGTGGTACTGATTGCACTGATGTTCTTGTTCACATATGAACCTGTTTCTTTGTGAAGATTGTTTGACCAAGGTCCTGTGACCAGAAGCCTGGCTTTTTATTCATTAAATTATACTCGCATGGATCTAAGTGTGCAGAAAATTCATTTCCTCACAACAAACTGAGACCTGGAACTAAAATTTGTTGCAGACAAGATCAAGATAAAATGTTTGCAGATGTTGTATTTCTGCATTTGGACATTAGTTGCTCAGCCCTGTAAATAAGTTAACATGGGATTCTTGTTTTTCTTCTACAGGGCACTGTTCTACTGTAAAGCCTGCCATGATGACATTACTGATCCTAAAAGAATAAAGAAATGTGGATGCAAGAAATGTAAGTGACTGCATACAAAAACCTCATTGTGGTTAACCTCATTAACATTTAGTTTACAGACTAAAGAAAAACAGCACTAAGTTAGCATTAGTTCAGTGATGTATCATGTATTTACATGACCTAATGTATTCAGCCATGTGTCCAAACCACTGAGTTCCTACAGTCATTTGCTGAAACACTGCAAATTCTCAAAGAAAACTGTAAATCAGGTTTTATTCCACAGCCAGAAATAACAGGTACACTCCAAGTTTCCCTCGTTAAACTTCATCAATATGCCTTCACAGCATTTTTTTTTTGTTTCTATACAATTTTCACCTGCAGCACTGTAGATTAAGAGAAGTTAGAAGCTCATAGATTACTCCTCTTAAACCACCTGTGAATACAGCCTGGATGTGAATTTTGTTTTCTTGTGTGAGTGTTTGCTGTGTTTTATTTTGTATGAAGCTATTTGGCTGTTACAGTTAATTTATAACTTTGTGACCTTGACAGGCATTCAGGTACTTGGACAGATTGTTTGTCTCCTGACTATAAAGATATTTTGTGTCACTTTGCTGCTTTTTCACTCAGCTTATACACGGTTTGACCTGTCAGATAACAGCTAATCTTAACATTTGATGTATTCTCTTTCTGCTGCTTGGGAACTTGACACACTTTTAAAAAAATTCACTTTTTAGTGATATATTGTGAGTAATGTAGATTCATTTCCCCTCCGAAAACACAGCCTGCTACCTTTGATTGAAGCAACCTGTTTGAATGTCACTGTAAATGTTGCATGTATAATGGTTGATGCTGCCTGGATCCCCTCGTTGTCATGTGCACGTTGCTTACGAATCGAGGAAAACGTTTCACAAAAATGAGCAACAAAACTTTTCTTTTACTGATATAAAATAATAATTTCGGAACCAGACTCAAAGGAGACAGTTATTAAAATATGAGCATGCAGAACCTAATTACACTTTTTTATGAAATGTTAAACAAAGAAAGTTATTGCAGCAACCTAAAGTATTTTTCACAAAACATTTCATTCATGCCTGCTGAGCCGGTAATACTCCAGATCACCACCAGATGTCCCCACAGTCCTTTGGTAAAAACAACGCCCCTGCAGGAAAAGCACAGTAAGAAAAGCACAGAGGTGCAAAATAAGGAATATTTCATCTGGACTGTCCTGATAAAATGAATAAATCATTTAGCACATTCTGCTCAGTTTCTCCCAACACTTTTGATATCAAGAATGTTATGGGAACAGATAGTAAAATTGTGATGTAACTTGAGAATGTCAAATGACTTAATGGTCTAATACAATTTCACACAAGTGACACTTTTTGGTTTTTGTCAACTCTGGATGCACTTACAGATTTACCAAGGTCCAGAAAACAGTTTTTTGTTTTGACCTTTTTGTTAGAGAAATTTCCGCCATCTTGCCCCACAGTTTCATTTCTCAGCTTGAATTAAAAATCAGGACAGTTTTTTAGAAATGCAAATTATTATTCAAGCTCAACTCTTGTCTCATCACATGGTGGACATACAGTTAGCTTCAGTTTTGGGAAGGTTATTTTGGAAATGTAATAGGTTACAGATTACTAGTTACCCTATTTATAATGTATTTGTAATGTAACTATTTCGGCTACTTTATGAAAGAAATGTAACACATTACATTTGATTACTTTTTGATTACTTTTCTAAATGTCTAACAAATGTTTTCAACCATTTTCAAATGTTTAAACCAGGCAGTGTTAATGGCAGACATGGGAGGGGCTGCAAAGTCAAACAAGACAACCGATCAAAAGCATCAGAAGAGCATCAAAAATGGCAAAAGAAGTCATTGTGTGCAACAAAACATGCAAAGTAACAAACTGAATATTATTCAACATGTAGCCTAAGCTTTTTACAGGAAATAATCTGATGTAACCCCTTGGTAATCATTAACATTTTCATTAGTAGTTTTAATTTAATTACACATTCTTCCTCAGTAACTGTAACTGATTACAATTACATTTATTTTATGATTAGATGACGTAATTTCGTTACATATAACTACTTCTCCCCAATGCCGGTTAGCTTGTAGGGGTCGTGTTAAGGTGAAGTAAGGAAGTCAACAGGGGAACTATTGATTTTTCTGCTGCTGAAAGAAGTTCACGACCTGCCCTCCCACCCCACTGATGTCATACTCTCACCCTGAAACCACATGACTTTAGCCCCTATAGGTGATATTTTCCCACTCATCCCAGAAATGACCCCAACCGCATAAAACCACAAAAAGTGGAAAAAAAAAAATCAAAATTCCTAATCTGATATTTGCACGCTGTCGGGACGGCGTTTATCTTGTGCATCCTAGCAGCAGCCTTCCTCTGTGCCCTGTCTTGCCTTTGTCCACTCTTCCTCCAGAACGACCCTCAACATTAACCTGCTCTTCCTCTCCTCTCGTCTGAACCCGTGACTGTAGCCAAGACGCCTGCCTACAAGAAAATGAGACTGGCATGTTGTTTTGATTGCGGCCGCTCAGAGCGGGACTGCTCTTGCATGCCAGTTAATGTGCGTTGTAACATGGACTCTCCTCAACGCGACATCCCACTCTCTGCTGTCTCTGTTAATGATTGCTCAGCCACTTTACGTGCCTGTAAGTTGTCGCCATGACATGTGCTCTTCAGTGTCTGTAATATGCACTGTGTTAACCGTGCAGTGTGTCTTTAGCGTGTGTGCTGTCTAGCTCTAGCAGCTGTGTCTTTGCTGTCATGGATATAGATGTTGCTTTGCCAGTGTTGCTACTTTTGGAGGTGACTTTAACTGTTGTGAAGCATGCCAGTATACTGTTTTGCTGGTGTTTTGTCAGAGATTGTGAACTCAAATTAATTAGTTTAAATCAGTTCAACGGTCACTAAGGATAAATTGTGAATGTGAAAACTTATTCTCCCCTGAAAAATAGCGTGCTTCCCCCTCCAGTGGCCTCGCCAACATATTTCGAGAAATTAAAGCTAAGGCCATGAAAAATGTACAGCTGTGCATCCCCCGCCGCAAATCTCATGGCGCACGCTCAAACTTGAGAATCCTGGTGGAGAATTTGCATGCATTTCTTCAAAATTGTTTGTTTTGATATGAGTGCACAAGTGCTATAATGATGTCACTGGAGAGGGTAACTACATTTCAAGAATAACCCAAATAGCATTCACTTAATCCAAAAATTTCATTAGCGTACCCTCCAGAAATGGGTGAACGTGATAGGATTTGAGATATTTATATGTACACGCCATTGACGATTAATTTAAAAAAAAAGGACGGGTTTGAGAACACCTGCGGGGATTTTCTGAGGGTAGCAGTACAGATTGAGGTTAATGTAGTGGTTTTATTAAATTAAGATCAAAAGCCTGAAAAAACCACTGGGGATAAAACAACCATAACACATTCACATTCAGCCAGTGCCAACATTCATTGCCAGTGGATAAGCACTGCTTCTCTAGCTCTGAGTTTTTAGTGTCATGATATTGATTGAATTGTAAGATGAGCAGGGAACAATCAAGTAGAACTAGATTGTATCGTATATAAGAGGAATAAAAGACAATTTGGCTGCATATAAATTCTTAATGCAAGTGTGATTCCCCTTTAAAGCCAGCGGGCATGCTCGATCGTACTGATGTATCACTGAAGGCATGAAGGATGCTTCTTGAGTTTGTTTGATACAATTTGCTGGAAAACATTGTAGCCTGTCACAAAGTTTTAGCGAATGTTTCTTGATCAAAGACCATTCTGTGTACAGTTGAACGTCTATGGGCATTTCCACCCCTCCACATGTCTTCCAGGGTTGTGTGCTGTGAGCATCGCCTGGCTAGCTTAGCTCGAGCAGAGCTGCGGAGTTGCTGTCGACACGGTGTGGCCGAGGCGCGGAGTGAGGCCTTATACGGCCTGACATCGAAATTATGTTTGCATTTTCATTTTTGGAGTGCTACCGGTTGTCATGAAACTCAGCCTGACAGTTCCTAACCACCAGGCAGCCGAGAGCCCCCGCCCCTCTCCTCCTCTCTCGTTGTGGGACAGATGCTAGCCTGTTAGTCCTGTGACTCTGCTCACGCCCTCCGATTGCAGGCGACAGATGCCAGGACCAGCAAGGTCCCTGTTTGAACATTGCTGTCACTGTCCTGCCTTAAGCTCAATGCATGACCTTTATTATGAGCAAGGGGTTGAAATAAGGTACTAATGAGCATGTGTGGGACTCACGGCTCCAGAAAGTGACTAATAGTAGGTTCAACATATCCATGCAGGTTTGTAGGGCAGTGCGAAGGAATGGAAAACAGCATTTGGGAAAGAGGAGAAAAAACAAATACAATTCTATTGATTTAAGAACAGGAAAACATACTGTAAGTCTGGTTACATTCAAACCTCCTGACTAAATGCAGGTTTACGTAGTAAGCATAGGTGATTTTCACATTAAAAGAAGCTAAAACAGGTTAAAAAGCATTTTAATAGCTAAAGGTCATTGTATGCTGTAGTAAGGGCCTGCAAACATTGTGAAATAGTCATATAAGCCAAAGCAAAAATACAAAAATTCCCTGGTTTCCGATTCTTAATTACGATGACCTGCTGTTTCCCTTTGTCTCATATAAAAGTACTTTGGTAATCTCGGTTTTGAATTATTATGACAAAACGAGTTATTTGAAGACATTAGCTTTGGGCTGTAGGACGTCATGATGTGCCTTTTTCACTATTTTCTGACATTTCATAGACCAAATAATTAATGCATAATGTAGCCCTTAGCCTCTCTAACCAAATTTATCCCAGGTTTAACTTCAACATCTGGATGTCTTTTTTGACTTGCAAATTACCAGATCAATACTCACTGTAACACATCCAGTCTGACTGTTCATATTTAGCAGGTGACCGCCTCCAAACACTGACAGTGATCCATTGTTCAAGCTTACAGACCACATGGCTGAAAAATCATATCCGTAACTGACCCGTGTTTTATTTCTCATTGCTTTGTTCATGTTGTCTTCAAGGCACCACTCTTTTATTAAAGTGCCTTAAAGAGAAAACCTCTCAGCCTTCAGTTGTCATTTATAATTTGCTTTCATTACAACCTGTTATTCCCTGTAACCTCTCATCTGTCTCTGCATTTTTCTCAGCTAAAAATAGCTATAATGGATATATCAAATCAAGTAAGTTTTTGATTTCCATTCTCTCTCGTTTGTGTCATTTTTTTTCTAACCCTTCCTTCCGTGCATTGTCAGCCATCACCGCTTGAACTGTCTCTAACCGGCTGTATATCACTGTCTGCTGCTCATCGCTCTGTGCAGTCTGTCATCATCCATCATTATGTTTTATATGCAAAGCATTAGGAAAATTGTTTCTGAGTGGTTTGTTTTGGGTATCAGTTAACGGCCAGCAGTAGATGGTGCTGCTGCTTCACTGTACGTGGGGAGGAAATAATCTGGTGTACAGCTGAAAACACAACATTGAAACATTAAAAGTAAATTTATGCAAGAATTTATAATGGAAATTCAGACAGGAGGCATAAAAAACGAGTAACATTTTCACAGTTCTAGTGCGGGTGTGTGAATGTTTGAACCATGTGGGCCGTCCACTTTAAAAGGATCTGTGATAGGCAGCAAATCTGCCACAACGTGTTGTCCTGGAGAAGTGTTGTGCATGTTTGACATGGGGCAGATGAATAGTGGAGGTCTGGAGCAGAGAGGATAATCTGCTAGACAGCTGACTGTTGAAATAATCATCTCTATTCTCCAGTTTTCGCTCCTAGCCATTTTTTGAAGTAAGGGGGACACTTTTCCTCTGCTTCCTTTTGCTTATTTTATCATGTTATCTTTACCAGTTTTACCTCTAGTGAAGCTGTAAGCTTTCACATTTTGAATAAATAGTCAAGTGGGTACCGACTCACTCCTCCCTCATCAGGCGTAAACCGCACACAACAGCTAGTGGTTGTTAATTCACATTGTCACCTCCTTGTTCTTATGGCATAACAATCGCTGGAACACCTGAAAGCATATTTATTAATTCATGTTTATTATAAATATCAAAGTGAATGTCAAATTCAACATTTCATTGGCTACACCAAGTGGTTAAGTGGTGTTTAATAAAAATGAGGCTTTTTAATTATTCAGCTATTAGCATTCTTGTGCCAGAAAGAATTACCCCCCAAAAACAGAGATTATGCTTTAATTATGATAAGAGTCACAAGATGTTTTATTAACATCCACACTGCAGGTCTTACTGAAGTCAGCTCAAATCAAATCCTGTCTTGTGGTTAACGTGAAGACGTGAAGTGATAGTTCATCCAAATCACAAAGCAAGCATCTTATGACTTAGCCCTCATGGTATCAACACATGCACATTGTGTCAGGTTGCATCATTGTTTTGAAATATCTGCCTTCACCCAACACATCAGAATGTTTTTACAGCAGCAAAATCTGATTTAAAAAAAATTCACAGCAACATGCCATTCCAAAGGCCATGTCCTGGTTACTTTGGATATTTGCAGAACAGTTTTTTGTAATAACTATTTTTCATGAGAAATTGGTTACAATAAAAAAAAAAAGGTGACAGTGAGGCCTGAGGATTTTTTTTCTACTCAAACAAAATAGTTTTAATTTTTCTATTTTATTGGCCCCACAAATGAACATTTAAACACCTTAATTGTACTGGGATGGTGGCAAAATTCTCATGCCATGACCTGTAAGGCTAGATACCAATTAAGTAAGTGTGTTTTTTTGTTTTTTTGTTTTTTTTGTGATTTGGGTGAACTGCTCCTTTTAAAAAAGTTAGGAATCCATTAACTTGCATTGTGCAGATCCTGATTTTGACTCCTCTTCATTTAGCAGTAAACGACGGTCCTCTAATCCAGCCGTCAACTTATCAATACAAGTCCGCTAAACTGAACCACAACTCGGCCAGTGAAGCCTGTAGGCGGCCCCATAGCGGAGTTCCTGCAGTCTCAGTCCCGCTAGTAAACAACCGCAAGGGAAGCCTGCTGCCCCCCGCCGAGCCCTCTGCTCCGAGACTCAACTTCATGGGCTCTGGGGACCTGGGCCAGGTGGGGCGGCTACCTGTCGTGGCAGAGGAGGCCAGCCAGCTGCAGCGGGCACGTAGCCTTCCGGTGAAATACAGATACCACCCCAGTCACTCCAATCACGCCACACTCAGTCACAGTAGCTGTAAGCCCCCTCCCCCCTTGGCGTGTTTTGCAGG
>JAQLOL010000014.1:8936915-8981115 GCA_029783665.1 Naso thynnoides
CCCGATGTATACAAAGTGGAATTGTACGCATGAAATTGAATTAAAACTGACGGATGACTTTATGTTCCCATTGCTAGTATGGCTGCTATTTATGTGACATTTAGAAATTAAATCCACAAATGTCTCTATTGTTTAATACTTTGACATACAACACAGATCAGCAATATCCCAGTAATAAAAATGAATTGGTGTTACATCTAGAAGGAGCGTTTATACGCATAATTTAGCATTTTTCTTTGATCTATGACCTCTGTTTTTTTTTTCAGGTGGGCGTTTGCCCTTGTTTGATTGTTTGATTTGGTTCAAAGTGGTGTCAAAGTTGAATTGCTCCAGGTGATTTCCAGACTCTTGGGTAACAAAACCAGGCTTTTCAAATGCTATAGCCACCAGCTAAATATCAGCCCACCAAACTAATCCATCTACTTGTCATGCTAATACACGCTACAGTACAGTTGGATGTGTTATTTCATCCAGCGTGTAGGCAGCAGACATGCTACAGAGGGATTCACTGCGGTAGCCTAAGGGATACTTCATTGCAACAAGCTAAGAAAAAAACATCTTGGTGTATACTATTTCAAATGTGTTTTTACAGGACCTGCGGCCTCAAGGCCTTTGTAAATAAGTAATGATCAACAGATTGGCTGTGGGTTTTGAAGAGCAAGCCTTTGTCAGTTTGCATGATGGGGAGGATTTTCAAAGACTTTGCCTGTCCTCACTGCTTGTGCACTGTTACCATCAGCTAGTGCAGTGATGCCGAAACAGAAAATTTACATAATATGCATGTTTAGCTTCTACTTTGTGTCTCTCTCAGCTGTCAGCGCACTCCTCTAGAAGACACCTGGCTTTATGTTTGGCCGTCATGACGTGTGAAGTCTTGTCAAACGTGTCATCGTACTACTAAAGTAGTGAATTACGCCGCTGATCATCTTGAATGTTTAGAAGCACGCTCACAGAGATGACACTCACAGACAGCTCAGCTCCATGTAATGAAACGAGCAGCACAGAAGAAGAAAGCAATCAGCTGTGGAAGCGGAAGTGTCTCCTGTTTCCAGATGTATCAGCAAACTAACACGTCCTGTCTGGAACTTAGAAATGACGACCTCACTGAAATTAACACCATTTCTACAGGCTCCTTGATGGGTCATAAGACACATCTAATTGTGGGATGTCACAACGCGTTCAGTCACATCAGACCACGCCGTGACATACATGTCATGTCTGCTACAGCAGTGCTGAGGCAATTGGCAGTGCAGGATAGTGACAGGCCGTCACGGCTGACAGTGAGCGATAGCTATCCTGGCAGAGCTCTGCCTCACCAGTCATCTCCACAAGGACAAACTGAAGTGACAGCAGCTCCACTGAGTGAGTGCTGAAACATTCGACTTCTGATGAAATATTTAGCTGAGGTGTAAAACCACTAAATGCTTTCACTCTTATTAGAACTTAAATTTAAGACTCAGGCAGAAGCTGATGATGTAGAGCGCGACAAGAGTTATGGAAGATGTCTTTTTTTATTTAAAGGAGATTTATTAACATCATTTGCTAAGTAAAGAATTTTATGATTCAAGCTTCTGGAATGTGTCGCTTGGTTGCTTTAGTCTGTTTTCATATCATTTAAAATTAAAAATGTTACAGTTTCGGATTGTTGGTCATTGAACAGACCATTTGTCATGATATGAACAGATTAATTGTAAAAAAAAAAAAAAATCAGCAAATAAATCATTTAAGTGATAGTTAGTTTTAATTTTTCTTAATTTTTTTTCCGGCAATACTGCCAGAAAGAATGCAGAATTTTTCAAAGTAGAATTGCTTGGATGGATGAGATTGTGACAGGTAGAAAGTGGCAAAGAAGACATTTTCTTCTCACACTACTTCCATTCTTGAAAGGACATCCAGGTCTTGCCTCGGGGGGTATCAGCCCAAGGCGCGCCTTTTTGGCTTCAGCCTCTTGGAGCCCGAGGGATGGTAGTTTCATCTGACACTTTCATACATACTTAACATGTTACTTTAAGTACCATTCTTTTAATGTACTCACACGGATTAAAGAAATGCTCTTTTTGAGAATTGAAAAATTTAAAAGGTTTTCAGAAAGTAACATCTTGATATCTGATCTGAATCTGAAAAAAGTCCATTAGGTGCTCAGTTCCATTAGATGGAATAGTGTTGGGCAGTGCAACGCCTCCATTGATCGCACTGTTGCCATTACAGCTCATGAGCTGGCTCGGGCTTTTCTCCATCCAGATTCTATGTTCTCCAGTTGTGTGAGTTTGCGAGGCAGAATTTGCTGTAAAGGCAACATTTTTTCAATCGGATGTTGACCTAGCAGCCAAAAACAATAGCTTTAGCATAGTTAAGTTGAGAGCACTAAAAGGACCATTTCGCAGTGGCTGTGGCCCTGGTGTTGTTGCCTGATCATAGTGACCCAAAGGACGAATATGGCAACTACACTCACAGCTATACTGAACTAATATTGGACATAAAGCATTTATTTTATAGGTGTTTTGAATTTGCACTGCATTGAATATGACATTATTTGTGTGCGATTCTGCATACATACATATATTGATTTTAAAAATCTATCTATCATAAGAAGTCATTTCAGCTTTAACAGCTCTGTGGTAATAATTGTCTGTAGGTGAAAGTGTGTTTTTGTTTCTATTGTATGTGTGTATTAATTCTGTGATACAAGTGTGGTGACCTATTCAGCATGTGCTTTACCGCTCTCATAATGCATGCTTGGATAGGCTGCAGCTCCTGAACACCGATAGACAGATTAGGTAATGGGTTAATGGGAAATAGGTTACAATAGAGGTACAAGAACTAAGAGCTCAGAGCTACACTTTGGTCTAAAAGTTTAAGTGTTATAAAAACTTCACATAAAAATGCCTTAGACAGTAGCCTCCTGTACAGCATGTTAAAAATGTTAACGAGTTTTAATGAGTATTGGAGAACATTAAGGGGCCGATCGCACTGAAAAGTGTTGCAGAACGCACGGTCGCTCCAAAAAACACCTTGGAAGCGCATCTATAGGAAAATACAGCCAGTATAAATTTATTAGGGACAAAAAACAAAACAGGAAGGACATAGTGAGTGGTAAAGCCCACCTATTACATGATTTTGTTGGCTGCTTTGCCAGAAGTGATACTGATGAGTCATGCGACTCCCTGCTTCAAAGTTAAAATTATTTCAACTTTCATGTGTGCCCCAAAACCGCCAGAAAACTCATCATGCAACAGGCGAGCTGTACCACAGGAAAACAACATTTTGTGATGCTTTTCTAGCAAAACTTTCTCAATGTAATCGGCCCTTTAGACAACAGCACTTGATGATGGGTAGGAATATTTGTTATTTCTCTTAGGAGGAAGATAATTGTTATGGTTTTTTACTGTTTTTACATGTAAATATGTTTTATTTAAATGTATTTTATTTGGGAGGTTTTTTTTGTAAATTTATATACCTATATATTTTATTTTGAATTTCCAGAGGTTTTAGAAAAACGAGAGATAATATCACTGCGTCCAAAACAAGCGTGTTACAACCGCAGGTACTCATGTCGGGAGACCACGTAAGTGGTCAGTGTTTAAGCTCACCACTGTGGTCGGTGAAATTAGTTCATGTAGTTGTGATGCTCTGTTTAAAGTTTAATACCCTTCACTTTGAAAAGCAAATATGATTGGGCAAATTGCTGAAATATTTAAAGTCTGGTCTGTTAAAGCTTTTACCACACAGCGCACTACGTCAAAAGCTGTATGCAGTAAGGGGGCGTAATTGCATTGCCGTGCTCATGCCAGTCAACGCAGTGTGTTGCTGCCACCTCCTTCCGCCTGGCTGCCGCCGCTGATGTCACTCTGCTTGATGACATGGCTGCTCTGTTGGCATTTCTGCAGATGGGCCTTGACAGGAATGAGCAAAGAGGAGAAAAAGGGAAAAACCTCCAGTTTTTTCAGTATAAGTGATTTGTTTGGAGAACCCTAAATATTGTGATCTTCTTATCATCTCTAAGAATCTTGAGAGATTTTTTTTTTTTTTTTTTTTATCTTGATTTAACCATATAAAACACATTTTGTTTTGAAAGGTTCTGTATCAAAAAATGTCTCCCGAGTATTAATATTTATGTCTGCTTTGGCTGCTGCTCTATATTTTCATGTTTGTAATTTACTTTAACCTTTATTTATCAAGGATTGAGATTATCTCATTGTCATTAAAAATGTCTTTGGGGGGGTGCTTGGTGGCTCAGTTGGTAGAGCAGGTGCCCCATATACAGAGGCTGTGTCCTCGTCGCAGCGGCCACGGGTTTGATTCCATCCTGTGGCCCTTTGCTGCATGTCGTTCCCCCTCTCTCTCTCTCCTGTTTCCTGTCTATTCTTCAGCTGTCCTGTCTATAAAAAATAAAGGCAATAAAGCTCCAAAAATATCTTTAAAAATGTCTCAAGGGAGTTCTGGCAAAGATAAGCAAAAACACAAACACTGTAAACCGAAACAAAGCAAACCTAACAATGTTGTCGCCCCAAAGATTCTGTCCCCAGGTTAAAAAAATTAAATAAAATTCAAAACATTCTTTTTTTTTTGAGGGGGGGGGGTTTTCTTGCAAAATGTGAATGCATTCATCAAAAGCTAAAAGCTGGTTAATTTGATCCACATTTACAGTGTATAATGGTGGTTTTACTTTCTCTCCCTCTTGCCTTTTTGTTTGATTAGACATGACCCGCTCCTCATCCCGGGGAACGAGCAGATTGAGAGCATGGACGAGAACGTCAAGAAATACGACTCCACAGGGATGTTTCACTGGTGTCCGTCCAAAGACATCGAGAAGGTCATCTTGGTGGGTTCTGCTCCTTTACTCGGCACACGTCATTTGTCCCTGACACTCTTTTCCCTGGTGACAGATGTGTCATGTCACAAAGCACCATCAGAGGTTGACGGGGCACTTAAACACTCTGTAATGAGGTGTTTGACATGTCATTTGCTATACGGGGGCCCTGTACATAGAACATTTCTTGTACTAATACATATGCCATTTTTCAAATTACTTTCATAGTCTATTGCAGTTATGAACTGCATGATGTATTTCACTGGCTGAGTGGGCAAGTAACATGAGAAAGCATTAACATTTGCTGGGAAAGGCAGTTTATGTCACACTCATAAACAGAATTTTTTTCCATCCCTTGTTCTGTCTTTTCTTCCCAGACGCGGAGTGAGGCAGCCATGACAGTTCTGAGCGGTCATGTGGTCGTGTGCATATTTGGTGATGTAAAATCGGCGTTGATTGGTCTCCGAAACTTTGTCATGCCTCTGAGAGCGAGCAACTTTCACTACCACGAGCTGAAGCACATCGTGTTTGTCGGATCCCTTGAGTATCTGAAAAGGGAATGGGAAACTCTACACAACTTTCCAAAGGTCTCCATTTTACCTGTGAGTACAACAAAACCTCCAATTTTAAACATGGACTATGTAAGACCATCAGTGCCAATGTAATAATTAAAAAAAAAAGTTCTGTCAGTTGTTATGAGAAACTTGCAGGAAATAATAACTTTGTATCTCAAACATCTAAAACTTTCTCAAAATAATCACTTGTAGAACTGGAAAATGTGACTTAGTATCTCTAAATAATTGAAAAATAATTCAGCATGACATTCCATCTCAATAAAAATAGGGAACTTTCTCAAAAAAAAAAAATCACTGAGTTTGTCAAGTCTGTGACAATTTCTCAAAATAAATTGAATTTTTCTCAAAATAATGACTTACCATTACATAAAAATGAGAACGGAAATTATATATCAAATGTGCTTCCATAACTTTGTGACTGTAGGCCTAAGTCAAAATACTCAGGAAGTTACTCATCAAGATATTAGGTCCTTATTTCAAGTTAAGTAAGTCATTATAATGATTTGAACAATCTTTTTCTTCAAAAGAATTGGCAGAAATTGGCTTCCGTAGGAGACTTCTACAATAATTGCAGAAAAATCTGAACCAAGATAATTTTGGTACTGCTGGCAGACTATATAGAACTGATCTGCTGTGGTATGTAGTATGTAGTATGCAGTAATGCTTGTAAAATATTTTTAAAGGAACCAGCTCAAATACAACTTTACATCAGCTCTCAATGGAAGGGCCCTTATCACTGGCACCATAGTGAAATGTTTTTTGTTTTTTGTTTTTTTTTGCAAGGTAGAATATTATGTAACCTTCTGCAAGGTACATATCCAGGTTTCCTCCACAACATATTTCACACAGTCATTTATTAGTCTATATAATTATTTATTGGGCACATGTAAAACAAGTGTCAAGGATGAGAACAACTGCAAAAAGTTCTTACATTTTTATTTACCTCTTGTATCACACAGGTGAGATAACAATTGCTCTCAATCACTTCCTTTCAAAGGGCACACCGTTGAGTCGGGCAGATCTGAGGGCTGTCAACATCAACCTCTGTGACATGTGTGTCATCCTGTCAGCCAATCAGAACAATATTGACGATGCATCACTGCAGGACAAAGAATGCATCTTGGCGTCACTCAACATCAAATCCATGCAGTTTGACGACAGCATCGGGGTCTTGCAGGCTAATTCTCAAGGTAAGGAGCGCCCTATCATAGTTCACTGCACCGCCTGGAAGGGACAGGGCCCTGGCACAGAGAATATCCCTCACTGGGTGCTGCCTGGCTGACCTGGTGTCACTGCGTTTGACAGTAAACCCTACTGACTATTCCTCAGGTTACTGTAACAACTGGTTTCTTCACAAACCTAATTGGTGGCAACAAGCACAGTGCTGGCACAAAAGCCTCACCTGCCTTACTCATATTTTTGTTTGAAGTATATTGGCCTGCTTAAAAAAAATAAAAATGTACATGTGAATAATTTATCAATAATGCATGTTACAGCTTTCAGAATAGCAACTGAAGCACTCAGTTAGCTCAGGATAACCTTCAAAAATGGTCATTCTTTGGCACTGAGAGAAACCCTTTTAGAAACCTTTTGACCTGAGGAGAGTAAAAAATTCCCTGCCAATGTCATTATTTCTCTAACACATCTATGACCTCGCATTTGCCTTAGTCAGCAGTAAATGATGGATGTCAAAACACAGCCTATGTATAATACATGCAGCATCACTGATTTAATGTGCTTACTTGTCAGTCTGAGGAAAGCAAGGAATGTCAAGTCGATTCGAATTCAATCTTGCGTCACTTATTTTCCATTTCATGGCTCCATAGTGTACATGCTTTTTTTTTGTGTGTGTAAAAGGTTTCCGTCACATGCACACACAATCTAAGGGAAACAAAATGAGCAGTGTGTCGCATGTATTATAAATGGACTAATATCGGACCTTGTCAAGAATATGGTAACATCAAATACAGCAACTTAATGCTTTAGCAGTGGCCGGGAATGGATGAAAGAGCCCCAGTCTATTAGTTCTGCCGATATGCCTGTTTGTAGCCTCTGACGAAGTACTGAATATTGCATTAAAAGATGTGCTTTATGTTATGTGTGTCCATTAAGGCTTCACTCCACCAGGGATGGATAGATCATCTCCTGAAAACAGCCCGGTCCATGGATTAGTAAGGCAGACTTCTGTCACCACTGGAGCAAATATTCCCATCATAACAGAACTAGGTATGCTTTCTGCTGTATCTTTGTGTCAGTTGATTGATATGCTAGCGCTAGCGTTGCATGTTTTTTTTTTTCAGCTAAGTAGTTAACAGATCTGAAAACACAATTTCTGCAATTAGAAGCTGTCACCACTTGATTAACCGCACTAAGAGTGGAGTATTTGTTTTTTTTTGTTCTTGTCCCTTGTTGACATGCTCCAGTAACTGTTTTTCCTCAACACTTGTCTAGCACCATTAGCAAAGCCAGGCAAAAAACTGCCCGTGATTTCATTCAGTCAGGATAAAAGCAGTGGGACCAGCATACAAATGATAACTGAGCTGGGTAAGAAGTGCCTCTGTCCTGTACTGCAGTGTTGTAACTGCTGCTGCCTCCATATCAGCTTCCTTTTGATTTCTCTCGCTGCACAAGAGGCTCAGTCCATTCCCATGGCATCACTTTGAGCACATTTTACCCTTGGTTCTGGATGAAATTGCCTGTCTTGTTTTGGCCCCTTATCTCAAAGCAAAATTTTTCCCTTTTATTTTTCTAAGAATTGCAAGGCCTTTGATCCCTCAGAAGTCCTTGTGGCTGTTTTCATAGCATCTTCTGTCGGATCACATTCTCGGGCCCGTGCCCTTCTTTCATCTCAGCCCCGTCGATATGACTGACGTTTATTTCTGTCCTCACAGAAGTAGCGGTTCTCCAACTAAATTTTACATCATTACTTTCTTCCAGCTACTGCATGTGTTTTTGTGCTCAAATACATCTTCAAAGAAGGTTCTGGGGCAATGAGACACTTTCATTTGTTTTGACATGCAAGTAATTGGAAGTTCTGTCTTGGATTTACAAGATAAACAAAGGCATATTGTTGATACTGATATTGACTTCAGGACGACTTTGAATCCAGACCTGGAGCTTTGACAATATGCATGATGTCATGATTGTGCATGAATGGCCTGGATATGGAATGTGGCAGAGGCAAGTTGGCCACAAGGCTGAACACAAATAACAGACATGGTTTAATTTTTAAGGCTTTAATGGAAATACAATTTTGTCAAAATTCACAAAGAAGAAATGAAGAATTTTTTAAACCATACGGATTTCTAATACAGTCCATATCTGCAGCTATTGACTGTTGTGCACAACCACTGTACTTCTTTGTCCTCTTCACACCAATGAAGCATCTGCCCGTTTGCTAAAGCACAGAATCCATCTTTTTTAAATCACAAAATAATTCCATGAAATCTGGTTTTGTGATGCAAAAAATGCAAATGAGGAAGTAAAGTAAGTCATGAAATTTGCATGTTTAACCCCATAGTGAATGACTCGAATGTTCAGTTCCTGGACCAAGATGACGATGACGACCCAGACACAGAGCTTTACCTCACTCAGCCTTTTGCCTGTGGGACGGCCTTCGCAGTCAGTGTGCTGGATTCCTTAATGAGTGCTGTAAGTCACATTTAATTTAGCTTAGCAACAGTTTAATCTCATGATAGAGCGACATATAATATCTGTCAGTGATCTGAAATATGCAAGAGGTCTTGTGTCTGATATAAGCACAGGTAGCAGAATACCTCTACTCCCTCCAAGAATGTCGGCACTCTCTGCTCACATTAAACAATACATGACAGGACTGGAACTCGTGCTCGGTATGATGGCTTCACTTGTCTGCCTTTCAGTTTGAGTGAGGTTAGAACAAAGCTGCCTTCAAGTGCGCTCCAGTCTAGACAAAGGTAATGCTACCTAATGGACAGCCCTCATCCATCATGTTAGTCAATAGCGCTGTCAGCAGCCAAGGGAGATGTCACTGTGCTATACAAGCAGAGGGAGACAAGAGACTGCCGTGCAAAGAGAGGGGCGGTCACATTTGGCCTTTTTAGAATCAACAAAGGAGTAACTTGTTGGGATTAAAAAAGGTTATTTCACTAAGGAAGTTTGTCTTTAGGGTTTAATGTGCTGTTTTTTAACTTGCTGTTTCAAAATTGTTTTGCTGTAAGAAATACCTGGACAGCATGAATGTGGAAATGGACTTCTGCCTCACTTAGATAGGAGTGAGAGTAACCTGCTGTAATGAAATTCTTCTGTCTTTATACTTGCACACAACAGAGAAGGGTTAGACAGCGCCATGCAGTCTGGCTGGCACTTTGAGAAGGTTCAGTTGTAACTTTGGTGGTGCTTGCTTGAGGATTTACCCCTTCTCTACCTTCATTCTTTTAGACATACTTCAATGATAATATCCTCACCTTGATCCGGACGTTGGTAACAGGCGGGGCGACGCCAGAGCTGGAGGGGCTGCTGGCAGAGGAGAACGCATTACGGGGTGGCTACAGCACGCCACAGACCCTTGCAAACCGGGACAGGTGTCGCGTGGCACAGCTGGCTTTGTACGACGGGCCCTTTGCCGACCTTGGGGTAAGTGACTGATCTTGTCACCCAAGGGCAAACAACATCCTTGTCTGCTTGTATCTTGAGAGCTGCTTTAGGAAAAGGAGACTAATAGGGACTGATGTGATTCAGAGTTGAGATGAGTAGAGACCCCTACACACCAAACTGACAACAAAGAACTAGCTGCGACAAAGATTGGCTGCTTCGTCTTTTGTCTGCTGTCGGGCCAAAAAGTGTCATTGTTCACGCTGCAAATTCTACATGACAATTGTACATACAGTATTAAGTCTCCCAAAAAATCTCCAAAAAGCACAGAGCAGTTCTAGAGTTGCTGTGCAGACTGCACTGATTGGAGACACCGAGACTCTGACAGCCCAGACAAGTCTCGACCACGGACTGTTGGCCGGTGTGTAGGAGCCTCAACAGATTGTTTGTTCAAAAATACAGATTTTTTATTCAACCCAGTTATCCTAAAATAAATCTTTTTTAGAAAAAACATTTCATATTGATACATTCATACAGAATACTTACTTACTTACTTACTTACTGCACTATGCTTTAACATAGGTGAGTCAGTGATGGTAAGATTAACCCTAAAAATCGTGATCTGGGGCCCAAATTTCTTTCCATGATTCAATAAAAAGACCTATATACTCCAACACTAAGCCATACATTTATTTTCGTTCAATTCTATTAAATTTATTTTCACATGTATGTACTTGGTGCTGTAATCGTGGGCCATCACTAGTGCCACCTTGCAAAAAAGACAGCAATGAAGCCACTGCTTCTATAATTAAAAAAAGGAAAAATACAGGCCTGGTGTCAAAGAGGTATATAAGACCAACTGCCTCTTCTGCAAAGCATGTAAGGAAAACCCATCCGAACGTACCCATGGATCACTCTTTAAAAGGAAGCAAAACAGATTTAAAAGTATTCAGCACCATGCCACCAAGCATTATCAATTTGCTAATGTTAAGTAAAATTTAAACGTCTTTGTACTGCCATGCTAGCCAGTTGGCTGTAAAATGTAAGATAAAGAAGATTACTGTAACAACCTACATGTGGGTCTTGCCGATTGCTGGCTTGATGGACTGATGCTGTGGACTTGGGTTACTGAGCTCAGTAAAGTGAAGTAATGCTAAGCCTTTTTAGTCCCAAATCTAGAGCAATTACTTGCATTTTAAAAAATCTTGGTCATTTTTCAGTGCTGTTGTGGCTGAGTTTTAAGGGTTATCTGAAAAACTTTATCTACCATCATATCAGGGTCCATATTTGTTGCATGTAGATAATTATGGTGTTTTTTCATGTTAATCTTTAGTGTTGGTTTTTTTCACCGTATCAAAGGATGGTGGTTGTTATGGTGACCTTTTTTGCAAAGCCCTGAAAACATACAACATGCTGTGCTTTGGCATCTACCGGTTACGAGACGCACACCTAAACACTCAAAGCCAGTGTACTAAACGGTGAGTATATACCTATTTTATTCTTGCATTTAGATGCTGAAAATGACCATAAAAAATGGCTTAAAACTCATCTGAGCTGCACTTTATTTAAAACTGACCTCTCACTGTTCTCTCTCTTCAGGTATGTCATAACCAATCCACCGTATGGGTTTGAGCTGGTGCCCTCAGACCTGATATTCTGTCTGATGCAGTTTGACCACAATGCTGGCCAGTCTCGAACCAGCCTCTCTCACTCGTCACATTCGTCCCATTCCTCCAGCAAAAAGAGCTCCTCCGTCCACTCTATCCCTGCCACCAACCGCGCCAACCGCAACAAAAGCAGGGACTCTCGAGACAAACAAAAGTATGTGCACCTCTAAAGCTTTCTGACTGTCTTTGTCCATGAACAGTGCCTGCCAACAGTTGCTGTCCTGTTTGTCCTTTTGCGGGGGCTAAACAGACTGTAACATGTTTGGGTACCGATGTGTGTTTGTCTGTCTGAATGTGTATAATTGTTACTCGTTTGTCTAAGTCGCTTCACATGGTGCTGGTTCTACTGTACTCGCCTTTGGTATCGGGTACTTAGCTGGAGGTCGTATTCCATTACAAGATAGTACCGCCTCAGTGTATCTGGTCAAAACAAAGGTGTAGCTATGGAGACCAATCAGTGGTCTGCAGTGTTTCATGTCACCTTTTAGTACCTGCTCAGTTTTTTTGGAATCTCAAAAGAGTAGGTAACAGGTACTTCACATGATGAAAACCAAAAAAAGGGCAAGCAGAGTAGAGCTGGTACCATGTAATAGAAAAGCAATTTTATTCCACAATTCCACACAATGGTGTCTGTTTGCCCCATAAGCAGAAACACTCTACTGTATATGGCAGGGTGGGTAAAATGTGAAGGACAGGCCCTAATAGCAAAGAAAAGTATTTTTAAATGTGCAATATTGGCTAACACATTATACCACAGAACACGTCCCCTCAGACTAGCAAACACTGCAAGAGCTTTAGATTTACTCTAATAATGGATTCTTGTTTTAACTCACATTTCTGTTACTGCGACTCTCCATCTTACAGCATTCCAAGTTTTTCTCTATTGAAACTTGTTTCCTCTGTTTAAATTAAAGCTTAACATTACTGTACTTGAACTGCACTTTAATTTACATGTCTTTAAAGTTTATATGATGTCATGTCTATGAAATACTGAACATTATGTCCTTTCAATGCCTTTTGATTTTCATTATTATGTTGTTTGCACCATGAAGTGGCAAATGTGTGAAGATACTTACGGCTAAATGTTACTGTCATTAATAAAGTTACACCACAGTTATAATTCTTTGTCTTCACATGTTGATCACATTTTAGAGCTTTTTTCTTAAACCTTAATTAAACCATTTTAGTGATTGTTTGGCTCCCTAATGACATGTGTATTACATAGTTCACGGACGCAAACAGAATTGCATCATCTGCAAAAAGTCAGAGATGTAGTCTTCAAGTCACCAAGCCAGACAATATCCACACCTCAACAGCACCTGTAGATTGTTTCAATGAAAACTAAAACCAAAAACCAGAGCATGTCACATCCCTGATGTAGCCCAGAGCAGAAACCCTGTTGAGTTATTGTCAAAAATACGGACACAACTCTCACTCCACTTATACAAAGACTGATGGCCCCTTAGCAGGAGCCCAAGCACCTCATTATCAGTGCACCCACAAAACCCCAAGAGGTAAACAGTTATGAATTTACTCGAAGTTCATACAATGGATGCAGGCTGGATGGATGACTTCTCCGGTATTTGTACAATATTTAAGAGATTGTCACTCCATGAGCACGAACACATGATCAGGACCTCGTAGTCCAGACACTGGCAGACGTTTTCCTAAGGAGGCACAAGTGTAATATGCCAGCATTTCAAGTGCACCTTCAAGTCAACTTATTTGAAAGTGGGAACTATCCTCCATCTACGAGACTAGAAGCGCTGCCTTAGACAGCCTCGTGACAAAATAACATTGGTCTAAGGACACATTCTTATCCAGGTTTTGATCACAGGTGGACCTTCCTGATAATCTCCATCCAGGTTTTTAACCTCAACTGTGAAGTCTTGTTGGTCTACAGGTGGTGTTTCACTGGAATCAGAGACTTCAAGAAGACTGGGAACGTAGTCTACTATTTGCTGTACAGACACAAACACACAAAGAACAGCACAATCATAAAGAAGCAAACCTCTCATTTTTTTCTCCAACACAACAATACTCAGCCAGAGGTTCCACACTCCTACGACCTTTACCCCAGGACAACTTCAGAAAACCACCGGGAGAGAACCATTATCCAGAAGTACAGCATTTTGACTATGGTGGCAAAACAGCAACATGACAAGTTTTAACAACTATAAGTCTTTACATTGTATAAAGAGCCAAAGTTTTTCCCCTAATTGTTTCTACTGATGGCAAATATCTAAACATTTCTTTTATTACTAATACATTTAAAGGATTTTGTAGAATTGGCGCAGGTATGCATTCTCCCAGCACTCTCGGAACGCTTTGATTGTTCATTCAGTAAATGAATGAGCACGGTGCATTTTCACAGCTTCTGAATGAAAACTACAAGCATTCTATGGTTCGTAATCTGGGCTGATAAAAATAAAAACATCTTCAGCTGCACAAATTCATTTATAATGCACATTTTACAGACTTTACTGTTTCTACATTAACCTTCTCAGCTCTTTTTGTTTTGTGCTGATTCAGAGTACATAAATAACGCATTTGGTATGTAAACTGCATGCTAGTCATTGGGCTCTAAATTACACCTCAGACATGGACCGTGTCATCCTTCCAAATGCTTTGCAACAGGCATGGACACAGTATGGCTGCAGCAGTGGCTAGATGCATAGTAATGGCACTTAAAGATTTTCTGACATGATACATGTTCTTTTTTTTTCTTTTTTTTTAATACTACTCAGCATCCATATGTGATGAGAGCATCCGCTGTTTTTATACCTCTGATCATCATGCTGTGCAGTTTCTGTCATTAATGCTCATATTAGTATTTCCCATTTAGCTTACATTTAGTGTACTGCTTTCTTTTTCCAAAGTGCAACAAGGATGAATAGAGTGGGCCAAGGTATGGAAGTGAATGATTATGCATGATGTTAAATAATGCATTGAACACGGTCATGTCCTTGCTGACATTTTGCCCTCTGAATGAAAGCCAAGTAGTTTAGTGTTTCCAAATGGCTGCATCAGGACCGCATGGTTATGACCTATGCAGCACATCATCTCACTGAAGGTTTGACTGTAGAATGTGTGATTGCAGCTGAATGGTTTGATGCTACTTCACTTTATTCTTTATCAAGTGATGTTTGATGCTTTATTATTGGCAGCGTGTTCTCTGCTGGCATATGTGTTAACATACTCCAGCACCACAGCCTTAAGTCATGTTGATGAAAATGCATGACCACAGACATTGCCAAGTGGATGAATCACCAGCAGTATAATATGTCAGGCGATTTATTTCTTTCTTTAAGAAAAGAAAGTTGCATCAAGCCAAAAGCCTGAAGCCAGTCAAAAAGATTTAAAAAAAAAAAGTTTGACAGGATGAATTGTGAAGTTAAAATTATTAACTTCTAATTTGGCTCAGTGAAGTATGAAAACAGATTGTTGAACTGATCTGCATGTCTGCTGACCCAACAAAACAGCATGCTTCAATGGTAGTATGCTATATAGAAAAAACCTGAGATGAGTGACATCACAGAGGGGACAACGGGACATTGAGTGATTACCTGCCACTAAAGCAACCCATCTTTGAGAATATTTTTATCATGTCAGAATTTCTTTCTTTCTACAAACACAAATCAAAACAATTGTTTCTTTTTAACATCCTCCCAGTGTTCTGTGTGCGCAAGCAAACGCTGATGTCCATGTCTCATGTCCCTCCTCTTTGTCTCTGTATGATTTTGGCTCTTTCTCAGAAAAGACATGGTTTACAGATGAGCCGGAGAATACACACCTGAGGACCATACAGATCAAGCCTGTGAATACTCTCGCCGTCAACCAAGTCAGTCAGTACAAATCCACAAGCAGCTTGATTCCACCCATCAGAGAAGCAGAGGACGAGTTCTGAGCTCCAGCCCTGCGCCGACACCTGAACGCTTGGACTTCCAGAGGACTTATCGTGCAGGTGTCAGACTGGGACTCGGCATATCTTGTCGTCTGCGAACACAAACCATCGATCGACATTAGAAGAGACGAACCATGTTGCTTTCCCCTTTCACCTCTGCAACAAGCTTATCTTACAAGCAGATTTAGATTCATACATGAAGACAATCATAGTCAAATGTGGCTGCCACTCAGATGTTAGTTTGCACAGCTTATCTTTAGCGGTGACCAGACTCCATCACTGTTTTTGTCCAGTTGTGGGGAATGAGGGTCACTTGAGGGAGAACAGCAATGTAAAAATGACTACTATCAACTATGATAACTGGATCAAGTTTTGCATTTGTAAAAGTTGCCTTTTTAGCTGTTGATGGACAACGACTACTGCATTTACTTTACCCAGTGTTGCAGAGTTTTTCTGTACAGTATGTTCAAATGTGTATTTTACATCAAGCTGCAATCCCACCACAATGGCATTGTTAGTGACTGACTCTCAGTGATTCCTTTGCCATTTGGAGCTAATTCACAACATTTGTGACAGTTCAGACAGCCAGTGTCCATGTGTAAATGGCATCCGGCTGCAGCCTTATCTCTATCCAGTTATATCTGTCTTATCTCTGCCTTTTTGGGTCATTTGTTATAAATGTTTTTCATGTTGCTGTTCGGTTGCAATGTCCAAAACCCCAGAACTCTTAATAGGCAAAGCTTTTAAGCATCTGCAAAGTTTCTCCAGGGTTAAAATGTTACATTTTCTCTTTTTCTTTTGTCAAGAGCCAAATATGATAGAGCTGTTTTTTTGACAACAATAGAATACAAGCAAAAATGTGACCTGGTTTCTAAAACAGTGACAGAGACATGACAGCGTAGACAGCAAAGTAATGTCTCATGAGAAGTCTTGTGTTAAAGCCACATATCGCATAAGGTGGGCATGTTAAAGTCCTCCTTTGGCTGTAAGCACTGCCTGACACAGGATTGTCTTGGAGGCCATAAAGTGCATGTATGTACTCCATGACCAATCTTAATGCCATAATATGACATGCTTTTTTTTGTAGATTCTTGAAAAACAGCTCTATCATAAAAACATAAAAAAGAAACGGTTTAAGCTATTTGTGTGTTATGATAGATATTATTCTGCTGGTAAATCCTCTTTGTGATCAATATCATATCACATATATTCATCAAAACAAACTATTTCCACACATCTAATGAAGCATGCATCATTTATTTCAGCTTGGAAGCAAAAGAGGCCATAATGCAGAGCTAGGAGTGGTTATTAATCTTGTTTAAATAATGTAACACAGCTATATTGGCAGTGTTGTCCCTTTACATCAGAATGAATAAACTGGAAAGAAAGGTAAAACAAAAAAACACCGCCAGCAATCCATTAAATCCATAATCCACCGAAGAATCACAGTAGAGCCCAGAATTTATGTTGCATATAAAAAGGGAGTGGTTTATGACATTTTTACTGGCACAAAAAAACATTCAAAGCATCCTTTTCACAGTTCCAGCAATGTGCCAGGCAGTGCTGAAGCCAACGGAGGACTCCAGAAGACCCACTGCTGCGAAAAGAGGCTTCTAGATTAACAAGAAATATACTGAACTCTTTGCTTTCCATATCACCAGCTAGACAACTCTTAAAACCTAGACCTTAAATGTAAAGAATTTGATTACAGTTGTAATTCCCTGGGGATAACTAGTAATGTGTGTAGTGAATAATTTGAAGTCTTAAAACTATTTTGTTAAATGACCCACTGTCAATAGCCGAGCCTGATAGTCGTTCATTTCTACATACTCTTCAATGAAATCTGTAAAGCTTAATGTAAAATATTTTTTTCTAGTGTGTTCCTGTTTGGCAGATATTCTTGTTTTACAGTACCTGTGGGGTTGACAGACATTCAGCATTGCAGTCTAGTTTGTATTATTTTGTGAATTTCTTTTAGCACATTGACTTGTGGACACAATGACAGTGCTAAGTTGATATTTCTGACTATGTCATAATACCCGATAACAAATCCCATTTATTGTCCTGTACAAATAGGCTTGTACATAAATTGTACATGATTTCATTTTGTATTTTCACAAATTAAATGCTGATGTATTGTGTTCTACAGTGTGTCATGTCAATTTTCTTGGAATTTTTCCTGAAAGTTAATGGATAACATTTGGACATTAAGTTCAGCAAAGAAAACGTTACTTAACAGCAGCTCATTTTCCACAGCTTTGTAACTAAAAGGGGCTTTATAACATAAATATTTCCCCCGCGATGACGACATAAGGCACTTTCTGATTTTCAGACTAACCATGTGACGTGGGACCCCTTCTGGATAGAGAGATGGAGAGGCCCCATCACGTTGCTTGTTAATGATATACACACCACAGCTCTGTGGGAGACCGTCAGCATGCCAATAATATTTACAGACTGACACCTCACAGAGACCACTGATTTCCCTAATCCTTCTGCCAGCGGCAGTGTCACCTTCTTTAATAAACAAACACATGTAGCCCGTGCACCAAAAAACACTGATTACTGTATATATTAACTATAAAGGTTTGTATTAATTTAATGACTTTCAAAGTCTCTATGCGATGATGTACTGAGTAAAATTATACATGTGTTCTGTCATATTATGATGAGATCTTTTTCAGTGATTAAGTTTAATTATCAACCATTTCTGCATGATAGCTCACGAAAAGAGTTAAACAATGATTTGTTAGAGAACAAAAAGTGTCAGTTCTAACATAGAAATACTCAAACTGGTTGTTAAATCACGATGATTACCACATATTTTTTCTTTCTGCAAAACTAAACTCCAACCCAGAAGACAAACACTGATCAAGAACTGACTTAATATAGAGTCAAACTGTAGTGTAATCTTATCACATTAAAATATGGCTTTAACACCTCAATGCACCTCGGGAGTGATTCCTAACCAAGGGAGCTCGAGCTGCTGGGGCAATCTCAATCTGATATGACTATCTTCTGTAGCTTCAGGCCTGCATGACCTCTCAGTCAAATTCTTTACTAAGCTAGTTTGCTAGAATAATTGCATTGATAGCATAATTAAAATGGGGAATGATATTAGGTTTAAAGGGATTGAAAATGTAAGGCACTCCCTCACGAATGAAGCTTTAAAATTTAGTCTCCATTGTAAGTACAGCACAAAAGGCTAAATACAAATACTCTTTAGTCCACATGACTTCAAGTAAAAAGAACAAAACACATAAATCTAATGTAATTTATAGGTTCTAAGAATATTGTATTAGCAACACGTTAGCCTCAATAGCCAGCATAATGGCTAACTTGGTTTTCAGTAAACAAAAAGTGAGAAAAATAAATGAACAAAAAGAAGATCATTAAACAGAGTTAAAAAATATACATGTAACATGAAAGAAAATGCTTCAACAAGGGCTTTTTGGCGAGTAGAAAAAAGATACATGTTAATACTGATCAGTTCAGACATAACTATGTCAGTTAATAACTGCTTACTGGAAACTAAAAACCACCTGCTGGTGGCAGAATACATGACAATGTAAAAGCCATTCTTCTAAGAAGAATTTTAGAGTCCAGGTTAGTCTGTGGATGCTTCTGAAATCATGAAATGATGTTCCACAGAACTGCAACAATTTATGAAAATGTATTTTCACGCATAAATGAGTCATAAATCTAGAAGAACCAACATTAGTTGAGCAACATCTTGTTGCACCTTATGTCATAAATAAGTCAGTATAACAGGAAATGCTTCTTTACATTTCTGAACCTAGACTTACATTGAATAGCCTTATACATAATACATTTTAATGGTGTCAGTGTTCATCTTTAGAGAAATAACCACAACTGTAAACTGCAGTTACCACATGTAGCTACCGGTCACACTTGGTTGTTCCTGTATATACACACACATAAACACAAATCCACAGTCCCCTCAGAGCACAACTCTTGTCCAGCTGCACAGGCTTGGCTGGTGATAATAGTTTCCATGACAATGCAGCACTCCAAGTGCATCAATGCCAGCCTGGATAAACAGTGATCCTTTACCAAAACAAGGGGGTCATTACGGCAGCTTGTCAAATCAATGTTGAGAGTGTCCTCGCTGATTAAGGCGTCCCCTCTCAGTCCTGACACAGTGTCAATACTGGCTGGCCTGTGGCGGCACACTCCCATGATTGGACTGAAATGCCTATCAGTCAGGCAGCTGAGCTAGACTAATGATTCCCTGTGCTGCCTATTAGAGTGACATGACAATTTAATCCTGTGGGCCAGGCAAGGAAAAAGTGACCTTGGTGCTTTATATTGAGGCTGAGGTAAATTGACAAGAGCAGATAAATCTTTACCTTGGGCTATTAACAGAATTAAAGAACAACAGCAAAGGCAGAGGGTTCCTCTCTTTTTTTATCTTATTGTCCTGTTTGTCTCTCCATTTTCTTCATTGATTTTGAAAATAATCTTGCAAAATCAAGCATATGATATCGGTGCATCATTAAAACTTTTGTGTTTTTATCATTTCCCAAACATTTCCACTCTGCACTGGAACAATTGATCTGATTCTTGGAACAACAAAGAGTCAAATAAAAGCAATGGGTTGAATTCTTCTGCTTTGCAGTCAAGCTGGAATATTGAAAGTGGATATTGCTTGAAGCTCAAGGTTTTTCAGATGTTCAAAGTCATTCCAGCGTGGCCCTGGGGCAAGGTATATTGCCTTGGACATCTATCTTAAGGCTATGAGAACATTGTCTACATGGTTGGAAAAAGGCCATGTGTTTACACAGATGTTTCAAGCTTTTAGCACACAAATCTACTTGTACCGCACTGCACCACCATCTTTTGTGCCAAGGGCCATATACATTTTGCATTAGTTTGCTCTTTGATACAGAAATGAAGGAGGGCAGGAGATATTGTAGACTTGCAGACAGTGTCTAAAACAAAGTAAAGATCCTCAGAGCTGCTACATGAATATTTCTCTGAATCGGATTTAGATCAAGGAAAACTTTTGCTATTTAAATATCTGCCACTTTGGCTTCATTTGTTGCTGAGAGAAACTGAGCCCCTAAACGTTTCTACCGCAGGAACAGAAAACAAATGGCAAAGATAAGAATTTCATCCCTGTTGTGAGGACAGATCGACGGCACTGGGAAGCAATTTGCCTGTAAGGCACAGTTGCTGCACTGACCCTTTATGTTCTCTGTAAAGGTCAACATTTCCCTTTCTTTTGTTTCACTCCACGCATGCATAAATCAAAGCTCTCGGCTATTTTCATCTTTGAAGTGGGAAATACCACTCATCAAAAACAAAATATAACCTGTATAATAACAGAGTATTGCTACTTTTTAAAAATACGATCTGCGGCTGTTGTTAGGCTCAAATGTCTCAATAAGATGCAAAGTTTGAAACCCATTTCTGCTGGTTTGTTTTTAGAAATAAATGCTTGCAGTAAAGATAATTTGGTTCAGCCTCAGCAGTCATTGTTTTTCCCCATATCTGTTATAATTTTGCACATTAAAAACACCAACTCTGTTGCCACGGTGGAAAGGAATTAGCAGTAACAAACAGCAAACAGATGGCACCATCCCATAACATCACTTCTCAGCCCAAGTAGTAAACATGATTTACAATTTGCAAGATATTATTTACTGTGATTCATGTTTCCGTCAGTTCCACACTGGAGGTTAATAGAAATGCCAGCATGCTCGCTGATTTACTTAGTAAAATTTTCATTCCAAGGTTCAGGTTCAGAAGATTGGAGACAGGATTCATGCATTATGCAGAAGAAGCTGACACGACCTTCAGCCATCACAGTCTTCTCGATATATCACACTGGGCTTGACCCTCCCAAGGCCAGAAGGAGCATTTGATATATTTAACCACTACTGCCATTAAATTACTCACATTCTTTAAGAGCTGAAGATATTTTATGTAGCCAGCAACATGGAGGCAATATAATTTTGATTAAAAGTGGTTTTACACGCTGTATTTGCCTTTTACTGCAGGTGATGCTTCAGCAATAAGGAAGACATTTCATAAGTCAAAAGCAAACTAAATCAACAAATAAATCTTCCGCATGGCCCTTCTGATTTTTATGTCTCCCATTATGGCCTCGCCATATGTAGGCCATATGTAGAAATAAAAAAGAAAATCTGCTCCTGCTGTTTGATACTGAACACATCATAAAATGATAGGAAATAAAGTGCTGTTTTAGAGGGTGAGGTCCATTTTCATATAATTGGCTTTAGAATTATTTATGACATTAATTGCCACATTATCGACTGGCTGTCAGCTCCTTGGGCATGCAGTCCATTCTTCTTCACAAAGAGCACCGACTCAGCCTAAAGTAGAATGACAGGCTAATTATACCATCTTCCCTCTCAATGATAAATGTCACTAATGTGACTCTGGCCCAGAAATAAGAGTCCTTAGTCACCTCAACCGCAAAAGTCTCCCACTACAGTCAGGACCTCTGGACGAGAACATCTGACTCTGCTTCATTTCCTCCTGAATCGAGTTATCTCAACAAATTTTGCTGAAAATTGCTCTTGTTAGTTCATGCATATTGTCTGTTGCTATTGATTGATATTTCTTGCCAATGGGGAAATTGTTGGGTCTCTGTAAATTATATTGTGTGAACAAGACTTACTCTATATGAAAAAAGTTATTAGACAACTTAAAGATGCCCAGAAGGCCATATTTCCATAGTATCCAACAGCCATGTGGCGATGCATTTCTGAGCTAAACTGCTTCAAAGAGGATGTAGAAACAGAAAAATAATGATGGGAGGACTTTGATTGGCAAACACTCAAACACACACTGCTTCACCATCCTGTTGCTAGCGAGGCTAACTAGCGAGCTAACTACCTATCTACTGCGGTGGACAGTAACAAATGACTGTACCTTTCCTCGGGCTCTGTAATTGAGTAGCTTTTTTGAGTACTTTTTTGAGTATTTTTTAAAATCAGTAATTTTTCTCTTACTTAAGTATATACTATTGGAAGTAACTATATTAAACCACATTTTAAATGGCTTCCGTTATAAAGTAAAGCAAAAAAAAAGCTAAAATGATAAGTTTCTTTAAGTTTTCTAGTAACTGGTGCTGCATCTGCGCACCAGTAACAGTCCATCTGATTGGCTCTGGCTGACTAAAAGCAGGGCCAGAGGGCGAACAGTCTGTCACACACGTCCAGACATCAAAGGGACGTTAAAGCGCACAGAGATGGAGACGAATTTAGATGGAAAGATGGTATTACAACCCTGCATGAACACGCCCCCTCCCCCCCAAGTACATTTCACGTACAGTATGACTATTATTTTGTGCATAACCTAGCCCATACTCTTTCCATCAAATATATGAAAAATAAACACACCACAAATAACCAAAGCACTGGATAATATTTCATTCTTCAAATGGTTCACGGTATCTGGAAAAATGTAATCAAAAGTTTTGAGGAGAGCGAGAGCAAACATCAAAAACATTATTCTGTCACTCCGCACTAAAGTGCTTCATATGAATCCCCCTTTAATGATGCTGTTTACATATTCCGACTTCACTTAGTATGTGGCCTGACAACAATGAGAGCTGACACATACCAAACTTGGTATGTCCCAAAGCCATCTTCAATGGCTGGGATGCTGTCAGCTCCACCTACATCAGTGGCAGTGTCTCAATGGTAGTGCGACACATGTCAGAAACTTTTAAATGTCTGCTCTTTTCAGCAGAGCGCTTCTGCAGCCCAAAGATGGCATTTTATGAGAATTAATGTGCGTATGAACACTGGTCAAAGAGTTAGACATATGTGCTCTAATATTGGGATGGAATCTAGTATGAAACTTATACTTTATTATGATTCTGAGTCTCAGTGAAACCCCTTTGCATCCACACACTTGAATATTGTTGACATATGCTTTTCTTAGATCTTTTTTTTTTTAAATCACAAAAAAAATGACATAATTACTCCGCAGCTCAATCGGGCAGCCGTAAGCGAATTAAAAATTCAGCCTTACGCTTGGAATGTTTGAGGAAAAGCTATCTCTGGTGATTGCACAGCCAGACGCACGTCTGAACTTTGACCTTCTTTGATCAGCAGTTATGGCAAGGCAATCCATCATGGTGCTCTTACTGTCAGAAGAGGTGCCTGGCTGCAGCTGTGTGTCACTGGCTAAGAGGGGCTGCTTAAAGGCAATCATGTCAACCTCCACGCGACTGCTCAGACTCCCAGATTGAAGGAGGAGTTGACAGGGCCAGAAGAGTCAGCTGAAGACACTGGAGGGCTGTGTCTGATTGCTCTGTGGCCATGAAGTGATGGCTGTTTTAGCCTTCACGAACAACACTATAAAAACGCAAAAATGGCGAATTCAACAAATGAATTCTCAACATTTGTACTAAACCAGAGATTCTGGCCTGCAGACTGACAGACGACGTGTAAGAAACGACGGTGCTCTGTATGGACTAAAATTATATCCTGTTTCAATTGAAAATCACTTCAGACTAGATAAATCATTCATCATTCTATACCTGACAGAACTCCATTACCAGTGATCTAAAGCTCCTCTGTTTAACATTACAAAAAGACAGGATATGAACAATTTTTCAAGTCTGACCTTCAAAATATATTTCTGCCTCGGGACAATGTCTAGACAGACAGATTTAATAGTCTTTAAAGGGACCACTGGCCGAAGAGAGTATGCTGCTGAACCATGACTTTAACATAAACTTTGCAATGGGCAGAAATATTAAATGTTGAGTTACTTTTAGCTTCTTGCAGCATGGTTTCAGGGTTAGCTGACCTGACACAAACACACCAAAAACAACAAATCCAAAGGGAGTAAATCATATTTACATGCTCAGGAAAAATTGGTGGACGAGTGGGTTTTGCCCAAGGCAGGAAAATTACTGTATACGGGTGCATTGCGCTGATGTTTACATTATAGATATTTGGAAAAAAGCCTAGAATCTTGTGCCTAAAGAGACCTCCAGGGCAGCAAGTTAGGTCCTTGTCTTGCACAACACGCTACTTGTCAGATACCACAAAATGTTGATATATCATGGTGTAAATAAGGCGAGCAGTGAGTGATGTTCCAGTTCCGTTGCCAATGAGTTCCTGATGGGAAAGCAGATAGCGTATTCCCTGTCACTTTTATCCAGGCACCCAGTGCATTAACGGCAAAAACGGGTCTGACTTTCAGACAAAGAAGCTGAGTGACGGCTTGCTGACTGCAGCTCCAAGTGTGCAATAACATGATGTGAAAGGACATTGTCAGGAGCCGAGGAGACGAGCCCAGATTGCACATAGTGACAGAAAACAGAGATGAGGACAGAGATACTGGTGCCATATTAGTGGCCAGCATATTCAAACACCATCCTTGAGTCTAAGCAAACTTGACATCACCTCCAATGGCTTCAAAGTGTTCGCTCGCCTCCACCACCACCGCTGCCACCACCTGCCCCCCGCCTCTGTCTGCAGCTAGCTTTTCCCCTCTGATGTGTCTCCAGACTCTGCTCTCTCTCTTATGTAGAGAGTTACCAGCAGGCCTGTTCTGTCAGGACAGGAGGATAGGGGCGCCGCGGCCTGCGGATACCCTCAGTCAATCTACATTTGGTCACCGCGGTGGGAAGTGTGCTCATTTTTTCCGATATCTGAGCTACTTGAGGTGATCCGAACACTGAAGTGTGAGGAGCTGTCACCTTGCATAAAGCTCTGCACCAGCGGAAGATTCTTGGCTCCTTATTCGTTCAGAGGGGGGAGGGGGTGGAGAGCCTTCTGTCCTGATGGGACACAGGGGACCCTATAGGAGAGAAGGGGGAATGTATTCCACTCTGTCCGCCTCGGGACTAGAGGTCGGTGGGAAAGGAGGCGGCTCATCACCAGGCTGCCTGCAGTCTTAAGACAAATTTATGCTGTTACAGGGCAAACACAGGGGAGATATTTTAATGCAATATCAAAATATCACCAAGGGGCCTGCAGAAAGAAGTACCAACAATGGGTACATCAGTGCTTTTTGCAAAAAGTTGGAAGACAAAAAGAGTGCTGTTAAACCCTGGATAAAAGAATTATGTGCTTGGTAAAACTCTGAATGGAGCTGTTTGTTTTAGTTTTGTGTTTGTACTGGAAGGTGTGCCGAAAGCCTGCCCAGTGGCAGTGGCGGGCAGCGCTGTTTGCACTCTACAGGCCATTAACGGTTCACCCCACCTTCTCCAGCAGGGCAGCAGCTGGGGGAGAAGAAGCATGTGGCAGCGGTGCAGAATCGCACCGGCACAAAAAAACATGGCCAGGGGCGGGGAGGCTGGAGGATGCCCAGAGTAAAGTTGGCAGCTGTGCGGCTGTGTGTGATAAAGTGCAGCTCGCTGTAAATACACTCTGGGGCTCCCTGCACAGCTGGTGACCGTAGGTTAGAGTTCTGAAAGATGGAGTGCAGGAGAAGGATGGTGGGAGGAAGGGACAGATGAGAGGAACGCAGAGCTTGCATCTACAGATCATCTGTCTGAGGTGGAGAGGAGGATCAGGGACACATTTATGAGAACAAGGAAGATGAGGAAGAGGATAGAAAGTGTTATTGTGTCATTGCAAGGGAGGAAAAAGGCACATTTATCTGACATTCATGGGCATCTGCTGACAATTAAAGAGGCATTAGCATGGAAACAATTTGAACATTATATTCAGCATATGCAGTATGTTGTTACTCAATAGCAAAGGAAAACACTGTTACTCTTTCTGCGTGTTGTAATCTGCATCCAATGAATGTGACACTTAGCACTGAGGCAAGCTTTCTGCTGTCTCTGTAGATCTCACTGAGTTAAACATAATAATCAACAAGGGTTAGAAATATATTATTAACACTTTGCAGTGCACTATTTTTTCAAGCCGAGAGGCTTTGCAATGTAGAGTTTTAACCAAACCAGTATCAACAATTGTTTTTGGTCGATTTAGCTAAAGTGGTGACAAGGACTGCTGTTAAAATCTAAGCTGTTAAAATATGTTATTTAACTATAAAACATGTTTGAACATTATCCATATTATGACATATTTGATGAATTGAAATATAATGGAAATGCTGCTATTACGGGGTAATGAACAGTTAAGTGTTCACATAGATTTGAATATACTGAGGTAAGCAAAAAAGTAAATTTAAAATGACATTATTATCGTCACTGTCTGTGCAAAACTGGTATTTTCAGGAAATGAGGAAATCCCCTGTTTTTGAATTGATGACACTGCATTGCCAAAGTTGTTATTTTGTCTTTATGTACAGTCAGATATAGATTTTTCTAAAGCACAAAGACAGGCATAAAGGATGGCTAAACTTAATGACTTATGGGAGGAAAAAAGTTATGTAATACATAATGAAATGTTATTTTGGCTTGCTTAATATTTATAAATAGTACATGTTTCATCATAGATTACCCAAAGCAACCAATATTAGTAGAGTGAGGTATTAGTTTAAATGATAAATCATTCATTTGCACTGTTGTTTTTGCTGATACCCTCCTGCTCCCAAAGGAAACACGGAGGCACAGCTGATAATGTTATGCAGACATTTATTTTTCACTTGCAGTGATTTAGCGTGACTCTGCTTGTCACCATGATTTAGAGGCAGCTGCAGTCTGCATTCTGTTTATTGTGACCAAACAAGTGCAGCGCCTGCACGCCTTCAACTTCAGGGTTATTGATTAAAGTTTTAAATGGTTGCCATATTACCCAGGGACTTCTGGGAGATTAATTTGAATCAACATTCATCTGTAATTCATTAACCACTGAGACAGCTCAACCACAAGGACTCTGTCTGGGAGGAAAGTCCTTTTTCACAGCAGAAGGCAAACTAAACACAAGGAAAATTTCATGTTTTTAAGAGGATTTAATGAAAAATGGAGGATGATTAGGTTTTAAGTTTGGAATTAAAAATGTAATATAATTTTTATGGTATGAAAGTAAAAGAAATGTTGATCCATCTACTATCCCTACAATAAAGCATAGAAGAAATGGTAGATATACAATGAAAAAATCATTAGTTGAGCTTTTAATATTTGCATAATATGAAAGAAAGCCTGTAGAAGAATTACTGGCCCAGTTCAGCTCTATTCACATCCGTTCTCACTCCCAGTTTGTTACATATGGCGGTTCGGTTAGGACCCCTAAGCATCTCTTTTAAAAGCAGAGAGTTCCCCTTAATGTGTAGTGCAATGCAATGGGCTTAAGCTCAAACATACACTCGTTCGTGGTATTATTGGACACAGATCCCAACAGTAAAAGAATTAGAAGAAGCAACCACAGAAGGAAAAAGTTAACGTTTTCTTTTCTTCATAACATGTTGTCAAAGCAAATATACAGCCAAAGTCCCTGCCACTCAACAGTCATCTTGGCAATGCATCTAGGCCATTTTGGCTAACAAGACCAGGGCCCTACCTAAATGAATAGGAAAAGAGCTGTAACTTTAATTTTCATGGGTCACCAGGACATTAAAATGACAAGTATAAAATCTCCAGTGACATCTGATAAAATTGATTGGTGACTTTGTCCCAAAATAATGTCTCAAGGTCCTTATTTTCCCATGATTCTTAGGCTCAATCCAAAGGTCCAACACGAATGGCTAAATATGTTTCCTACTCTGATGTAAAGCAGAAGATTGGCTTTTGGTGAAAAGGGGAGGGATATGTGTCATACAAACATAATTTTAGCTTTACAGACTTTTCTATTCAAAAGGCTTAAGTGGTTTATGTCATTTGGAACTACTCTGATGCAACTCATGAACTGAAAATAGTTCATTATTAATTTGTCTATTTATCATGTTGTTGTTTTTTCCAATCAAAAGTGGATGTACTGTACAATGAAAAGTCAAAGCCTCAGCTAGAGAAATAAAACATTCTTTGATTTCTTGAAAAATAATAAATTGCCATTCAGAGACAAATTAGGGAATAAGAAATATGACTGTGAACATGCAAACTGAGCTGGCTGTGCATGAAGGCATGTAGTGTCCTGAGGCTTTGGGTCAGCAGTCAATTAAATTATCACACTGAACTGAAAGACTTTTAAAATCCCCTTACTGAATAATGGTTGTCAGACACTCTGTATCCTCCATGATGTTCTGTAAAAAAGGTTGCAGCAATGGGATTAGGGCTTGATCCTCAGCTACTGCTGTGCCCAGTCTAAAATGACTATCCTCTTATCTCAAGGCAACAGAGCTACATTATGTTATGTACCGACTTCGTCAAGATAGAATGGATGTCATTGAAATTAATTTAATCTTCCTTAAATTAGCTTCTGACTATGAGCTCTTGCAGTCAGAATTTATGTCCTCCAGAATTCAATTTCCTCTGTGGTGTGATATGCTTTTATCAGTTAGTAACTATTCGGTGGCCTCCAATAATGAGAGCTGTCACAGAGACCAGAAAGCGGATAGTGTTTGATGGAGACCATCTTGCGACCACTGGAACTGTCACCCTCATCTACCATCTACCAGCGATAAAAAGGAAGACTTTAGAGTTCCCAGAATTTACACAGCAGCTCTTGCTGAGGCAACAGTAATTTTAGAATCACATGCTGATCAATCTGGAACCACTTTAATCCAATTATTAGTCATTAGGCCATTAGCGTGTATCAGTGTTGGATTCATTGTCGCTAAAAGGAAAGAAAGGGCATCTGGTGCTGAAAATGTTTGGAGTCACGACACAAGATAACAGTTTAGAAAGACGCCTTTAAACTCATTTTCACGCCAGTTCTTGCACAGATTTATACAATAAATCAATTAACTGATAAAGATTTACTGGATGACGCTAAGTGGATATTTAACTTGTTGAAGTATATAGACTATCATAAAGATTGTCATCAAAATGTGTTCATAGCAGGTTTTGTTCACGTAAAACTGATTCCACTGAATGATCAATTACTGTAATCAACAAAAACTATAACAAATTTATGATTTTAGTCATTTATTCAGTCTCAAAGCTAAAAGTTTGCTGCCATGCTAGTAGCTTTGTGTACAGCTAAATGCTAACAATTACCATGTAAATGTGATCAAAATAAGAATGTTAACAAGCTAATGTTTGGCAGGTTTAATGTTTACTATTGTCACCATTTTGGTTGCTACTTATCAAACAAAGTTAGCTCATGCTAATGCAAATGCATTTTGTTTTGTTAGCACAAAAGAACTCAAGAAAGCAAAATTTTGACGTAATGATGATATGACATTAAAAGAAAAGGGATCACCAAAGTGATGCACAATAGTGCTTTGAAGTACATGCAAACATTAGCATTTCTCAACTGTTATTATCATGTCAAAGGGAATGCTACACCTCTAACATAGCTAAAAATGCCAAACATTTGCTAGTTCCTGTCTCTCTAAAGTGAATATTAGCAGCTTTTTTCTTTCAAAAACCAATGCAAGCTATGGTCTGTTGTTTTGTTGTTTAAGATAAATAATCAAACTGAAGATGTCACCTTTAGATCTTGATTGGCATTTGTCATTATTTATCTCGACATCATCTTACAAAAATTTAATTGCATGACGTAAAAAGAGAGAATGTCATGAATGAGCCCTAGTTTAGAGCATAATATAATACCCTAAAAATGTATATTGAATGTTCTCCGGAAAAAATTAAACCTTTTTTAGCCAAATGCACAAAAAGGGACAGACTTCTTTGTGACAATTTGACAACATGGACAGTTATGTGTTTTGAAGCCATGTAAGCTGTGCCGTGGGTTCCTTTCACCAGAAAAATCCCAAATGTCACTTCCTACCTGAGATGTTAGGTGCCCACCCGGCTGTCTGGTCCCCATCATTACTTTCATCTCATCTCAACTCCGGATGCTTAATAAGCATGTACCTGAGGGTCCTGCCTCCATCTCTAAACTCTGATTCGATGTGGCAAGGAGACAGAAAACAGGAGAGAGGGGGGACAGAAATAAAAGAACAAGGGATCAAAATAACTGTGCCTGGCTGGCTGAGTGGAGTGGGGCCCATCAACACCAATAACCGTTAGCTGCGAACACGTGTGTCACAGCGAGACAAGTGTCATATCACTCAGTCCACTGCTTCATTTGACTGGAACACATCAATCACTCAGGGAAATGCGCACAGACGTGCTGAGATAGGCCTCACCTCTGGCTCTCTCATTACGTTGCGTCAGTGTTAGTGAAACCTCGGCCTGTCAGGAATTCACAGCCGTCTTTCTCTAAAAGAGTCTCTCTTGTCCAGTTGTTTCTATCAACGGCAGTGTAAAAGTGCAACAGCGCACGGGAATCTCACAGCTATAACATATATGTCAATGTGTTAGGTGTTTTAGTTGACCTCTGCCACAAACCGAAATGCAAAGCGTCTGCATGGCTGCACACGTCGGAGCCCATGAGGCAAACTACTGATGACAAAGACACGCTCACCAGTATGACATGTTAAAGCTTTATGGCTGCAAGAAATGACTGCTTATGACTGCTGTCATTACTGACTGTTTTAGATGTATTATTTAATTTAAAATATATATATATATAAAATTTGAAAATCCCAACGATGACATCCAGTTGCTTGCTTTTCCAAATCCTGAAGACATAAATTACAGTGACATACAACCAAAACCAGGAGTGTTTCATGGTTGGCTACATTGATCTATGAGTGGCAAACTATTTTTTGATTATTAACATATTATTATTATTAGATTATATATAATTATTATTATACATTATTCATTTATTCTTTAGAAACAATGCACACTTGGGTTGTTTGACACAGAAAAAGCCAAGAAAAAGATCAACTAACTCATTTTGGAATTAAGGCTGTTTTTACTTAATTCCAGTCACAGGAAATGAAAAGGATGAAAATGGATTTTTGCTGGCCAAGCGATGGAAAATCCCACACTGATGTGCTAACATCTTTGCAGAGACCCGATTCCATCAAAACATCCCGGATAAGGCTGTTCTACAAGACAAGCATACTGCACAAACTTTAATTTAGATGTGCAACCCTGTTTTGCACAAGGATGAATAAATTAACCTTGATACCTTAACTTTTTATCTGTTGGTCCTTGGTCAGATGTTAAAAAGCACCTAAAAACTGATAATCAGAGCTGTCCAGCAATTTTTAATATGATTGACATCAACTGACTAACAAGCTCACCTCATTGCACCAGCTGATGCAAGTCCAAGTTTACTGACATCCACAATAATGCATGGGAGTTGCGCCACTAATATCACATCTTTGACAATGCAGCCCTTATAGTAACTCGTTATTTCAACTCAAAATCTTCATATAGAGGGTGAAAATGAGAAAGTGTCCCCTCGGCGACGAGCTTTAACGATGAATTAATGGCTTATTAACAAAGGTGTCCCTTGAAAGCCCAGCTCTCTCCCTGGCCACCGCCATGCTGCGCCCAGCTGTGTATACAACTCCAACAGGTAGAATAATAACGGTTATACATCACTGCACCTGAGAGCCCAATCATCTAAATCTTCCTCTGCCATCGCTCCCAGACTCCATTACTTTATTGACACGCAATCTTAAGAAGGAGAGAAATATTGCACATGTAAGGTCACTTGGTTATGAAGACATATTATCATATTATCTGCATGAGGGTTATAGGGCTCAGGCCTGACAAAGCTAATTATAATTGGACATGATACAGAGCTCAGAGCATATTACGTGCTTGGCTGCATGACAAAGTCGCAGCTGAGATATGAGGGGAGAGAGGAGATGGAACATGAGCTGAAACTCAATGCGAAGAGGGTGAAGCTGTACAATAACAGCAGCGAGCTCTCTGATGATAATTTATGGATACATCCAATATGAGCACTGGGCCAAATCTATTCCTCCTTGTTCGCGAGGCGCAGGATGGAAAGAGCCTATTGTTTAAACACAAATTTCTTAGGCACGCTGACGTGAAACAGCTCTAATGCCTAAATGTCACATTTTGTTAGCAACAACAAATGCAGCCCCATGTCCTCTTACTGTATCACCATTCCCAAAGTCATCTCAGTAACACAAACAACTGCTTCTTTTCTTCTTCTTAAATGACTCAACCCTTGTGCTGCCTCCCTCAAAAGCAGCCATTTACCTCCAAACAGGGCTGCACTATTTTTCTGCTCATATTTGAATCAGTCATTGAAAAATCAAATCAACTTCACAGACAAACGGGCAAAAAATAACTTAGTCAAGTGATACTGTACATCTGTTCTCCTCTAGTTCCCCTCCTGCAGCTTTATAATCTCATCACAGGGGTCGTGATGGGTGCTACAGCGAGTAGCTGCGATTTGTGAGTAGACTCAGAGGTCAGATGTTAACTTTGGTTTAATAGTGTCAGGCACAAAGATGGTTTTTTCCCACTCATTCGGAGTGATTCATCGCTCCAGAGGTCTTTTAATATAATATGCATTGACTTATTCCCATGAATATGACTATTTTTATAACCGGTCTCAACTTATTACTGTAGTCCTGCACTATTTAACTTCCCACTTAAATAGCTGTCATCTGTGCACTAATGGAAATGTACTGAGATGAAAACACTTATAGTTCCAAAGAGCCAACTTTAAGGTTAATTTGCATAATGCATTATGTAGTTAGTAGGCTGCAACCCCCTCTGATTTAGTGAGTATCCTCTCTCAATGACATTTCAAATGGGATGCACCTTAGAAAAATCCTCTTACTGCCATACTGGTATCTAAGCACACAAAGTATTATGGCTTTATGTAGAGACAAATATATTACTGATAATAAAATTGTTTTTAAAGGATGGGAAAAAAAAGCTTTAACTGGTGATTTAAAATGGTGTAATAATGTTGTCTGTTATCAGCATCGGTATCAACCTATAAAATCCAATATCAGTCTGATTCTAGTTTCATGTGCCATGGCTGTTGGCACTACCTCACTATAATGTCGATGAATTAAATTTCATATCAGTACTTTATCTGAGCAACACTTTACTCTCTGTAGAAAGTTTGCACAGTTTTCTGCATTTATTTGGAGAACATAATTCCCAATGAACACTGTTCACAGGGAGATTTGGGGATTTCCAAGAGTGTGCAGGACATTGTTTTCGGGGAAAAAAAGAGTTACTGACTATTTCTAATACCTTAAGCACCAAAATAAATTTTAAAAAGTCCTTCAATTAAGCGAAAGATGTGTGCTCTTGACTGGATATCAACATGCAGAAGTGTTTTCTGATCTAATGCCACTGCAAGCAGGAAAACATACTTTCTCTGTGTCTTCCAAAGGTTCCTGATTTGTCTTACAGTGTTACAGCTGTATGCTCAATTTCAGGCAGGCAAGAAGGCTGTAGGTTTGGGCAGGTTTAGGCACAAAAACAACTTGCTTAGGTTTGACATGGCAGTCGGGGTTACAATGACTGATTTTGTCGAGGTTAAATGTGATTCATCATCGTGGTTTTGAAAATAAACAAGTATTTAAGGTTTTGAAATGATTGTGGTTAAGCTATGAAAACAGCATTAACTGTCAGTTGGAACTGTGAATTAAACTGCAGACTCCGGCATTTAAGACACTTGAAACTCCTACACACAAGGACTTTGTTGCCCGAATGTCAACAGACTTCCTCTTTTTTTCCCGTCAGGATTGATTGTACAGCTATCGTTACCACCCAGCATGGCTAAATACCCTTAACCATAACCATTTTTTAAAGTGTTTGCTTTTTTTTTCTTTAGGTGAACCGACCCTTCACAGTAACAAAGAAATCTTTTCATGTTGCATCTTGTAAAAAGCAGCTCTGTCATCTTGACACAAAACAAAACGACTGCAAAGTCTTACGTCAAGAGCTGGTGACCAGACGCTGGGAAACATCAACTGAAGTTTTTGGATTTTGCTTAATTAGGACAAAGTATCAGGATAACAAACAGTGTATTCAAATCTAATCCAATGCATGTGTTTCTTCTTAAAAATAAAAACGTCTACAGCTCTCTTGTTGGCCTACCTCTAATAACACACTCTTTTTCTTTCTCTTGCTGCAAACGATACTCAAAACATCTGGAAGTCCATCTGCCAATAAATCTCCCTGATAAACGATGGTGCTTCAGAAATCCGAGGAAAATAATGAGTGGTGCAACATCTTGGCACGACTAAAAACATACTTGAAATACAAGACCACATCTCAGATGCTGAGCTCTGAGACCACAAATCACAAAGGCTCAGTGTATTAGGAATTTATTTCAAAGCACATCATGTCGCGCACACACATTTGCAACTGTGCGTCTTTCCAGATACTGGCGAGTGATACCGGGCGTCTGGTAATGCTCATAGGTAGATGAGAGAACTCTGCAACAGCACATCTTGAATTTGCATGTGCAGTATATTTTTATTAAATTGCACGTTTAATAACAATATACTTCTTTGTCAGTCGTTTTTCCTATCGCTCATTCCTTCATTCCCTCTTCACAGTCAAAGAAATGAAGCTGTAGATCATTTTCCTGACGTGAGATTACTCAGTATGTCTGCAATTAATCAAGAATAAGCAGGTAATAGCAATCTGCCTTTATATTACTGAACGTTAAAGCCATGCAGTTTGATTTTCGCTTTGAACAATTAAATTTAATTAACAACTATGAAGCCTGGTGTTTTCTGTTTGGAAACTCCCCTGCCAGCCGTCCAGCTTCGTCATCTGGTTTCAGAAACTCGCCATGACAGGCCATTTTTCATGATTTCTCTTACATTGGAAAAACACCAGTATTTTAATTAAGGGACCTGAATGTCCAGATGCTTACTTATTTTTTTTAAATGATTACTGATGGGAAAGCCATGAGCAAAGCAGGCAAACATCAATGAAGGCAAGGAAGGTTGCAAAGTGAGAATTCTCTTGTGCGTCGTGAAAATTGACATTTTTAAGGCTCTTTGAAGCCGTGACAGTACTGTTTGCGCCATTACGGGCTCTTTGCTTCTCATGCGGCACACAGTTATCTTGATATATTGCTAAAATACTTGAGTCCCTTAAAGCCCATTGAATGAGATACTCTCTTTAGACTATCTAGTGCATGCAAACACTAGATTAGCATCAAATAAATCATGCGTTTTTGAGCAAATGCGGGGAGAACAGGGTCAGATGCAGGTCAAGAACCAGATGAGAAACTGTCTGACTTTTTGCTGCTATATGAGGACACTCCAACAGGTGGCATGAGACTCCTGCCCTGCTCCTTCATTTCAGTTTTTAATAGGAAAGGAGACACAGCTGCAGGGGACTGATGCTACCTTTGTTGTGTTGTTATTTTTCTTAATTGGCCTCTAATCAGGAGCTGAGCCCAATTTCCTTATTTTGATGTGAATAATAAGACAGGAGCCACATTATGTTTTGAATTTAAGATGATAAATGTAACATATCTGTCTCGTTTAGAGTAGTTTCTTCTTAAGTCAATTAAAAAAAAAAATTTCCCTCCTCAATGTTTTTGGCTTCTTTGTGTGCAGGCATAAGCATGGTGGTTATTAACAATATTAGCCTCTCAAGAATGTCAACAATTTTCTGCCTACTTATTTCAATATCCTCTTTGCACAAGGCTTTCATTTCCTTAGGTACGCTGTTAAAAGGCAGCTCCAGCCTGCCCTGACTAATTTCCTCTCAGCCTCACAGATCACAGGCCTTTCCCACCCAATGCTCCCTTTGCTCCCACAAAGACCCCTCGTAATCCTGCTGCTTGTCCACAATTAATCTTCCCAGTTGCCATATTATTAACACAACCACCCACGGGCAGAGGATGCAAATGCAAAGCCAGGAACAGGCCTCTCTCTGTGCGCAGCCCCCACCTCCTCACTCGGCCCACAGCGGAGTGGCAGAAGTGTCAATCACTCCAGGGGTTTAAACCGCTGCCCACTATCAGCATCAAGGGCTTTTCAACCCCCCACTCCCTCTGTCTGCTGATCAAACAACATGACCCCTCCCACCACAAACCCCACAGCTCAGCTCCCTCTCGACTTTTTCCCTCCATCTACCTTTGCCTGTCTGTCTTTCTGTCTGTTTCTGTCTCTCTAATCTTTCCTGTGTTCTCCCTCAGCGGCATGTCACGATAATTAGGAGACGGCACCCTTCGAGTAGAAAAAAACTAAAACTAGCCCTTTGTCTTTGTTGCAGCCTTAGCGGGCTGAACACAGGATTGAAATTGAATATCTTTAAGTTTTGTTCTGTTGATCAGACCAAAAAAAAGGTGTCTTAATTGTGTCGCAGTGGGTATTGAGCAAATGGGAAAAGCCTTTTTTTCTTAGACTAAATTATTATAAGATCTATTGAAAAAGTAAACAACAAATCAATAGTCACTTGCTCCTTCTTGTGTGTGGCGAATGATTTCGCTCTCTGATTGAGGTGTTTGAAATTAGAGGGGAAAGTGAACATGCCTTAAACTGTGCAGCAAGATTAAAAATTATATACTCTTGTATGAGACAGATGAGCAACATGAAATCAGGGTGGTGAATCAAAGTGATAAATCCAACATGTGTTAGCTGATGTGTCAAAACAAACTGCTTTTCAAAATGTATCCTGAGTTGTTATGAATAAATTTTATGTCTTACAATAAAAAGCTTGCTTTAATTATGAAGGAGAAACGACAGAAACAACATCCTATTTTTGTTTGTCTTGTTGCGTTAAACCCATGTGATCATTGTAGCCATCAACTGGGGCGAGCTCTACCAGACAAGTCTCAGCTGTTAACATATACTCTAGAAATCATAGCCTTGATCAAAGCTGCTGCTGTGAGAATAGCTTGGCACCACTTTAAAAGAATATGAAATAATGTCCCAATCCAGCCGTTCTGAAAGACCCGAGGAGAGAAAAAGGGAGAGTGTGAGAGCTGAATGTGTGGAGGCTTTTTGAGAAGTTGGTCACTCTATTGCCTTCAGTGTCACTTGACATGAAAGTAATGCCAGTTCTATGGAGATCCAAGCTGTTCCCCAGTGGCTGAAATGCTATTGTGCGTCAGACAAAGGACATGGTTTCATTGCACCCCCTTGTTTGCATGCATGACCAGCACTTTCAAATAAGGTCTTCAGATCTAAATCTCAGGCTCCACTCAGCACAGAGGGCACCGGGCAGCTTTGTTAGTGGTGAGAAATTACTAGGGATGTCCAAACCGAAAACTAGGCGTTCACATCTCCAAACAAGAGCTTTTATTATGCTGAGGTCTACAACAAAGCCCCGCTGTGAAGACAGTCCCGCTGAGCTGAGGCACGTTGTTTACCAAAGCATCGGACTGAAAGATACAAGATTGTCTTCTGCTGCCGCTGTCGTCCCTTCGGAGGTTTAGCAGTGAATCATCACGGATTGAAGTTTTAGTTAAGCAAACATCTCTCAGTGGCAGAGCGGCACTCTCTGCTGAGTTAAACCTATTTTATTTGGCTCCACTGGGGAGCAAAGGAAAGAGGTTTTTTTAGGAGGAAGAAATACTAACTGGCAAACCTGAAAGAAGGCCAAGGAAAAATATGAATACATATAAAAAAAAAACAAACAAACAAACAAAAAAACACCACAACATGGAAAAATCATTAAATTAGTTTTTTCTGGCTGTGCAAAGCAGGATATTTTAAACTATGTTAGCTTCTTTAGAAGTTCTGTAACATGCTAGAATTTATTCATTTTCATTTACAATTACATTTAAAGCAGCTATAATCAATGTTTTTAATGAAAGGAATTGCGCACAGTGGAAATTATCTGACTCTGAAGTTCCCCTCAACACTGCAGATTGTTATAGCAAGTATCAGCTCTTAGCAGCTTTACTGCTTGGTTCACTCTCACAGCTCTTATACCATAGTTTTCAGATGCAGAAGGAGCTGTTTTTGATGGACAAGCTAAAAAAAAACATCTGCAATTTACCAGCTCAGTATCAGCATCTTGGTGGTAAACAAAGCAGAACTTTTAGGAGATAAAGAGCCTGGCATTTCCCACAAGAGTTGGTAGAGCCCAAAAACAAAGCTAAAAGAGTAAATATGAGATGACCTTAAATGAAAGCTAATGCTGATTTGTGTCTTCTGAATGTGCAACTGTTTGTTAACAAGTCCGCATAGCAACTTAAAAATAATGTCACTGTGTTCACAGATTGTTCCGCCTGCTCTTGTGGCTCTATACAGTGATGTGTTGATGAGCAATACCTTGTGTTGTTTGTATCTTGTTCAACAAGCAGATGCTCAGGGATGCACATTAACACATACATGCATGTGACAAAGCACACTGTGCTGCTGTAATTTTTCAAGCTATTGCAGCCAACAAGCAGTAGTGATAACAAACCACAGAAATACAGTAACGGCATCATCACCGGTTGGTTATTGCTCATTGTATCGCTCCCTCTTCCTTGTTTCCTGTCAGGTTTCTGCAGTTTGTAAAAGGTTCAATTAAAGACTTTTTAGGACCATTGTGAATGGAACTTAAGGCCCATTTCACATCCATCCAGGCAAGAAAGTATGAAGAACATGAAGGGAAATCAGAGTCCCACAATTACTTGCAAAGTAGATGCCTCTGTAAGCTAAAGTCCCTGTTCTCGAGCCAGACTTCACTGACCCTGCACTCACCCATATCAGATGAAACAACCATGACAGAAACAGTTGCCGCTTACTTTAGATATAGCTTTAAAAAAAAACAAAAAACAAACATATCATGTTGTGACAAGCTAACAAGCTAATGCTTAGTTTCATTTTATGTCAGTTGCTCTGATTAATTACCTCAGGGCTGCAAAGTTTGCATCAGTTCTTTTTGATTTCTTGTTGGTTTTGTTATGTAGTTATAGTGTAATGCGATCAACACAGTTTTTAACCAAAAATGGCTGAGAGAAATGCTGACTTGACAATCCAGTAAGTTGCCAAAGCCCTTCGAAATTGTTTTTAGGCCATTGTGAGGCCGACAGTTCAGATTATTGGATTTTTTTTTACTTTTTGAGGCTCTGAGAAACTTCGCCTGTTAGTTTCTCACTTTTTTCAATAAAAGCAAAAAAAGCGAGAAAAACAAAAGCAATCTTAAACCTAAAAGAAAAAGCAATGCAATAGCCAAAGGCAGCAAAGACAACAGCTAGCAGACATGAATGTAAAAATTCAGTTGTTTTCTTCAAAGACAGAAAGGTATTAAAATAATTTGTTATGCCTCAAGAATACATAAGTGAAACAATGAAGGAGGAGATTTCTTATTTATTAGGATTTCTGGTTGTGTTTTTAAAAAAAAAATATTTTCTTTATTTATATTTATTTTTGGGGGTTATGAGAGTCAGGGCATACGTATATCATTGCCTTTTGTAATGCATGGTACTTCTTTATTGTCACTGACAATAAACTTAACCCTTGCGCTCTACACGGCACCTCACTGTAACCATCAATGACATGTCACTCACTTGTTGGCAGTCATCAGAGTTGCAAACATTTACCTCCATCCATTCTAAGAGTACCTTCACTTTTAACTGTTATTTCAGTGTCACCCTTCTGTCTCGTCTGTATCTTGCTTCTTTCATGTCATAATAAAAAGATGTGTTTCTCCCACTTCTCATGCAAAGAGCACATCCCCGCGTTTCACAGAAATTTAGGAGGCTCGACTCAACTTGCTGTCAGCGATCAAAGTTATTATCAGAGAGAATGAAGAAACCATTTTTTCTGCAGAAGGAGAAATTCTCACAGTGATATATCAAGGCCTTGGATTTGGGAAAAGATTGTCTGTCAGTAAAGTATGTGATAGTGTTTCAAACTCGAAAGGGCTCCTGGGAGCAAGAGGAGACAAAGTGAATAACAAAGTGCGTCTGATGACCTGAACCACAAACTGTGATTCTGTGGTACAAACAATGAACATGAGGGAAACACAATACACATGCTTTGTTTAAACATGTGGTGGGGTAGATAATATTTCAGTAGCTGCCTGTATAGATGTTAAGATAAGAATCCAACCTGTTATTGCAAGTCACTGAGCTGGTAGTCGGGGCACTGGAAGAACAACTCAGACTCTATGAATGTCTATGTTCAGAATGTCCCAGGGCCCCTGTCAAGCTGTGGGCCCTTTCAATCATCCCTCCAAACAGCCCCCTAGCTGTTAGCTGTTAGCAGTGTCACTTGAGAATCCAAAGTTTAACTAGCATTTAAGAAAAAGTAGACAAGCTTTTGTTGGATTTATGGAGGGTGCTGACGCGTGACTTCTGTTAGAATGGCAAAAACACCCTGAAACATTCACTGATATGTGATTAGATCATTTGGAACAATTTCACGTGAACAGTTATGAGATGGACAAAGTTTTAGAGTGTTTTGAAAGATCTAACAAATTTCACATTGATATTAAATTAAATCTTTGTGTTACACGTGAACCTGGTTGGAACATAAGGACACGTTTAGTAAGGCTTGACCGACATGGAATTTTCGAGTCCAATGCCGATACTGAAGATAAAGAGCAAGAAAATGCCCATATCTGATACATCGGCTGATGTCAACATATATACAGTATCTAGTATCCGCTCAATGTGGTCATCAAATACTTGTGACAAACAAAATGTAACGGAGGCAGGATATTTTTTTACATTAAACAGTAAACACTTCACTTTCTGGCTAATAATAATTTTTAAAAAAAACGGATCTCCTCTGCTGGACAAACCATGCAATTACACCATTTCAAATCACTAGTCTGAGCATTTTTTCCAACCCCAGAAAACACTGGTGCTTACTGGAGAACATTTACACCAATACCAATTTATCTGCGATAGGCTGATATCTATAAACCGATATATCGGTAGAGACCTAATTTTTAGTTTGTTTTAGTATATTGTTTTAATTTTATGGAAAATTTCCTGATTTAATTTCGGTATGTCAGTATCTCATCTTCAATAGCAGCAGGCAGGTGTTTTATAATAATAAAGCTCTGTATGCCTCCAAACAACTGGCAAAGTTAGCAGCTAGCAGCATGGAGAAGAGATTTGAACATCTAGCAGCTGGAGATATGATTTGCAATCAAAAACTTCTGAGACTGTTCATGTCGTGCAGTAACGTGCATGTACTGTAGCAGGTGCAAGCAACAGATTTTGTAAGTATTGCGGGTTTTATTGCTTTATCATCAACATGTCATTTTAGTTAAACGCCTTTTGTGACCACTGGTACATGCCATTACAGGACCAGCACACTCATGGTCAAATACAACAACACAATGTTTGGTTCTATGTAGTCCCTTCCGGGAAACTTCTGGTGCATTGCCACGCTTGGACGTCTCTTCCGCAGACATGCAGATTGAGGACATCGTTGGCTGTCTGACAAAACACAAACAACAAGCAGTTCTCCAGCTGCCCACTTTCCATGTGAGAGTGATGAGAACACATGGAGGGTTAGTCAGAGCCCCGCTGGAGATGAGCAGCATGGAGGTAAGCCAAGCAGACGTCAAGTGTGGCTTTACAAGAAGCCTTACCCACAGCGGGAGCCCGTGGTAGCTCGGTTTAAGGTTCCTGTAAATACATATGTCAGCTAGCAGTTTGCAAGTGAGTAATCTGAAAGGTAGAAAAAATGTGGAACTGAGGACAATGGCAGACACAAAGCTTGATGTGCGGTGATGTGCAAAGCTATTATTTACTTTACAGGAAGACTGTGGGGATTTCAATGTCAGGTCTGAAGAAAGCAAAAACTCTGCTGATCCAGCAACGACTGAAAGAGAATTAAACATTTTCTTTCCTGTGGGGGACTTTCACATATAAAAGAGCAGTTGCACCGTTTTTATGCTTGCTCTCTGATCAGAAAACCAAACAAAAGTATGAAACCAAAATGCAAACATTACCCTTGGTCACTGTGAACAATAGATATTACGTTGGCCCCGAAAAAAGCCTATTTTTAAATGTCAGCTGGTCGAATTAAATTAAGCCGCTTCGTCAGATCTCAGCCTATGATCCGCCGATGTGTCTGTCTCACATCACCTGAAAAATCATGAGCAACACAATTTAATTACAACTAAAAAAAAAGTGTAAACATCACTCTCTTTCATCCCTTTATGTATGTGGACAAGAAGACAATGTGTTAAGAGGAAATAAATCTGCCTTGACAGCCACATCAAAGGGTGCAGTGAGGGGCTTACTGCTACTTAAGGCACAGGAATGCTGTTGCTAAGCATCAGTCGAAAACCTATCAACCCTTTAAGGACTTTACTATTTTTGAGAGGGGGCCTGAGTAGGTTACTAGAGGCCTGACAATCCAGTGTGACACCCTGATAATTCAAAAATCATTAAAAACAACACATTTAGATGTGAATCAGGCATAAGATTGATTTTAATGGGCTCCATCAGGTTTTTTCGGGCTAGTTTGTTTCCTGCTAAGTTTCAGATCTCTGAATCTTTACTCATAAATAAGTAACTATTTGCTGACTATGAACTTCCACTGCCCTTTTAGGGAGGACACGCTTGTTGATAAATTTGGACATGCTCTACTGCATAAAGGCTATGAGTCAGTGCAAGCCGCCGACTCCCTGTGAATAAATTCAATTCCCTCATTTTGCCCAGTTGAGGTGCTAAATCACTGGCAGCATCTGGGAGCAGCGGGGTGACTTTGGATAGCCGGGCAGCCAGCCTGTTATAATTCTGTCCATCAACCTAATTCATTATTTCAGCAGCTGCAGATTTCTGCTCCGAATTACACAGAGTGACAAGTCTGAGTTCAGTTCAAAGGAGAAAAGCTTTCAAGTCAGACTTTGGCACACAAGCTGGAGTAACATGTCGACGACGCCCTGTCATTTACTGCTTTGACGAGTGGTAAATTTTCAGGTCTGGGCCAGGAAACGAACTCAAGCACCACAAGTCTGGCTCGTAGGAAATAGAAGCGATAGGTGACCTCTCACTAACTGGTAATCCACAAAGTATTGGTCACAACAGCAGTGGATAAATCCCTTTGAGAGAGTTGAGCCGTCTAAGCATGGCATGGGGCTGCCTGGCCGACAAATCTCCTTTTTTTTATCTCATCGTTGAGATGAAAGGGAAACGGTGCTGCGGATTACAGAGAACAATCGTGCATTATTAGCAATAAAAAAAGAGAGAAATACAACATCGACTTTGTGAAACGCTACTCATTACCAATTACCCACTATTTCTGTCAGCCAGGAAAAACGAGCCGTCATCATCTGAGACAGATTCCATCAGTGTTCACAAAAAGCTACATCACCGTGTAACCTCTAGTGAGCATCACAGCTTTTTTACAAAATTAAATATATTCAGAGTAATTTCTCTTGTTGACTTTGATGTGGTAACCTGTCAACAAAATGGTAACTCAAGTTTAATGGTGTTTTGTTGGTGTTATAGCATACAGCGTTCAAAGTGAGAGGGACGTCTTGGTCACGATGCTAAAACAATCATCTGATTGAACAGAACATAAAATAACTTTTTGGATCCTAGATTATTTTCTTTTTGTCATATAAAAAAAACAGAAGTTCACAGGTACAGTGTAAGACAGTCATGTTTTTGTTTTGCTAACATCATCATGCTTACATGCTAACAATTTAAACATGCTGGCGTTTGGCAGGTAGAATTTTTACTATCTAATTTTAGTGTGCACAATGTTAATATTTGCTAATTAGTACTGCACACAAAGCACAGCTAAGGCTGATGGGAATGTCACAGTTTTGCAGGTGCTAGTCATTAACCAAGCACGGTTAAAAATGCCAAACGTTCTCCGGTTCCCACTTATTAAAGGGGAATTTCCTGTTTTTTGACACCTGGACCTTATTTATAGGAATAAATACGCTCATATACTCACCCAGACAATT